>VWYE01002236.1:142481-255500 GCA_013398995.1 Alaudala cheleensis
TTTTTTTTTTTTGTTTTTTTTGTTTTTTGTTTTTTTGTAAAGTTGCACTCATAAATAGTAAAAATTGGTGAAGGTCCTGCCCTTTAAGAGACTGATTAAAAAGCAGTAGTTGAATCTGGTGGGGAAGTGGCAGGTCATGAACAAGCATACTCAGCATCTGCACACTGACATTGCAGTCCTGGGCTGATGGAAACCCTTCCAGGGCTGTATCCTGGCTTAGATCCCAGGCAAGGCAGTCTAGCTTTCTGGGGATGCTTTTTAATCTCTGCTCTCTGTGGAGCTAAATTTCCTCCCACGTTGATGTTGCTTGTGACCGTAGAGAAATGGAAGATTTTTGCTGTTAGTTTCAAAATGCTTTATGCTGGTTGATCCTTTCTATTTGAAAAATCAAATCTCTCGTAAAGACAAGTTGGCCTTTTATTCAATGAGGTTTCTTTCTGTCAGGGTCAGTGGAACATCCATGTAGAAAGAATAGTTTATTGATAGTAGAAAAGAAAGCACCTCTTTGCATCAAGAAGGCTCATCATGCAGTTCCAAATTGTGTCAGTTTTCTTAGGATTTTCTACTTTAGATCTTAGGCCAGTAATGCCATCTCAGATGAAATGAGAAATGTCCTGTCTGGATATTTCCATTAAAGAGAACACACCAAGAATCTTTAAAACTTTTTTAGTTTTTTTTTTTTTTCCAATCTACATCTTAAAATAAAGCATAAACTCATGAGAGAGGATTTGCTGGGTGATGTATATTCAAATAATTGTGTTTTAAAGCAGTTTTAATCCTTGTGTACTGTTATCCTTGAAAGAGAAAAGCCTCTTATTTTTCCCTTGTTGGATCTTTGTGGTCTCCTGTAGGTCTCTAGAAAAGTCTTCAGTTGTCTCTGAGATGTAGTTCCCTTGTTTTTTCCTGTTTCCATCCTTGTGGCTCATTGCTTCCCACAGCTTTCCCTGTTGAGCCCTGCACTGCAGCAGCATTTTCCAGTTTGCTGCTCTCTGAGAGCAAGCTCCCTCCTCCTTCCCAATGTCCAATTGAACCAGTGCATAATTGCCTGGTAAGACAAGGAGCCAGCCCAGTGCTCATTTGACAAGCCATAGCCCTTTAACAGAACATGTGCGTACAGTAGACTGTGAGCAGCAAACTACACACTTGTAACATCTGTCCCAGTGAGAATCTCAGCTTTCACAGGAGAAAACCCCAAACCAAACTGATATATGCAGTCATCATGGTTTTGGCCAGTGCTTAGGAATGTAAACCTCTTTAATCTGGGATTTCAGAAAGCAAGTAACAAAAATTAAAATAAACTGGGTTTTGTAGCCTTCCAGTTATTTCTGAGATAAGATTCAAAGGCTGACTGTAGTTTGACTCAAATGAGGTCAGCCCCAGCTGTTAATGCTCCAGTCCAAGGGAGGCCTGTTGCAGGCAGTAGGAGGTGTTCTTCATAATTTAACTTTTGATTTAAACTCCTCTTTGTTTATACTTGTAGTATGTGGAAAGTATGTTAACCTTGGCCAAGATGCAAATGAGGAGGTAGGGACATAGTTGATTCTATACTATCGCATTAGCCAAGTCCAAAAATTGTGTCTTAAGGTCCTGTTCATCTGTTGCTTGTAGCTGAATTGGATCCCTGCATACCATCCTTATCTCCTTATTAGGCACTGACCAGTTTATGTGCAGAGTGTTTGTAAAGCCTGTCCAACCATACATCTTTCCTTCTTTGTCATCAGGGTGTTTTATTCCTCGTGTGCTCTAGCGCACCAGGGCTGCTGTAGGCACAGTGGGCTCTGAGTGATGAGAATATGCTCAATAGATACTAAAATATTTACTCAGTGAGATGGCATAGCTCAGGTGTTCTCCAAAACACAGGACTGATATGATGTGCACATGTGGCAGTCTTTGGAACAGAATGTCTTTATAGTCTGGAATCAATCACAGATAATGTGTAGATAGTGAAATGTGGATATTCTAGTTTTCTTCTTAAAACTTTCCATGATTCTGGAAAGTTATTGAGCAAAAGGAAGGAAAATACATTGTTTTCTAAAAGAAAGTTGAAGTGCCTAATTCTTCTGTTTGTGAAATTAAGACAAGTAAGGTTTCTGAGGAACTTGGAGACTAACCTTGACAAAGTGATGGTTTCTGTGGAGCCTCTGCTGTAAGGCATTTCATTTTCAAATGTTTGAAATGTGATATTTTTAAGCTGGTATGTGATTAAAAATGGATTTTCATCATTGTAATGTTTTTATAATTTTCATAGTTTTCATCATATTCGTATTAAAAACATTAATCTCAGAAATCACTGCAGACAAACAACCCAGCAATACTAGGTTTGTTTCAAAGAACTACAAATACTACTATGGGGTTATCTGTACAATTTAGTTTCTGTTTAGATAGATGAATTGTGGAAGATGTAGTTTTTAATAATTGGAAAAACTTCAAGGTCCCTTCATAAAGACTCTTGAAAATTTTACCAATTGTGACTTCTGTCCTGGAATGTATTTTGATTGAAGATTTTTATGCACTTGTGTATAAAAGAAGGAATTTTAATGAAAATTGTAGTTACATAATTTACAATGTTAGTCTTTTCAGTCAAATTTTTCATCACTAAAATGAATATTGCTAGCCAGGTAAATCCATAATGTGTGATTATTCCTAGTCTTAAAGGTTATTCTCGGTTTTTTTTTCCTCTAATCAATGTCAAGAAATGTATTTTATTCATTGATTGGCAAAGTTGAGAGGAACATGAATGATTAACAACTTCTGAGTTTTTTGCTGCTCTGAGCAACCTGATCTAGTTGAAGATGGCCCTACTCATTGCAGGGCCGTTGAATTTGATTGCCTTTAAAGGTTCCTTGCAACCAGAACTATTCAGTGAGTCTGTGAACATCTACATGGGCTTCCTTAGGATGCAGTGTTCAGTCATGTTAGATTTTACAGCACACTGGGTATGAAATGGTGGGCAGCACCATTTTGAAAAGCATTATTGCATTTCAGGGTAATATTTGGCAGAAGCCAGCAGAGAAAGGAGCGTGGGGCAAAGAAAGATGAAAATAAAGTCATTGACAGCTGCTACTTAGGCTGGATAAATATGCAAAGGAAGCATGTTTGATGACAATTTCCAGATCACACAGCAAAAGGGTTCACTGCTGTCTGTAGCACTTAATTATTTGTATAGATGAAGAAGGTTTCATAGGAAGACTTAAGGTGCTTTTGACAGAAGAATGATGAGCTGATGAAGGGTCTGTGGGTTGAGCAGATGGTTTGAAGTGCAGGATTATCATGAAGCTGAAGATGTGCAAACTTCCAAGGGACAAGGAAATATGTCACAGCTTTCTGAAAGATTTAGAAATGTGGACTTTTACTGTCATGACATCTAGGTAACCTGTGTAGTAACCCTGAAAACAAGCATCTGGTGTAGAATGAATATTTAAGGCTGTCAGGTGGGAGGGAGTTTTGTGGCCATGTAATCCTTCTTTGTGCATGATAGCTCAAGGACTTCTTGTTTTAATGTAGACTCTGTATCGTCTGTTCAGTGGAACTTATTTTTCAAGACTTAGAAAAAAGAAATGTTACTTCTTGAGGTATAACAGTTATAACTGTTCTCAGATAAGTATTTCTATTACAAGTCTCAGTCTGCTGAAGAAGCAGGGATGGGTGTGTTTTTTTACTATGCATGGAAGATTGCAGTTGTCCTAGTTATATTCTTGGAAGTCACATTTTGATAGACATCTTTGGTTGCAGTCATGGCTTAACAAAGTTAACCACTTTCTTTAGCTTCCCAGTTTTATACACTGTTCCCTCCATTGGGCTGACATGATGTCACTCTGCGCAAGGAACAGATCACTCTGGAAACAATAGGGAAAAAAAACCCAAAAAAGTCCCCAAGGCATCATTACTGTTTAAATTCTTCTATTGTCAAGAAGCCACAGTCTAAATTTACTCATTAGAAAAATGCAACTTAAATCAGTTATTGATTTAAAATGCTCTTAAAATAATTTTGATTTTAGGAATTCTGGCATACTGTGCTCCACTGTCTTCTTCCCACCCTCTCTATGGCATCCTTCCTTAGCAAACTCAATAATTTAACCTAAAAGCCAAGGTGGATGATTTCTAGCATGCAAGGCCCTTTCGTCCCCATCACATGCATGAAGGTTATGATATATAGTTCACTGTAAATGTACTTACTTTTAAGTAATTATTGGAGTCTGGATGTAGCTTTGATCTGAAGGTGGGTTAAGGGAAGGCTTCAGGTTTGTGTGTAATGGAATTTGAGTCATCAGCACCCTTAGTGCTCCCCAGCAGGGCAGAGTGCTGTACAGAGTGGGGAACTGTGGGTAACTCAGGCCTCTCCTGAGCTTGCTGAGGAAGGGTACCTCTCTGCTCTTTCATTGTGTCTTTGCCAAACAATGTTTTGATTCAGGGCACATTTTTTTCTTGTTTGCTCTATGGAGTGGCTGACCTTAGGCAACCTAGTTTGGTTCATTGAACTTTACAAAATTTTTTTATACTGAATTGTGTCTATCTGCTAATCTCTACAAATCCATGTTTTGCATTTGAAAGAACTTATTAAAAAATGAGCCAAAAATGCAAGATAGGAACAACTTTGAGGGTTTTTCTTTCAGTGGTTTTTACTGTAGCAGCAATGTTCAGTGATGTGGGTGTCTGCATAATGTAACACATCCTATTCCAAATCTTGCCTTTTTTGATTTCTTGAAGAAACCCACACTCATTAAATAGCTGTTATGATAACTTGCAGAGAGAACTGATGTACTTTAGCCTTCCTACTGTGTGATTTCTCATTATAAATCATCTCTTTATGGCTCAAAAAATATTGCACTTCCAAACTCTACTCATTAGGGAGACTGGAATGAATCTAATAATAGCTGGCTGTATGCACCAGAGCCACGCTAAGGAAAGACGGTTGCATTTACATCCTTGATGCCCAAAACATGTATGTCATGTGTTACACCTAAACAAACCAGGACTTAACAAGGCTAGCTCTGTGTGTCTGTGTGTGTAAATGTGGATAAAAACATGCAGGTAATTTGATTTCTGTTTGTCTCAGGTTTATATCTGTTTTTGAGCCCTGAGAGTAAGTAATAAAGTTTGAAGGAGAGCCCAAGTCTGAGCATCTGCTTTGAAGATTGTTTATTCTTGTCTTATCTTTAGAAATTCTTTCTGCCCAGCATAGAATGTGCAGGAAGCCAGAGAAGTAAAGTCTGACCCTCCTACAAGGGCGCCTTAACTTTTATACTCATACCTATGTGAACAGTGTTTTCCTTTATGTACCAATACCTAGGAGCCATGTTATACTGTGAAACTCTACTACAATCCAATCCTAAAAAGCCACCACCTTAGCAGAAGATGGAGGACAAGAAGAGCCAGGAAAAAGAGAATAGACACACCCAAATACCTCCATCTTTGCCCTCTTTACCCCTATATTAAAATCTAAAAATTCTACCTTTCACCCTGTGATATACTAGTAATTATGCTAATTAAACTCTCATGGCTTGCATTGCTTCTTTCAATGTTGGCAGCTTTTTCCAGGGACTCAACTCAAAGCACAGGTATTTTTGACTTTGTCCCAAGACCCTCGGATCTCTTGATGAGCCTCCTAGGGCACCCAAAGAGGTGATGCAGGCTCCACATGTTGACACTTCTTTTTCTTCTTCTATTTTGTCTATAAAAAATAAGAAATGTATTTAAAATAAAGGTTTTGATAATGATACTGACCATATTTAAGGAAAAATAAATTTCTTCCTTTCTTGTAAAAGAGGATGTAAATTTTAATTTCCTTCAGAGAAGCTGGATTGTTTTTCAGGTAGCCTCATTTGACCCCAGATCATTTCCTTCTAAGAAATATTAAAGATCTTTTTTTAAGCTAAACAAGGTAACTGTGCAGGCTTTCAAGTAAGTTTAATGTAATCAGTTAAGGGGTTTCAGCACACGTCTCACAGTACCAGTGACTGACCTCCTAAGTACTTCACCCCCTAATGGTTGAGAAGTATTTTCATATTGGTTCACAGGAGATTGCTACTAACTGCCTCATTTCTTCACATTAGCTTAATGGAGAGTAATGGCATTCCATGTCAGGAAGTAAGTTTTGTCATCCATATTCTACTTTGCCATTTTTAATCTCCTTTTATTTGAATTGTTGAAATTTGGTTTTGTAATACAGAGGTCAGTAAATGCTTTGCCTTTGTCGCCGGTTCAGACTCTAGTAATAGAGTTTGAATTTTTAAAAGGCTATCCTTAAATATCCTTTTAAATACACCTAAAAGGATCCCTAGAATAAGAGGAGAAAGCAATTAACTCCAGTACTTTTAATATGCTTTTCTTCATATTTCATACATAGGGAAACAAAGTAGAGGATATCCTATTCAATGTATTCTGCTACTTTTATCAAACATGCTTTTGAGGAAATTTTCGGTTGAAGTGTTTGCAGTTTTAATTATTGGCTAAATGTTCTTATATTTGAGCATTTTTACTCCTGTGATATCTTTGCAACACTCTTCACTATCATTGAGTAGTAATTACTTATGAAGTTAGGCAAGAATGTTTGCTGTAGAAAGTTTAATTTGTTTTCTCTATTCATTTTCTGATAGGTTTTCATTCCCATTTCTGTTTAGTGTATTCCATGGGGAATGAATACAAAAAGCTTCCCCAGTAATTAACACAGAAAACACCAAGCTCTATCTTCTCTAAATTAGTCTTTGACCATTTATTAAAAAGCTTGCAATCTACTGAAAAAAGGAAAAAAGGGAACAAATTAAGTTCTTATTAAAATGGTAGTTTTCCCAGTCTTGCTTCTCAAGTTTGCAGTACTTACTGGTCAGGTCTTACAAAGGTTGTTAATTTAATTTCTTTTATGAGATGTTGTTTGTGTGCTTGTTTGGTTTTGGGGTTTTTTGGTTGGATTTTTTTTTTTTTGACTTTTTACTCTTCAAACTTTCCAACACATATATCCAGAATTTAATTGCTAGTGCTTCATAGCTACTTGATTAGCTCTGTGGCGCCAAGATTTGGTTACATGAGAAAGGAGGCATGTAGGTGTGCGTTCAGACTGCTTGTTTTGACTAGGAGTTTGAGAGAACGTCTTGTCAGTACGCCTGGAAACAAAACTTTTCATCAGTGGTGGTGACCTACTGTTTGTCAGCATTCTTTGTGCATTGCCTTTCATCTGCTCTTGGTGGGACTTTGAATCTTGAAGGTGTGTGAGTTCCTTCTCAGTGTAAGCCACTTTTGCTAAGGCTTTCCAAGACTGTTAGTCATTGCTGTGTTGCCTTTAGCTTCACCAGTTCTTCGTGCTTCTCATTTTTTGAACTGTGATCCTAGTGGAGCATAGAAAAATGAGTGATTAAACAGAGATTTACCTGATGTGATGAAGGAGATATCAGTTATATTGCCTTAGCTGTTAGTACTCATTTTCATGTATATTTGCTACTCAAGAGGATTGGCCAGCTGTACAGCAGGTACAGCCTTTGTGTTCCCAGTGAGACTGGGGCAAGGCTTCCTTTCTCCTTGGGGCTCTGCAGGCCTCCTGGTCCATTTGCTCATATGTTGTGCTGAACTGTGCTCCCCACCTCATCTATGGGACTGGCCTGCTTCCTTGTAGTCCATGTAGCAGAGGCAGAAGTCAACTGGTTCCATATTACACAGCTGGAATCTTCCTTTGGTTGCCTTTGAACTTAAACAAATTACTGTCATGTTGCTCTATCCAGTTCCTTCTTTTTTTTCTGAAAGATCTGTGTTGTAACCAGATTCCTTTTAGAATTTATTAGTATTGAAAAGAGTGGTAGGATTACTTCACGTATCTTGGAGGGTGTGCTTTCAATTGTAGCCTTAGTGTACAGTGTTTACTTTTCTAGTGGTGGTTTAAAAGAGTTGCTTGTGATCTGTGATGATCCCTTATGTTTCTCTGAAGATTAGCCAATTACTTGCTCCACTTCTCCTACTTGTGTATCTTTAAGCAAACAGTGTTGCCCCTGCCTTTTATACAAGTTTTTTTGTTTTTTTTTTTTTTTTTTTGGAACAGAGCTCTTTTGTTTCAAAATCATTTTGAATTCCACTTCTGCATACAGCATGCTTGCTTGTTCAGTGAGCTCTCAGCGTTTTGCCTAGCATGGAAAGTGCAGCACTCTTCCTTCACTGCAAAACCTCTGGATGAGACAATACTTGTTAAATGAAATGCAGGTATGATGACCTCCTACCTACCTGTGTGGTGGTAACAGTAGGGCTGGACAGCATCCCTGAGCAGTTTGGCAGTCCAGGAATGTCTTCTGGTCCCAATAGGTTTCTAATCTCCTGTGTAAAGTTCTTGGTGCTGCAGATAGCTGGAGTAACTCTGGGTAGATATCCATAGCATCACCATTGTCACACAGCATTTACCTATGTGGACTTAGAGAAGGCCTCTCCTTGCACTGATCATGAAAACAGATTGATCAAGCTACTGTATTTTCATACTGAAATTGGCCAAATATAAACTTTCTAACACAGATTTGAGTATTGCAAAGGCATTATTTATTGCAGTGCTGGGCATTTGGAGGATCCTTCCACTAATCAAGTGTTCCGAGTGTTGGGTAAACAGAATTCTTATCATTCACACTAATTACATATCATTAACTATCCCCACTTGCTTGATATATATCTGTTACTTTATTTACATAGTCACAGCCCTTATCAGAAGTCCTTTTATGGTTCTTTGGGGTCTTCCTTAGTGGTCTTCATTGTCCAGTGTCCTTTTCAGATAGCTGTTCCTTGTCTCCCACTTTTGAGTAAGTGTGGTATCACTGTTTTGCTTTGTCAGCCTTGCAGAGCTGAGCTGGCATCCTGCTTGTGTTTTGCATGACTTCTGTTTCCTAAGTTACATCTTTTATCTACTTCTCCAAGCCTTTGCTGTTCTGTCTGTATTAAGTCCTTCTGCTCTTGTACTATCTCCAGTCAGTCATGCAGTTTCTGTTCTTAATGCAGTCTGTCTTTTCCCCTGTAGTCCTTATAACTACTTTTCATTGGGAGGTTAAAGGCTTTGTGGTTCTGGATTGTTTTTTGTTTGTTTGTTTTGATAATGAAAAATTCATATTAAAGACAGAAGGATTTTAGAGTAAGACTTTGTCAATTTTAAATGCCAGTATTTGTAACTCAAATTAATATAAGGCAAGTCGGTGTTAATAAGGACTGTTTTACTTGTGCTACAGGCTAATTACAATGAAAACATGTACAGATCATCTTTAGCTGTTTTGGGAATGCACTGACTTCCTTGTTGGAGAAGAATTTTGTGGGATCATAAGACTAGAAGTAAATGTCAGTAAACATGCACAGTTGGTCCACATATTGGACAAGCTGTTGACAGAGTTCCAGCTCTGAGGAAAGTGGGTCATGCAAGCAGGAGCAAACAGAACAGGTGATCAGGCAGTGGTAAAGGCCACTTCCATCTCAGTACTGTGACTCAGCAGGGGTTATAGCAAATAGCTTAATTCCTGGTGGGGATGTGTTTTGAATTGTAGTTTGGCTCCAGCTTGGCTGATCTGTTATCCAGGAACCTCTACCTACTGTGGGAAGATGCTGTCAGTCTAGTGATCTGGCAGCATTTTACTACTTTTGGAAGTCCCAATTTTCAAGCCAGCATATATTTAAGGAACTCTAATTTGGAAAAGAGATTCCTGTGAGTAATGCCTGATGACACATCTTCTTTCATCTCTGCATTTCCTGAGTACTAAGAATAACATTTTGTGTGTGATGATTTTGATATCTGGACTGTCTCAATTATGGGCCATATTTAATGCTGCTTGTGCAATGGACAGTGTGAGATTAAAGGAGCAGTGTCTTTTGAAAATGCTTTGGATACCACTTAGGTGATGACTAGGTTTTGGCAGTGGCTGCCCAATTAAGAAATCTGCTGCAGTGCCTTATTTAAGGGCAATATAATGAAGTGAGGAATTAGGATTTAATGCAAGGGAAATGTGCAGTGTGGGTGGGTCATGCAGATGGATTTTGGTAGGGTGATGGAAAAGGTTTCTACAGTCACAAAGACTAAAATTGCAGTGGTGGTACTTGCCTGTTAGCAGGCAGGAGACATGTTAAATCTGATCTAAATCAGTGCTCATTTTTTTCCTCAGATGAAAATGGCTACTTATGAAAGGCTGGAGGATTTATGGGGGTGTCAAAACATATGGCTGGATTAAGACTCATGAGTATAGTAATCCAAATCCTTTCTGCCAGGCATTACAGAGAATCTCTTCTGCTCCTGGGCTGCACTGAATGTACACAATCAGATCAGAGTAGTGCAGGCTGTCAGGAGGCTCAGAAGAAGAGTTGCTAGTGAAAGTGCTTGTCTGAGCAGAGTTCATTTTGAAAGCTCTGCCTTTGCAGGCAAAAGTCTACTGGGGAACTGGCTATATTATTCAATTTTAGTAAATTCTGGAATTATTTTCTTGCAAATCCCTAAAGAAAGTAAAGCCAAAATGTGTGCTAAACTTTTCTCACTATCAGTGACTATATTAGCACAAAGAGATAAAAGCTATGCAAAAGTCATGAATGTTGAGAGAGGAAAAAAAGAGGAATGAGTTTGTCTTTCCCTTCTAGGCCAATGTTACCTGCAAGATTTGAAAACTAAAAACTAAAAATAAGAAAGGAAAAAGGCGTCCTACTTTAAATTGTTGTGACAGATGTTTAAGTGTGAGGGACAGATTTTTCTTGTCTCTAGACTGAGCCTCCTCTGAAATCTGAAAATTCACAATGGCATGCCAGTGTTACAGGTTATTGCTAACTGTACTTAACATGTAATTAATTTTAAAAGGTTGTATAGCTACTGGCTATTGAAAAGATCCATGCGTGAAATCTGGAGAAGAATGCAAACCATTTGTGTCTGAGACAGCAACTAGAAATTTGCACTTCACTCCTATGGTCAGTTAGCTGAGTTTAAGAATCTACCAGAACTCAGTCTCCAGTTGACTAGTGCCTTACAAAATGATAAATTTATATGCTGGGGTGGTAAACTCACTCAGATATTTCTGAGCTCTGAGTGAATACTTAGATAGTTCATTTGAAAATAATGTAAAATGCTTAAAAATAGTAAAAAATGTTTTATTACAGCATGACACATAAACCTGTATATGGATAATCTTGTTCTTTGTAAAACCTACAAGTGTGAGGATACAGATATTACAGACCTTAAATGTAAAGCTTAAAAGAGAGGCTGCAAATAGTTCCTCCAGCAGTGAAGACTGATTAGCTCTGAGCTACAGATTGTCAACATTTTTGGGATGGGAGCAAAGGGCAAACTTCTAATTGTTAGCATTTGGTTAACATATGAGCAAGACCTGAACATTTTTAGAAGGTTTCACTATTATCCATGAGGAATAGCATATCTGCTCTCACATGCTTTTGCCAGAGAACTTTGCAATGTGAACTGTCCTGGCATTTAATTGAAAAGTGCAATGGTTAGGACTTCAGAAAAGTGAGATTTTCTTCTAGTTGTTAAGTAATAACAAAATAACAAAGCAGCCTAATCAGTCCATGAAAGCTCACTTTTCATCTGTTAATCAAATTTTACTTCCTTACTATTTTGGATATCTTAGTATTTCAAATGCTATATAGCCTTCCAGAAAAGACTATTTCTAACTCAAACAAAAAAGACCATCTTTCACTTCCCAGCTTCTTTCTGTCTTAGCAGCCTCTTTATTAGAGATTCACAAGAACGATGTATGAAACAATAAATTGGTCACATTTAACATTTGAGAGTTGTTTATATGTGTGTTTCAAGGAAATGAGTTCGAAAATTATTGAGCCAGAAGGGTGGGCAGAAAAAATTTCATGTAGAAAAATATGATGAGAATGAACCAGCGACATGAGGTTTTACTGTGAGGACATACATGCAAATCCATGAAATCCGAATAATATTTTTATTCCAAATATAAACTTAGTTGTGAGTTTCAGTGATAACCAGTTTACACAGCTTTATAGCATTAAAAGCATTTAAATAGTTTTGGCAGGCATGGCTGCAACCATACGTGAGTTGTGAAGTATTATCCAGCGTACAAATAAAAGTAAGTTGTTCTAATAGGCTTTCTGGGGAGTGTAGTTATGATGATATGTAGATGAGGGTTTTGATTGATATATTATCAAAACATTATGGATTATCCAGGATGGAAAAAAGCTAGTAAACCGAACTGATATTAATATGGCAAATTAAATCTGGACCCAGGCTTTGTTTTATGTAAAAAAAGTCGCAGCATTTTTTAGATGTTTGCAATCCAAGTGAATGAAAGTTTCCATTATAAATTTGTTTGTTCCCTACTAATGCCTCCATTGAATTCCGTAATGTAGCATAACTGAATGAATGAATGCACNAGGGGACAGGTTTAAGGGAAACGGACAGGTGCCAGGGGAGGGCACAGGGGAGATGGACAGGAGCTCAGGGAGGGGTGCATCAGGGAGGCGGACCAGGCAGAACCAAGTGCAACCAGCAAAAGGGGGTAGCTTGGAACAAACCAATACAAATAGAAAATCACAAACCCCAACAAATGAATCTAACTGACATTTAATATTTTAAATATCAGAAGGAGGAACTCTACAGAAATGTGAAAAGATATAAATTTCTTCCTGATATAATATAAGATGAACTTTAAATTATCATTACTAGACTGTGTCTTCTTAGTAGAACATCAGTAAACTGTAGAAAACAATTAGTAATTCACCTAAAATGGAGCAACACTGTCATCTGTAATTCATGGTATCAAGGGTTTATCCCACCCACAAAGGAGAAAAATGAGTTGTTTTGTAGAAATAAGATAAAACATTCTACTGTGAGATTCTGCTTCTGACTAACTAAGTAAACATTGAATAATCATGCCAGGAATGTATAGTGTGAGATGGAAAAAACAAACCTAATAAGATGAAAAATATTGACAAATAATTCTTTCTAATAATGTCAAAAAGATTATCAAAGCTCTTATTCTGTGTCTGAAACTATTTGGCAGATAGATTTTTCTTCTTTCCTTACAGAAGGCATCTGAGAAGTTGAAATACAAAAATACATACATTTTAGCTTCTACATAGAGAGTAATGAATACCAGGTTTCATTTAGGGTACCCATGTAATCAAGAGCAGAACTTACCCGAGAAGCAGCTTGTGCTGGAATTCGTTGTTATTCCATAAATAAGTGCAAATTCTTCAAGTTGCTAGCATGATGATATTGGTAGGTGGAGCCAGCTGCCTGCTTCCTGTAAGGTTATTTAGATGCATAAGAAGATGTGAAAGGTTTTGGGGTGCTTATTATGGTGTGCTTGCAGGAAAACCCCCAATGTATTGTTTGGTTCTGAGATCACTGAATCACGGAATCGTTAGGGTTGGAAGGGACTTCTGGAGATCATCCAGTTCAAATCCCCCTGCCAAGGCAGGGTCACCTAGAGCAGGCTGTGCAGGAACAAACCCAGGTGAGTTCTGAATGTCTCCAGAAGACGAGAATCCAAAAGATCCCTTGGCAGTCTGTTCCAGTGCTCTGCCATTCTTAATGTAAAGAAGCCCTTCCTCATACTGAGGTGAATTTAACACAAAAACCTTTGGTGTTTTATGGAAAATGAGGTTGGACTTTCAGTAGTAGGTAGATCTGAAGGCTCCAAGTGATCACTGCAGTTGATAGATAGGAGCTAGGAGACCTAAATATGGAATGTGTGTCTGTTTTCCTCCCCTGCATTCTTGGAAATTTTAATCAGTTCTCTAGTGAAATGCCTCAGGAGAGACTGATTAAGGAAAATGGAACTGGAACATCCCTTAGACTTTAAGTCTAGCTAAGGCAATCTGATGTTTTGGTCACAGGCAGAAAGAGAGAAGGGATTTGGGAGGTTATGTAGGAACTAGTGTAAGATTCCATAAATTCCTCTAAAATAAGTGTTTCCAGAACATTACACGACTGAATCTTAAGCAAGGACTGACAGCCCTAAAGTATCTGAAGGCTTGACTCTGATGCATTCTTGATACAGCTTAAATGAAAGAGCCAATTCCTTTAGTCTGTAGTCAACAATGTACTCCAGCATGCTGTGATCCAAATGGCACAGACGGAGATCTATTGTGTTTGTTTCCATTACTGAAAAAAATTATATCAAATATTTTCTTGGTTCTTTTTTGTATATAATTTACACAACTAAATACTTTGCATTGATTTATGCTTTTTTTTTTGTTTTTTTCAGAGAAAGAATTTGACCTTGTTCTTCAGCATTGGTTTATTGACCTCCTGGGGAATTGCACTGCTGGGTGTTCGCTTATACTGGATGGGCAACAAACCCCCAAGTTTTTCTAATTCTGACAATCCAGCAGCTGACTCAGACAGTTTTCTCACGCGTACCCTGACCTTCTTTTACTTGCCAACCAAGAACCTCTGGCTGTTGCTGTGCCCAGATACCCTCAGCTTTGACTGGTCTATGGATGCTGTGCCTCTTCTAAAAGCAGTCAGCGACTGGAGGAATCTACACACTGTGGCCTTCTATGCAGGACTCCTCCTCCTTGCCTACTTTAGCCTGAAGGGCTCCAGCAATGAGAGAGAATGCAATGGGAAAACTGTAATGAATGGCAAGCAAAATGCTAATGGGCATAGCTGCCACCCAGAGATGGAGTACAAGACACTGGAGGTGAAGTCAAGCTTTGCATCAAAAGAAGAGAATGGCCTAAAAAAGCATGAAATTCAGAAACTGCAGCTTCCTTCAACCGAGAACATTGTCATTCTGTCTCTCTCTTTGTTAATAGTGCCCTTCGTTCCTGCCACAAACCTGTTTTTCTATGTTGGCTTTGTAATAGCAGAGCGTGTGCTGTATGTTCCTAGTATGGGCTTCTGCCTGCTGGTTACAGTAGGTGTCAGGGCCCTTTATGTCAAAGCCCAGAAGCGCTTTCTGAAGAACTTGGTTTTTTGTTCCACTGCTGCATTAATTGTTTTCTATGGACTCAAGACTGTTGTGAGGAATGGGGACTGGCAGAATGAGGAGATGCTGTATAGATCAGGGATAAAAGTAAACCCTGCTAAAGGTAATTTTTGCTCTTTATGGTGAATGCTTTACTTACTCCTGTCTTTGCCTTTGAATTGCCTAATTTGACTAGCTACATCTAAAGAGGATACTTTTAAGAAATGTCATTTCAAGTTGCAGTGGTATGTGCATTAGTAAAAAATGGGGAAAAGCAGGAATGTGTTTTGATTGGGTGTTTCTGGTTTGGCATTTTTAACATGGAAAAAAAGAGACCCTAAGGTAAGGGAAGACTTTCTTTTTCAGTGGTATTAGTTCTGCATGTTGAAATTAAAGATGCATTATTAGTATTAAAGAGACCATCCTGGTGTTTTTCCCTTTGGAATCTGTTATATAGCATGCTAATGAAGATTTTGCATTAGTTTACTGAATGTTCCATTTTCTGTAATTAGAAAATAAAAGAAATAGTCAAGGACAGCATCAGGGAAGTGCTGTTCCTTTATTTCATCTGATGCAAATAACGTCAATGCTACATAATAAAAATGAGGAAATGAAGTAATATAATTCAGCCTAGGAAATGACTGTAGTTCCCCCTGCCTATGAGTACTGTAAAGAGTTATTGTCAAATCCTTATGCCTTCCTGTTCATGTGAAAATAGCAGCCGTTTGTAACATTGCCCAGCCACGTCTCAAAGGTTATATCTATGCTGTGGTGAGATGTGACCACAGCTAGTGTAAACATATCCAAACAGGCAGTAAACCTGCTAATTTAGGTATCAGTAACAATACTTAGCTGTGGCTTTGTGGTTTCAAGCGTGTATGGCAGATTCAGCTTGGATCCTGAACTCCGTGCTGCCTGGCTGTACTGCTCTTGGCACACACACAGGTTTATCTGAGAATGGTCAAAACATCACCTCAGAAGTGAGAAGGGATTAGTTGATTGCTTTGCCCATCTGTGGAAGAAAAATCTGTCAGCATTTGAATACTCGAGTTTCTTCAGTCCTCTGCTCAGAAACCCATTTTATGATTTGAAGTCATCTGCTGATAGTGTTGTGCATTTTAGTTAGACAGTTATATCATGCCATAGTCTAAAAGCTGTGATAATAAGAGGCAAATGCAGGTGGTTTCAGTGAACTGATAGGGAGTGAAAAAGTAGATTTGTCAGACAAAATGTCTAGCAAAGCAGCATTTTAGTAGTTTGTCAGTCTGATTTTGTAACTCTTCTTCATATACTTTCTCACCCTAGGAAAATTACTAAACTTGTTGCTGCAGTAAGTGCCTTTTTTTAATTGAACAAGCACATCCTATTTGTTTTACTTTTGTTTCAAAACCAGTGCAGAAGAGCAAGAAATGAAGTAACTGAACAGTAAGCCAGCTGTAATCACCAGAATATGAACATGAAGCTCGGAGACTTACAAGTTTAGTGACAATATAAAACTTACATTAAAGCACTGGAATTCCTAGGAAAGAAAAGTGTGTATGCACTTGATTAGTTAATGCACATTCCATTTTTGTCCTTGGTGGAGATCCCCAGACATGAATAGTTGTCTGCTTACAATGAGCCAAATTTTGTGATCAAAAAAACCCTGTGCTAGTTTTTGCCCAATAGTAGGATTGGCTGTAGCACTGTCTGGAAATTAGACTACTGGGTATTATGCTCCCAGGAGATAGGTTGAGCTATTTTCATACACATCTCAGAATGCATGGACTTGTGTGCATATGATCTGGTTTCTTGGTGTATAAGCTGACATTAAGTGTCTTCTAAGATGTCTAAAAGCAAAGACAGTATGTCAATGTGATGATATAGACAGAGTGAGCTGACTTAAATAAATCTGCTTAAAATATCCTATTAAATTTCTGCTATGTATTTACTAGCCCACACACATTATAACAAGGCTGGATATAAGAAACCCCTAGCTAAAGTGACCTGTAACCCAACTCTATTCATTATTGTGAATATTTCTAAGATTATCCCTGGCTTTGACTGTGCAAATTTTATTTTCTACTTCTCATATATAGTCAGGTAAGCCTGACTGGACTAGACTGGCTGCCAAACCTGCTAGAGCGTTAGGAGATCAACAATTCAAACTACTCTTCAGTAATTAAAAGAGGTTGACATAGGAAAAACAGTTTTGTTTTTGCTTGCGTCTTTTTTCTAGTTTTATGAATGCTAGTGCTAAATAGGCTATTCATAGAGTGGGACAATGGGCTGCTCAGTCAAATGGTTGAGTGGAGAAGTGTTTTCCTTATTTTTAGACTACTAAGAAGAGGCTGTCTCTCCTCATTTCTCTGCTTTCCTCAACTCACAGCAAGTTTCTCCTTAATAGTATTTTCTTACTTCTGAAAATTGTGGAGTGGAGGATCATTTTCCCTGATAGTTCTGCTTTTTCTCTCATCTCCTGCAAAGAGCTTCTTCTGAACAAGAGCTCCTTCTGTCATAATCTAAAAAGCAATGAGCTATCCCTTGAGAAACTCACGGTGTGGAAACTGATAAAGAAATAGAAATCTGTGAAGATCAGATTTACTAAAGAAAAAGATGAGTGTTTTGTTCCGGATCCATCTGTATTCTGGGCTGGCAGGATGAATGCCACTGATGGCTGAATGCTGTGCAGCACTGAGCTGATGGGCTGCAGTCATAAGGGCATTTGCGAGGCAAGCTTTTAGCATTTGTGCATTTGTGTACTAATGTGGCTGAACTGCCTTGGAAATGGAGTTGTCTCATTTGGTGATGGTTTATTATCAGGTCCTCTGGGTTGTGATATATGTGTAAGATTATAATCTCATTTGCTGCTGTGGGACTTGCAGGCAAACATATTCAGCAGCTTCTCAATCTTCTAGCCTCAGTGAAGAAATGGATGATAATGACCTCACTGGTACTTTCTGCTGGTCCCTTCAGGGGTCCCTTGCAGGCACTGCAGACTGAGTGCTGTTGTGCCGCAGGTGAGAAAGCCTCTGCTCCTGCAGGCAGCCACAGCCCTTCCGCAGTTTACATTTCTCCAGGCTGTTT
This sequence comes from Alaudala cheleensis, assembly GCA_013398995.1. NCBI lineage: Eukaryota > Metazoa > Chordata > Aves > Passeriformes > Alaudidae > Alaudala > Alaudala cheleensis. Next base: position 160,430 of record VWYE01002236.1, read on the forward strand.
TTGTCAATCACTGGCAATGTGGAAAAAATACTCAGAAGCGTGTGGCATGGATTATATCTTAAAAAAACCAGAAAATGCACTGTGGGAGAGTCAAGTGAGAAGAAGGTGGTGAAGCTGCCTCCAAACTATCCTGTGTGTGCCAGCTGTCCTGGCTGCCTTGCTGTGTGGCAGGCACCTGCCAGCCTTGGCTGAGGGAGTCCTTGTGAGGACTTGGGATGCCTTAGCTGCATCTTTACTGGTCTTGTTCTGCTGTTTTGGTTATGACTAGTGTTTCAAATAACTTTAAAGTGATCCAAGTAGTACCTTGTTACAGTTTGCCAGCCCTTGAGGGAGAAATATGGCAAAACTGACTAATTTAGTTTATGGATTCTGAAGTGGGTGTATGCATGTTTTGACCGTAGGGAGGGAAAGACACAAGTGTTTCTCTGTTCTGCCTTCAATTTAATGAGCAGCTCAACTGATATGAAACCATTCTCATTTATCTGAATGTTCTTTTATAGCAAAGGAAGCCTCTCAAAATGTAAAAACAAAAAAACGTAGCTGTCACATCTTTCTCAGTTAGAATGAGGGTCATTCTGTGGTGGTGATTACCTTGTGTTTAATATAAAATTGTAATGACAAACAAAATAATTGTGCTTATTATGCCTCATTAGCTCTAGTTTTCCCTATGGTGGCAGAACTAAGCTTCAAAAAGCATAATCTTCCTCTGGGCCATTTCATACCTTGCAGCCCATATCTGAACATCAAAGATCATTATGATGTATTTCCCATACCTAGTACAGACACTGATTGAAGAAGGAGAAAATAGACAGGCTTAAATTGCTGGACTGCCACAGAGTTGCTTGGTCATAGGTACTGATGAAATTTTAGTTTCCTGGTGCCATTACATTTGTAAGTAGGCTTTGAGGATCCTTCCAGGAAATTGTTTACCTGCTACACAAAGTGGATACTTAACTCAAAATTCAGTGAAGAAAACTGAGGAAACGTAACAGTTCAGTGAAGAAAAACAGTTACTATACTTTGTACTAAGCTAGATAGAAAAGTCATATTTCCCACAAAAAAGATGCAATACAACATTATTTTCCAATATTATTATTTTTGTATCACTACTGATGACTGGAAACCAAAGGAGATGAAATATTTTAAGGTACAGCATTCTTCAAATATGCTTATTATCAAGAGTTTACATTATGCAAGATATCCTCTAGTACCTTTTGACCTTTCAATAGCTATTGCTCTGACACACAGCTTGTTGTTCCTACACATTTTTTAATAACGCCTAAATTAGGACAGTGTTCTAATAAATGCCACATTGGGTGTTGAAAAATAGTTTGAGCATTTGTGATTGCATTGCAGTGTTTTGGTGCATATATTTAGGTTTTTTATATGTAGCTTGTCAGTAAAACTCCAACTCATCTTTGGCCCAACAGCCCAAAATGCTGCTCTTTACAGCAGTGATTTTTTTTTCCTTTAGCTCATTCAATGTCAATAATAATAAAATTAACAGTGTGATGAATGTAACATTGCACTGAATAAAAATGTGGGTTTGGGGGAAAAAGGCTTGAGAGATAAAGCTATTCCAGTGCACAGATTGCCCTACAAAACTTCAAATTTTAAATATATAAAACCTGCTGATAAATGCACTTAAAAGTTTTGCATATTATCACTGTTAAGAAATACCAGTGATATAAGCAGACCATCTGTAGTTATGTATTCATGAGTTAGTTTTAATTTTGCTAATGAACTCTTCTTTAGTTTTTGAACAGACCACTTTAATCTCAAATTTTCTCTCTGGAATTAAACTTATATTACCTATTACCATAAGATATTAGATTTTTTTTTTTAATTTTGATGATTTGTGGTTGTTTTAAAACCTCTGTATTTATGGCAGTATAATATCCCTCCTAAGCCAATTGATAAATATATATCAGAATATATAGTCATTATGGTAATTCTTGACATTCTTTTTAGTTAATGATTCTAGAAATTGTCAGAGAAACATAATAGCAAGCAATCATCCATTTTCCCAATATCTTTGCCAGAACTTTCTGATACTTAACCTTTTGTCTAAATGTTGCATGGATATTTTCCGTGACTTCTGTAATAATTTTCAGCTTTAGCTACTTTTTAAAGAAGAAATTACTTTAAAGTATATCATCTTTCAGTGCTGTAAAATGTTTCCAGCCACCAGTAAGAATCTTTGTAACAGCTTCTGTATGGCAGATGCAATGATCTTATTTAGGTAACAAAATAATAGGTTAGAATTACACATTAAAAGTATCATTTATAATATATAATGTTATATATGGCTACATAAGTCTGTTATATATGAATTATGCAAGATATACCATGATAAATTTGGTGTCTCTGTTCGTAACAGAAATATGAGAATTTGTGGGATGAATGTTCTACAGGATTCTTCAAAGTTCTTAAAATCAATTGGAAATACTTTTATATCTGCCACTCTTAAAATCTTGTTGTGGTTTAGGAATACTGCTCCCCAAATCAGTGATGTGAGAATAACTGTAATGTCTGGCCATGCCTGCCAGGGTACTTGGGACTACAGGCACCAGCTTGCCTGGCTCCTTTAAAAAAATTTACTCTGTCCTGGCTGGGACTAGGACAAAGCTTTAAAAGAGTTAGCTCAAATGAACCACCTGGAATTGGTTGAAAGTTAAATAAAAAGCCTACTCCCTGAAAAGTGTGGGGCTCTCTAAATGGATGGTAGTGCTGCTCTGTTGATGATTAAACAGTGTAGAAGGAATGGTCATTTGTAAGCTGTTTGGGAAACAGCCATAGTTATTTAGGGCATTTGAGCATGCCACAGGCAGCCCACCCTCAGCAAAACAGTCTGGTTATGCCAAATATGGTGGAGAGCTGAAGGAAAGTGGTTTACAGTTCAATTCAAACTCTGAATTTATTCTGCAGTGACAGTGTTCTCTCTTCCAGTTCTTTAGAAGTGCTGTAATTTCCTCTGAAACCCAAGTCATTGTGGGATGTGCTTATTCTTCAGCAGGATACGAAAAAGCCTGATCTTTTTCCTTTGTATATGTGTAGAGGTCTGGAAACAAGGATTTATTTTCTTCCCCTTTGGAATATATTACAACAGCATCTCTGATCTGTGAATCTTAAAGTGTAGGGTGATAGGAAATAAACTATTATTGACTAATAGGTTTTTTTAAAGAAACAAACATGAGATATTGAGACATGGGCCAATCAGACTGTTACTTCTTCCCCTGTCTTCCCTGAGGTACTCTGCAAAATCATTCAACAGACTCATTTGGGCTAAAAACTGCAGTGTAGGAAAAAGACCCCAAAAAACCCAAACAGGCCCGGTCCAGGAGGAATCAGCTTTGGCAAGATGAACTTTTGTAGCATGTCAAGCAAAATAGCATAAGTTTGTGGTTTTTTGCCAGGAAATTATAGATTTTATTTTTCAGTTTGATTAAAAGAGTGATATTTGATCCATATTTGTGTGTTCTGCAGAATTAGCCTGAGGGGTTTTTTTCAGAGGGAAAGAGTTACTTTTAATTATAGGAAAATGAGATTATCTGGATTGGTTCTCAAATCAAGCATGTTTGTTTAAGTGCATTAGATAATCATCCAATTGTGACGTTATTTTGCCTTTTTTCAAAATATGATAACTTGGAAAAATTCCTCTGCGTTTAAAATTTTTGCCATGGATTACATGTCATAATTTCCTTACCTGTAATGGATTTTGTAACGGTGCATATTCAGGTCCACTCACATAAATCTGGTAGAGAAACTAATCTTTAATATGGACAATGCAATAATCTACTTATGTGCCTTTATATACCACTTGTGGTAGGATAAAATCCCAGTGTAGATAGATAAATACAGGTATTTTAAGATTTCAAATGCCCCTCCTTTGGAATTGGATGGAATTGAATTTGGAATGGGTTTTTTTTCTGAACTGTCATCACTGCCCATCTTCAAGCATCCAAAAAGTAATTGATGGCTGATGCAATTACAGTATGCACAAGAGGCTGTGTACAGTTTTGTTTTAAATTGCAGAAAAGGTCATGAAATAGAATCACTGAATTCTCAATGTCACTTCCTTCTCTTTCCTTAGATGCTCTAGCATGCTGAACTTTTCTTTGAGGTCTTAAAATACAGAATGTATTTTGAATATGGACTTGTAAAGATGCTAGTTAATAGTTGTGATGTCTTTAATTAGTTTCACTGATAAATGAAGGAGGTAATTGTATTACCTACCTTCCTTTGTGCCACCTATATTTCCATACCACTAGGCATATATATCAGTTGGCAAAGCTTCACAGGCTCTTGTCTTGGCTTTCTAAGTGATTTAAAGCAAAAACAAACAAAACCAGACAACTTGAAGTGTTATGAAAAGCCTGCAACCTGGATATGAACCAATTTGTGTTTTTCAAGTCTGTTGTACGTTGTTTGAGCACATCTGAAGATTCTCTTGGTTTGACAAACCCAAATGCTGATATTCTTCTCACCATGGCTCCTCTGTGATGTTTCCAGGACACTGTGCTCACTGTTCCCCTTTTTTGGAGAGAAGCCCGCAATGATCCATCTACTCTTAGCTTGGAGGACCAGGGCTGATATTTTAGTGCACCCTGCCATTGCTGCAAGAGGCTGACTTGCAGTTCATCACTTGGGACATAAGTGATAGTTTTGAATGTATCACAGATAATTATTTTAGAAGCCTACTGTTAAGAAGGTTACATAATTTGACAAATTTAGTACATGGTAGCCTCTTTGCCTGAGTCACTATGAGGCTTTGAAGAGTTCCTCAGGGTTCATTCTGAGATGACTAGGTGCCCAGGTACATCCTCTTGTTCCACTTGTATTTTTCTGCTCCTTTTTCCTCCTTTCATTTTCTTGCACAATTTATATCCATTGCCTCTATAAAATACAGTTTCTCATATAATGAGAGTTTCAGATCAGCCCTGTTCACAGTTCTGTTCCTGATCATTGTGAAGTTTCATGGAATGAAAACTTCATGGCACTAATGTCTTAAAAGTGTTCACACACTTGCAATTGCACTTAGCTAACAAAGCTATGCAAAGGTGTTTTTGGACTCTGCTGTGAATAGAACAGTGATTAGATTAGATGTTAAAGGTACTGTGTCTTCCTTTTCTCATTGTTTTCCCTAACTTGGATCAGTTTAGTTGACTGATTGATGTCATACTCTTCACAAAAATAATTTTAGCGTGAGGGAGGATGTGGCGGAACTTGATTATTGGGTGGTAGGTGATGGTGAAGCCAAAGAACACTAGCAGCTCCCCTGTCTCATCTCTCAGGGTCATTGAGCTGCCAGAGTCACTCTGCTCTCCTTTGAGGAGGGAGAGTTAATTCTCTGTAACATAGAGGGTGAAGGGGATGTATCAGCAGTAGAATAGCAGTGAACATGTGTTCACATTCATTTGCATCAGGGTTTCAGAACCGAGAAACAAAACCGAAGCAGTGCCTGCCAAATGTGAGCTGGTTAGTGCCCATGCTGACATGTTGCTGGATAGCTTTCAAAGCAATGCATAGTTTGCAATTCTGTTTTTCTTTCACCTGCTGTCATTACAGAAGCCCTGCAATTGATCAACAAAGGAACTGTTGAACAAATGATGTAAGTAACAGCCTTAATAAAGAGAAGAATATATAAAAGTTGAGGTGATAGATCTCTAACAGTTTGTCTCAAAATTACCACATACCCATTGATATAAAAGTAAATCAATGTGCAGAGTAGATTAAGCACATATTTTATGGTTATGTAGAAAGCATTATCCCTTTAGGAAACAAGAAATTGGACAATTTTGTGATTGAGTTAGCGAAAGGAGGTAACTTGATCAAAATGTTCTATTAGTAAGTGAAGTTTTTAGAGGAAAATTATTGCAAATTATATGCATGAATTTATTACATATTTTGAAAAAAGCCTGATTATTCCTTTGAAATAACAGGGAAAATTCAAATACCTTTTACAAACCATAGTACAGAAATTATGCAAAAACTGTCTCACTTTGAAAGTAGCAACCTGTAGCATGTAGATGAATTTTCCATGTTTAATAAACATGGTGTAGTTGATCTTCTGGCTGTCTTTGTGAGTGGTAGTGGCTTTGTATGGTAGAAAAACTGTTATAGATGTTGAACTCTTCATTATGTTTTTATGAATGTGCTGCTGAGCTTTCAGAGGTTTACCTGAGGAAGCCTGTCATTCCTCAGTTGGTGAAACTGTTTCCCCCTTGAAGAAAAAAGTGAATGCTTTTCTTTCTGTACCAGCATCGCCTCATCCTTAAACGCTATTGAAGAAAAAAATAGAGATTCTCACTGTCATGCATTCACTTCTTTTTCATAGACAAGTCAGAAGGTATGTGGAAGGATTTTAAAGAGAGGGAATGCAAACTGGAACTGCTGTTTCTAATTTCACAAGCTAAAGAATAATAAATAATACACAAATATCTGTAAAGCTCCACAGAGGTTTTCTTGGCTTGATGTGTATTTTTCTGTGAGCTAAAGGTTCTAGTTTAGAACTGCTGACAAGTTGATTACAAATTACTGAGCTGTTCTCTAAATACTTCAGTCTTTGTTCAAGTAGTTTGTTTTACTCAAATAATAATCTACTTCACGCTCCTTAATGCATTCATCAATTTGTGGATTAACTTGTGTAACTTGATAGCATTAGGTGGGAGCAGTATTACTAAACTTTAGCAATTTCATGTGAATAGTGAGCATTACATATCAATTATTTTTAAGTATTGCATTTTGTTTCATTGATTTTCAAGTATGTTTTCATAACATACAAGGAAAGGCAGCATTTTCCTTTTCTTTGCTATGTTATTTTTAAATGTTTACCAGTATGTATTTGAATGATTTAATAGGCAGTTCTAGTTGGATTTTTTACCTCTTCATTTTCCAGCAGAAGTGTTTGGACAGCAGATACATTAATAAAATGGCAGTTTCCAAATAGATTTCATTCTTACCTAATTTTTCATGTATTATATAGGGGTGCCAGGTAGGAATCAGAATTTAATACTTTGGGTTATCTTCAATAATGAAGTGCGATGTTAATTTTTTTTTTTTTAGTTTTAAGCAAACTTTTGAATCAATAAATCAACATATGTAATTTTAACCCATCTGACCACTCTCCTATGACACTGTTGCTTTATTATCTTCATTTCACTGAATAGCATACCATGATCTTCGATCCAGTAGAAAGGGAATGTTTTATTTAAATGAAGATGTTTGTACACATTCATTTCCATTTCTCACGTGTTTTCATAATTCACTTGCAAGCTGGAAGTTTACTACTTTTCTTTAGAAAATCTGCTTCTTAAATTCTAATTAGATTGGACAATGTTACTCTTGTTTTGCTGTTGCCTTTCACTCTTCTAGAATGGAAGTGCTTAGAAAATTCTTAATATGCCAGCCTGGTATTTCTTAGTCTTGTTAAATCTTGATCATCAGTTTCACTGTGAGAGTTGAGAAGTTAAGCATGTTAAATGTGAAACTAACATTTGTTATGGTCATTTTCATTTTGAAAGCAATTGAATGCCTGAGAACTTGCCCTACTCTCACTGCAAGGTGGCATAAATGCAATCTTTAAAATTTAATAGAGATCTAGTTTGATATGGCCAAAATTATAACATGTAAACAACCATTTATTTTCCTGCTTAGCACTGCATAGTTTCTTCTGCTGTTTATTTTTTCAATTCCCAAACAACAAACAGCAGAACAAAATCCCTTTAAAAAGTTTTATTTTCCTGCCAAGGCATGTAACTAACATAGGACTTCTCAAGCATTAGGAGATTCTTCAGTTTATAATTGAGTTACAATAAAGGCGATGAAATGGATTTAAATTTTTAATGTTCCCATCAATTTTGAGTATTATCTATGGAAAATTAAGCAGTTAAGTAAAATTTAAATGGGCTGACTGTTTTCTAGGTGAGATGTGAATTTTTCATCCCATGCAATGATAGAATATTATTTCTTTAAGATCTGGGTCTGTTTTGGTCTCATTGTTTGTGGACAGGGAATTAAGCAGCAGGCAAAAAGTAAATATTGCGAAGCTCTTTTATTCACTGCTTCCTTTTTCTTTTGTGCAAATAGGCTCTTCAATATGGGGAAATTTGAATTTTTAATTTAAGTGTGGCATATATATGTACACTCTAGTATCTTCTGAATTTTAAATGTTCCCTTTGGCAACTTAGCTAATGTAGATATTATATGAAAAGTATTTATAAAGAATAATTGGAATAAACATCCATTCTAAATTCCAGAATTACTGACCTAGTTTCTTTTTTTTTAAAAGAATATTTATTTTTATTTTCTTACTATGTACAGGAGGAAAATACTTGAGTGATAGAATTCAGTTGGAGTCATAGGGCAGGCCTTTAACAGGGATGTGGATTCACTTGGGTATAACTTTGCTTCTATTTCTGAATGTGCCCATAGTTGAATCAATGCCATTACAGTTTTGAAGAAAAAAATTTGTTTAAGATATGGAAGTTAATAATTGAAGTTCTTTTTTTTCCCCTGAAGTTTAGTTGCATTACTTAAGACAAAGCAGGAGTGAAGTTCCTTGAGTAGCTCATGTAGCCTCTTCTCCATGTATGTACACCATCCTCTTTTCCTCAGATAGCAAAACGTGTGTTATGAGCAGCTATCTGCAGTGGTTGCTGCAGATATTAGCTGTTCAGAACTTCTAAGGTGTATGAGTATCATCTCTACACATGTTCTAGGTAGCTTCATCACCAGCCAGAGCTAGATCATTCTTCTAACTAGTTCTGTATTTAAATAGATGTGAGTATTTAGATCAAATTTTAATAGTTTGGATAAGTGAAAAGACCTTGGTTTTCTGTTTCCATTAATGATAAATTGTCAGATTATCATGTTTTGTGTTTGCTATTTTCTGCTATTTCCACTCCTTCTAGTGCATCACATAAGGTTAATCGTTCAGTTTTACAAGTTTAGACAAAAGTCTAAATGGAATAAATTTGAAATTAAATAATGTAGATTAATTATTGATTGATATTAAAAACTTGATGCAGATTGTTTAGCAAAATGTAAATTAAAATATCTTAAAAATTATGTTAACTCAGATAACATTAGAGCCTATGGCATGAAATGAAGTGTAGAGGAGAAACTGTTACACTGAACAGTGTTAACAGTGTCTTTCCAGTCAGATGAAAATATGAACTGGATCATCCTTTTATCCTTTCATTTACTGAGCTTCAGAATGGTTGGGAGTAAATAACTATGTGGCAGGAAATTGTTATCCATAGCTCAAATGGTCATTTGATGTAATGCCCTGTTATGGGAGATTAGAGTGAAAACCAAAGTCCCTATAGATTATATGGAACATGCAGTTATGGAAAACTGGATGCTCATTTACTGCAGAAGGTTATGCTTTATCAAATCAATTTAAAAAAATCATATAGAAGTCTGTGTTTTTCTTTGAAAGGTTGATGCCCACAGACTGGCTAGTCACTTTCATTGGTACTTCCAAAGTGTTTTCTCTGGGTGAAAAGGGAGGAGCAGCAGTAATGGGGAAATTTCAGAATTCTGCACATGTGCTAGCCAGTTGTAACAGTTGAGTGAACCTAAAAACAGATTTAGCAGCTGTATTTCAAAATGATAGAACATTTTGTGACTTTTCTTGATTTATTGATAAATAAATATTGGTAAATTATTTGTTATTAAATACTAGGCTAAAATGAATTGATTCACAGGAGCAATAGTGAGTCAATTACTATCACTATGGAAATATTGCATGTATTTTCTTTCTTTTATTTACAGAATATGCTGTGCTCAGTTGAATGACATAGTTTTATGAATTCCAAATAGATTTATTATTTTTTCCCCAGCAATTACTAGTTTATTCTGCTCAGAGGAAATTCTGTTTGCTGCTGTTTCCATCCCTGTGATAGGATGAATCTGCAACAAACCACAGCAGCTTGAAAGTGATGCAATTTCTGAAGAAAAAATGCCTATCTCAATTATCAACCTGCAAAGCAGTGTTATATTAAAACAACCATAAAATTTTGCATTAATCAGAACTGATGCAAATTCTTGAAAATTAAAAAAAGGGCTTGACTGAAGTATTGGAGATCGTTGCTACTCAGGTTAATGTTTAAATGCATCTGTAGGGAGGAATGTTCTGGCATATATTGTGTTTGGTGGAAAGGACACACATCATCTTTCCATTGGCTTCTTTCATTTAAAAAAGTGTGAAAGTAGGACTTTTTTATCAAACAACTTTGCATATGTGCATAATGTGTTTTCTTTTCCCTTTTCACACACACTGTAATTGTAATGCCAGTTAAATCAGCTTCCTGAATTCTGAGTAGCAGAGGTTGTGTTTTCATAAAATGTTAGTTCCAATTTCTTTTTTAAGTACCTTTTGTGCCACTCAACAAAACTGCAAAGGAACACATGTGGAGCTTTAAATAATTTTTTACCTAAAGTCCTTTATACATGGGCTATAAATGCACATTGTGTAACATAATAAATTGTATGGAAAGGACCAAATGTTTTTCCAGTAGAAAAAAATGCATTTTAGTGATCCGTGTAGTATGTGTATATCCACAGGGCATATTTTTAATCCTAGTTACTTATCTAATTGTTCTTTTAATTCCTGTGTCATGTGTCAAATTTTAATACTTCAGTGAGGACTTTGTCTACTCGGGAAAAACTTCTTGCTGTTTAGAGTCAATAGGCTTAAAAAAAAAAAAAGTTAAAACTAGAAAGATGCCTCAGTTCTACATTTGACTCTGGAGATTTTTATTTAGAGGTGTTACAAAATAAAATGGTCCTTTCCCTTTGTTACAGTAATTTCTAGAGACATATTTTTGTTAAAAACTTCCCTCCCGAAAACTATATGCATGCAGAGTGCATGTAAATCACCTCTATGAAATGTGAGTCTCACAGGAAGATGCAGAGGGCTGGGAGAAAAAACTAACCAACCTCCCCTCCTGTTCCATAAAAATAGTTTCTTTGTGGGGTTTGTCTCCCTGAGAAACTTCCTGATACTTGCATACTCTGTCATGTATAATTGGATTGTAGCTCTTTCTGAATACTGTTTTCTCCTCTTGACAGCATGGGGTAACCTTGGAAATGTTCTCAAGAGCCAGAGCAAGATTTCTGAAGCTGAAAGCGCCTATAGAAATGCCTTGTACTACCGCAGCAACATGGCTGATATGCTTTATAATTTGTAAGTATGTGTGGCTTTCCTGGGGCTGAATTGTCTTTGAAACCTGTTGTAAATAGAGCTACAGATTTACTTGCTGGAAATGGAGACGATGTTATTTGTTGCCTTGTAAAAGTCGTTTCGTTAATTGTGCTCCTTGAACTGTGAAGTGGATAGGATTTTTTCGTGGTCATCACTATTGTATATTCACCTAATGGGTATGGACAAGGTAAATTTATGAATCTGTTTACTTCAAAAGAAGAAGAAAAAAAACCCCTACACTAAACAAAGTACCTATAGATGAGTTGTGAGCTGGAGCCCTCCATCTGTTTGAGACTCAGTGAAATTGTGCGGTGTTATTTAGACTTCTTTTTAAAGTCTGAATAGCACATGGTGGGCAGAGTGGGTGTAAGCACTTCTGAGGCATAGACCAGTACTCTTCTGTTAGCTCCAGAGGTCTGGAATGTTAAAACAGCAAATTACTTTTCTCCTGTGACTGACTTCAGAGCAACATAGGTTAAATAAAGTTTAATTACTTGAACCCATTTGTAGGCGAATAAGAGGATAAATAACACGAGCATCAAAATAATTATTCATCTGGGTAAAGATTTCCCATCTCATTAATGTACCAAAGACAGAAGCGAGCATCGTGCCAAGCTCTGCACTGAGGTGGGGTGGTGCTGTGTGTCCCATCAGGGAGGGGCTGATTCCCTGGCTGTCCCAGCTGGGCATCGTGCCAGTGTCCCAGCAGGACACTGCTTGTCCTGCCGGCCCTCGCCCTTCCTCCCCTCCTGCCATGACCCAGCCAGCACAAGCCCTGGACTGTGGCTCTGCTGCACAACAAGCTGGTCACCTCCACCAGCCATGTGCTCTTGTCTTGTGGTGTGTGTGGGGGACAGAATCCAGGTGACTGCCATTCCATAGGTAGCTGTTTGAAAATAATATCCTGCATGCAGCAGAAAAGTGTGACTGTAAGACAAACAAAAGGTGCAAAAACTGCATTCAAATAGTAAGCATCTTCAATCAATCAATAAAAAAATAATGTTCTGCCTCTAAGTCCAATTTGAAGTGACTGCTTATGATATGTGAAAATGAAGTTTATCAAAACAGTATGTTTTTACTGATTTTTTCTATTTTTAAAAAGGAAGAAGTTAACAATTTCTTTAATTTGCCTTTGGGTTAAGCAAATGAATTGAATTAATGAAACTCAAAATAATTTAATGATAGAATTCCTGTTCCAAAATGAAATCCATAATATATGTATTTTTACTAATCATTTAGTTACACAAATACATGTATGCATAGAATTTCCCTCTCTGGTAGAAAGTGAGGAGTATGAAAAACATATTTTTGAGAGGAATCTTCTGCTCATATTTAAAAAAATAACTTCTGAACCCAGCAGAAGACTGTATGAAATAAAGTGACAGATTGATACATATACATATATATTTCCTATATGCTAGTGTTTTGAAGGTGAAAATTATAGCTGTTACATTTTTGTATGCCTGTACAGTACTTTTGTCTCTTACTGTGTTGTAGAGAGAAGCTGAAGTTAATACTGGGGTAAGAAATGGAAAGAGGGTTGGATGAAAAAGACAGGGACATAAAAGAAATCAGATTTCAGTCTTTTTGCTGTTCTCAGAATTAGCTGCTAGTCTTCCAATTTTCCATTGATACACAAAATATATGTCTATAAACCTTCATCTCTATTGAACAAAAAAGTTTTTGAAATTCTACTGAATTTGTGTGGAAGGATTTTAACTAAAATGCTGGTTGGAATATTTAGGGAATAAAAAGTAAAGTTTAGTTATTAGCCTTTCTACTACCACGTTGAATGCAATAGCATCCCTTATCTTTTAAACAAGTTTTAAAAAACCTTCAGTTATTTAACAGTAGTTGAAGAAGCTTGCATCATTTTTTCTTTTTGTAGGCTTTTTCAGTGTTGGATGCTTCAATATCCAACATCAAAAATAGATGGTAAATGGAAGTGTCCTTTGATATTACACAAATGAATCAATTCTTTTGAGCACAAACCTTCAAGAAACTCCTTTGCAAATTAAACCCATCCTTGGCATGTAGTTCTGTGGGAGCCTTTTAGAAGAATCTTCTGTAATGGAAAATGTGTCTTATATGTGCTTACAAGAGACCAGTCAGTTTTGCTGCTTCTGATTTTCAGTATGTGCCTATGAAACTAAAACAATCCCTCCTTAGAAGACCAGGGAAACAAAGTATCTTTGCAGTTATTTAGAAGCACTATATGTGTTTCACATGTTCATTATTGTTTCTGAGCACCAATGCCTCAGTATTTGATGCAAATTAGTTGGCATGTGCAGCTCAGTGTTCACTTATAGCAATAACAAATCCAAGTCCTCTCTGCTCAAGAACAAATTATTAAGGTTTAACTCACAGTTTTAATGGATAACAATCAAAGAGAGAAACTACATAAACAGGAGCACTTAATCTCTTTCCTTCTTTTTCAATAAATTGAAATGTGAGGTTAGCTTAGAAGTTTACTAATACATTAACATCTAAAGAATTTAACAGACTTGATGAACGGCTGAATTCAGTGCTGTATTTTTGGGTTTTGACTTACACCTTATGGCTCTGAGTTACAGCTGCTTTTGCCATTTAAAAAAATTGAAAATGCATTAATACATAACTGCATAATCTACATTTGAAGGTTTGCCTGATTATGAACATGTTATATTTCTGTTCTCAAAGCTATGTAGCTCTGCTGATTTCAACTAAATTTCATAGGGTAGTAAATCAGCATAAAATGACCTATCTTTCTCTGCTTTTTTTAACTGAGAAAACCATATATTTTAATACTGTGAAGTACCAAGGACAGAGCTGTAGAGAAATGATAGTTTATTCTTTCAAACAAGGAAATGTTCAGCAGATTAAAAACAAGCTATTTTGGTTAGCTTGGCTTTTCAGTCTTTGTTACCTTGTGATTGTTACCTAAAGCTCGTGAGGTTTTTTGTAAAAGGCAGCTTTGCATATATTATTTCACTTGTGTTTAGGCCTGGCTGTGCTTAGAGTATTCTTTTGTCATCCATATTAGTAATCTATGTTACCTTGAGTTTCTCATGTGATTATAAGGATGTTCTCAATCTGACACAGATATTGAGTGTTCCTTTAAAATTACACTAATTGCTTGAAATGTTGTAATTTTGGAGTATGCAGTGTCCTATAAAAGATGAATTTCTAGCAATCAGCCATCCCCTTTCTTCTCTCCTGAAGTATCTCATTTTGCCTGTACTGATACAGGACTGTGTGCACAAGTTCGTTATTCAAATAATTTAATTTCTTTGAATAAGGTTGGATTATGAATTTCCATAAACTTAACATTGGAAAACTTAGGGTATTACATCAATAAATGTGGAATATTTTAATGTTTCTGTTAGAAAATTCAGCCACTATGGAGAACGACTACCTATCCTAGAACGTTTAGGATTGCAGTGTTTTCCAAAGCAAAGTTTAACTCTACGTCCTTAGGTAAAAATCAATATATGCAAAATTCTTCCTTGTCTGTTGTTGTCAGGCTTTATAAGTTGGAAAATGTGTTCCCTGCCTTTTAAGGGTGCTGGCATAGAAAACTCCTTATCAGAGACAAAAAACTCTTAAAAGCAGGCTGACCTACAAACCTGTGCTGAACTGTGGTTGAACCTTCCCCAGACAAAGTTCCTGCAGCAACCACCTAGTAGGTCAAGGTTATGGTTCCTCTTCCTTGATAGCCCAGAAGTTTTTATCATTCAGGATGTTGAGTTAAAAAGCAAAGAGGATGTATCATCTGGCGTCTTAAATGCTTGATTATTGTTTTTCTCAGCTGTGAATGCAAACTTGTTGCAAACCTGTTTGGAATTAATCTCTGCTTTGCCAGCTTGTTCTTCTTCTGTCAAAGATGGCAGCTAAAATTTGTGTCTTGCTGTAGCCAAAGATGCCTTGATAAAATCTTGGTGTGTTGTCAGACTGGCTCTTGAGGTAGCACCCAAAGGTCACTTAGGTCCTGCAGGTGGTTTCCTGCAGTGCAAAACTCTGCTCTGGGACACTTTGTCAGGCCTATATGAAGTACAGATAGTTATCAAAGTCATATTGAGAGGTGAAAGGGATTCAGTAACCTAGCTATTCAATTACATGTCTCAGTATTTGAAATTGTGGACACTTACAGTCCTTACATAAACTTCCAACATTTTTTAAAATTAGGAAAACAATAGTTTGCGTCTGTCATTCAGTTTCAAGAAAGACCCCTCTTGCAGGAAGTTCTGTCCAGCTCTCTATCTGTACTGACTGCTGGGGCACATGAGAGGGAATAGGCATCTGGTTTGAGGACTGCAGACACAGCACAGCACTGCCCTTTGTCCAGAGGAGTGAGAAATACAGGAGCAGTGCTATTCCTCATGCTTCTAGCAGCTCTCCCTCTGTCAAAGAAATATGGGTTGTGCAAGTTGATGTGGTCCTGGAAGGGTAGTATTCCCAACCAAATTGTACCAGTAACAGGAAAAAAAAGGGACTATATTTGCTGCCCAGTTTGCTTGCATTTGGGAAGCTCTTCCCCAGATTTGGGAGAACAAAACAGTTTTACTGCACTCTGTTTTGGGGGGGGTGATGGTTTAGTTTTGGGTTTTTTACTACTGAAATGATAGATTATTTAGTGAGTTCAGCAAAGGAAATGGTTATTCTCTGTGTATTTGGGTTCTTACTGATTTAAAAGTATGTTTTGTTGTGGCATCTATACTTACCTTTCTACCCACTAGTCTTGCAAATGTCAGTGAAAGAGTTGCCTTAGGCAAAGCACATCCACTCTTGCTGGGTGACTGGAGGCACATCTGTGTGAGGAATAAATGAGGATTTTCATCCATTCCTTTCTTTGTTTGCCAGTGCAGCATTTAGGCAGATACAGTCCTCTGTAGATAATCCCACCTGAAATCAATGGGATGAATGTAGCTTGAGGCACGAAGAACCTCAGTCATGGCAAAGTTATAGCTAACAGGCCCCGTATTAGTTGTTATAAACAGTAATCAAAACTGATGAAACTGTTTCAGTGTTGTACCTGGGTTGGAAATGTTATAAATATTTCACTAACTCACACATTTACTTTGACAGTTGCAGTTCCTGTGTATCGTACTTGGCCAATTTATGCCCGTTTTAGTCACTGAGGAGTTTGCTTTGTAAGCAGACCGGCTGACTAGAACAGGACTGCTAAAACAAAACAATCATTATGGAACTTGAGAAAGACCATAGACCACCTACTGCTTGTTTATATTCTGTGCCTGCCTTCTGGCCTCTGAAAACATTTTTGTGCCATTAGTATTTAGTGATTTTCGGTCAAAACCAAAGCAGAAGAGGAAGACAGGAGGATTTTTCATTGTAGGTGAAGCAAGATAGGTTAAAGTTGGCAGCTTAAAGAACTCAAGAAGGTTGCAAACATCTCATTTGGGGGGAAGCGTTTTCCTGCATGAACTAAATGAGCAGTTCTATCTACAGAAATTATGTGCAGCATTTCCAGATAGTCAGAACTTCTCTTTTTTTTTCTTTTTATTTTTCTTCCTATTTAAAAAACAGGATTCTGAGCCACTTCCTAGGTCACTTGGAGAAGTCTGCTACTCCTGCAAGCAGTCAGCACATATCCTCCAATTCATGAATTATTAACGGTCTATGTAAAAGTAGCTAGAAGTAATGCAGGCAAAAAACAAACAAACAAACAAAACAAAACAAACAAACAAAAAAACCCCCTGTTGTAAGGCTCCAGAGTAGTGTCACTTATGATAGTTAGAAATCATCTCCTAATTAATCCTAAATTAATTAATGGAAAGTTTATAACTGTCCACTGTGTGTCCCATGGTTTAAGTAGCTTTTTTTTTTCCCAAATACTTTTACTTTTACATATTTCACAGAATCAAAGAATGTGTAATATTGGAAGGGACCACAGTGGGGTCATCTGGCCCAATCTCCCTGCTCAAGCAGGGTCATCCCAGAGGACATGCCACAGGATTGTGTCCATACACTTTCTGAATATCTCCAGTGAGGGGGACTCCACAACCTCTCTGGACAATCTGTTTCAGTGTGTGGTCACTCACAGAGGGAAGAAGATCTTCCTCATGTTCATTTGTTCTTTCATGGTACTTGTCTTACTAAACTATAGAAGCCACATTTTTTCCAGTTATGTCAGTAAACTGTCTTGGCACAGAAGTTGCATATTTCATTTAGCGTTTTTATTTGTCTGCCTTTCAGCTGGGAAGGTGAGCTGGAGAGAATAAAAAGTTTTGGAAGTATCAACCTGAAACAACTGTTTCTGCATTTTGGTTTTTTTGTGGGGGTATTTTGGTGGTTAGGCTTTTTTATTTAGTTAGTTTGGCATTTTTAGTAACTAGAAAGTTAAAAGTGCAAGAAAGACTCTGAGGTCTTCATCCAAGTTTATCACTTGAACTTACTCTTTTGTATCAAGCATCCTTACTTTAAGGATGTTCTTTCCTTTATTCCTCCTTGAGTAAGGGAAAAGGAAGGCTTTATGTCTTTGTAACCGCAAAAGTTAGGTACATACTCAACATGTGTCAGTTGCTCTGCTCCACCTCTGCCTTATGTCCAGTGGTTCTCAATGTACTGGTGCCTTTGTGGTCTTTCTGCTCCTTCACCCCTTTGCCAAAAGTCTCCAAAGAGCCGTTATCATTTTGCAGTGTAAGCAAAGAAGTGAAAGGCATGTCTAGAACAGATCTGCTCCTGGCTATAGTGGACACTTCCTATACAGCCAAGTGCCCTGGCCACTGGCAGGGGTAAGATACTGGAATCTGCAGTGCCTGCAAGGTGTGAACTCCAGCTGAGGGATGGTCTTTCACTGCATCTGGAGAAGTCAGCTTTTTCCTGACTTTGTTTAATCTCAAACTAGAACTTGACACTCATAATTCTAGTAATGTTTTTACTACCAGAAGCTACAGTGAAAACTAGTGGTCAATCAGGACAAATTTCACAAGGAGAAGAGGCAGTTTCATGCCTTGCTAAGATGATATTATTCTTCTCTTTCTTCTTCCATACTCATAACAAATACAAATAAAACACTAATTATTAGGTGGAATTCAGCACTCAGTCCTTCATCTGAGCTGCTTGGGTTATATATATCTGAAAGAGACACACACACTGACAGACTGATAGTTAAAGGAACAGCTTTTAAAAGAAAAACATCTTTTGGAAGAGACATTAAGAAAAAAACCACCTCAAAGTCTCAAGTAATAGATCAAAATTGTCAGTATTAGACCATGTAGTTAATGCAAAATATTAATTTGTAATAATTGCAAAAAAAGTTCTTTCAATCACAAAACCACAAATGTTGTACACTTACCAAAGTAATTTGTTTTGGTAAAGTTGACCAATTATTGTATTACTTCTCTCAATATATTGCATTATTTATTCCAGAACTAAAGTAAGAATAGAGTATCTTAGATAAATTGTTTCAAAATTGTGTGTGAGTATGTTTTGACTTTTTAAAAAATTAAGAAGCAGCTTAAATGTCTATACACCTCGTTTTTTTTCTGTTAATTCTCTTATGACCAATAGCAAACAGGATCAAAGTAATTTATAATTAATCTTCCCTGAAGTAAGGACAATGTATAAAATTTTTTAGAGTAAACAAAATTCAGCTTCTTGAAAATTTAGAAAATATTATTTCTATCCTGATGATCATACCTCTTGCAATTTGCAAATTACTTGGTGCCATGCCAAAAAGTATCCTGAATGTATTCCCTCATTGCCTACTTTACTGCAAGTACCTACTAAATGTATGTTTTGTTAAAACTGAAAATTATTTACTACCTAATCTGAAGTTTATTGGGAAACAGTTTAACATCAGGTCATGTGATGCTGATAAAATAGCATAGAAGAAAAAGAGGATATATTCCTCAATTCTGTCCTAACCCAGTGAAAAGAAGCAAACAACATAGATGGTGGCTAATTTAGCTAATTGCCCTTCTCTTTTCATCCCTTGAAGTTTACTGGTTTAATTCCAAAAGTTTTCCTGAGATGTTAGATGGAAATAAAATCTTCTCTATTTGAGACTGGAGATAAAAGAATTCCAAGCTCTTTGCAGTGCAAAAAGCTATCAGCAGATAAAAGCATAGAGGAAGAAAAGAAAATTGCTGTAGGTTAGGGAAACTACAAATAAATATGGTACTGCTTCCACCTTAGAGGAAGATCTGTGTTTTCGTGGATACTTTGAGTTATATGACAAGGTATGTTAACCCCTGGATACTGAGGTACTGAAGTATGAATTTTTAAGGATTTTTAAATCATTCTGGTTTTAACATATTTGTATATGCTCTTTTTCAGTCTTCTGAAACTAAAACAGTAATGCTTTGGGCCTTCATTTAAGCATACGGTGTTCATTCATGTTGGTGATGTCCAGACCACATCTCTGAAATTTGTGGGTGGCTGGTATAAATCATAATGCACAAGGGTGTTGGTCTTAAAAGCTAAATTAAAGCCTATCTATTATGAAACTGAAAGTATTCAGTATAATTTTTAATACCTCTTCAGTTAGTAAATTTGTTCAGAGTATAAGGAATACTGGAAAATCCAGAACTGTAGCAGGTGCTTAGCTGTACAGTAAATAATTTGGTGAAATTGCTCAATAAGGGGAGTCCTTAACATAACACGTGAAGGGCTGGGTGCTTAACTTTATCATGCATTTGAAAAAGACCTACTTATTTCAGGTCAAGACAGGATGCCAGGCTTATTATTAATGACTTATAAATACCTCCATCATATTCTATCCACTTTAAAAAGTCTTGCAGGCTAACATTTTCACAACTGAATAAATGAATCTCCTGGTTTCCAAGAAAGCCAAAACTATTCTGTTTAACATCTGCTTTGTTAAAGCCATATGGATGCAGCTGATGTCTATGAATTCATCTTTATACATGGAATAATTTTCACATGAACTGTTAGTGAGTGCTTGTATCTCTGAAATACCAGTAAGCATATTTTTCTTTTTTACCCAAGTTTTGTTTTCAAGTTACTCTTTGTAGTAACCGCACACCTCACTCTCTCTCTCTTTTCTTTTTCTTTTTTTTCCTTTTTTTTTTGTTTTTGTTTTTGTTTTCCTTATGCAGAGGATTACTACTTCAGGAAAACAGCAGGTTTTCAGAGGCATTGCATTACTATAAACTGGCAATTGGTAGCAGACCCACACTAGCTTGTAAGTATTTTAACTATACAAGCTTGTATAATATTAACTGTAGTTTTCATAGAAAATTTTCCTACTCTTCTAATAACACTTTCTTTTTTTTTTCAGAAGCTTTTAAGTCAGAAAGCAGAAGGTGAAATTGTGCGCTTGAAAGCAGTTTATTAGTAAAAGTGAAAGTTGTTTATTAGTAAACAACTACATTTAATGTGGTATAAGTAGGAAGCAGATAATGAATAAGCACTCAGCAGCACTACTAGAACTTAAAATGCTTCTGCTCTGGCATGTTGAGATACTACTGCCCAAATTTTCAGACTTCTGTTTTCTGTTTCTTAAAGCCAGTCCCTAATATTTATGTGAGTGAATAATACAAATATTTTTGAAGTCCTTTCATTTTTCCTTTCTTGCCTGGGGAAAATGGAGAATAATCATTTGGGTGTTGCCAGTAATAGGTTCCAAAATTAAGTGGTGCTATTTGTGATAGCTGAGATTTTTGTACCTTCAGTATTAATCTTCTCTGTACGGATATATGTTTTTATGTATATGTATATTTTTTTGGAACACTTCAAACAGGGGTGCTGTATGCTTCATACAGGCCTAAAAAGAGGAACAAAATGGAACACGCTGCCTAACCAGTGATTCCTTCCCTCAGTCTTTATAGTCACCTTCTTCTTTTCGTTGCCTCTGAACTTCTGCCTTTTATATGTTCACGTATGTTATGTGTTCACACTCACACCAATGAGTGAGCTCTATGTTATTCAAAAACCAAATTAGATAACCATGGGATCCCTTTGGGATACTACTTAGAATAGAACAGTAGATATAGCATAACAGAACTCCATTAAAAGATTACTTTTTCTCCCTCTTTACAGCTGCCTATTTAAATACTGGTATCATCCTGATGAACCAAGGGAAGACAGAGGAAGCCAGAAGGACTTTTGTGAAGTGCTCAGAGATCCCTGATGAAAATCTGAAAGATCCTCATGCTCATAAAAGCTCTGTTACCAGCTGTCTTTATAACTTAGGAAAACTTTTTCATGAACAAGGACACTATGAGGTAAGACTCCAGATTTGTATATAATACATTTATAAAACCTTTATATACAAATCATACATACTGCTTCCACCCAGACTTTCAAAATTATATCACATACATGAACTGATTGAATTTCACCAGATCAAGATTAGCATTCCCTACAGAGAATATTTGTTCTCTACAGTCCCTGGTGTAATGCTATTAATTAGCAGTGTGATGTTCTCATGTCGGTGGTCACATCTGATACGTGTTAGTTCATTGGTTTGGGCTGGTATGCAAGGATAAAACCTGATTAAAGGCCAGTCAACCTAAAGTGTAGAGGCATTATAATTCAAAACACAGGAAGCCCATCTTTAGCTGGAAAAGTGCAATTATGCTTGCATTTAAGTCTCCAAAAATAAGACCCAGTTGAAATAATTTAAAACTTCGGTGATTGAAAACATCCCACTGTGTTCAGATAACTTGACCTAAGTGCTCAAGTGGGTTGGATATTTTTAATGTAACAATAAACTGCACCCAAGCCATCCCATGTAATTTAAACTTGAAACTGTGACTGTTGTGATTCTTCTCCATTTTCCCTGATGAACTTAACTGAGACTGGACATTCACTTGAGGTTTGACCTTTAGGAGTATTTGAAAGAAATCCATTCTCTCTTTGCATTGTCAGGCATACTTCAGAACAGGACTTGTGAGTGACTTTGATCCATGTAAAGTGTTTCTGACCATGACAGTTATGTCAGCTGTTTAAGATCAGGCATGCACAAGCTGGACAGATTCCCTGGCATCTGCCTGCTGCATCCAGCTCTGTCAGATGGAGTTACTAATTGGTTAAAATACAGACAGCTAATGCATGTATACAGAGAACAGCAGCATGTTGTCTGCACAGCTGATAATGTAGAGTTGGAGTTCAATACCTGCAAGGTACAAGAGCTTTTAAGAATATAAAATTTCTGATTTCTTCCTGGTGGTCACTGCAGCCTTTAAAAGCTGTGCCTATTTGATGCAGAGGTAACAGACTGACCAGCAAGTGTTCAAAGTGGTGAATGAATAAATGTGTGATCAGGTAGTTCAAGGCACAGCATATTTGCAAAGGGTTTCTAGTTTTGGCTTTCTTGACTTTTTAGGGCATCTCATCCTTTCTGTGGAGCAGGCTTCAAGTTATGATGATTGTAATTTGTTATTATTTGGCAGTAGACAATGATTTCTTTATTTTTAAGTAACTTACTGTAGTTAATCATCAGAATGTCCTTTGTCTGCAGTTCGATAGTACTCCATATTCTTTGACAGCCAATAGAATTTTATTTTTATAAACTCATCAGTCATAAGAGGTATAAAAAAATTACTTTTGCCTGAAAAAGAAGTTGCAATATTGGAGCTAACTTAATCTCTTGTCTATAAGCCTCACTGAATTTGGTAAAATACAGGTCAAAAACCTTTTTAAAAGGAGAACTTCTGCACTTTCTGGGGCAATTTGATGCTGATGTGTTTTCTTGGTCCTTGCACCTTTCTTTTGGGGAAGGAAGATAGTTTGGTTTTACTTTATATGTGAAAGGATGCCTTTTAAGTTGGTGTTTTCCCACCTGTGTGTCTCTTTTCAGGAGGCCCTTACGGTTTACAAAGAAGCAATACAGAAAATGCCAAGGCAGTTTGCACCACAGAGCCTATATAACATGATGGGTAAGTGCATTGTTGGTGCTTCAGAATGATATTTGAGGAGTCAGGGTGAAACAAAAGACCTTATCCAGGCAACTGGTGCTCAAATTAATGGGCTAATAAAACCCAAAAATAGTTACATTCAGTGTAAGCCAAACTAGATTCAGAGCTTAAATGCCAGCAACTGCAATGCTGGATAAGGTAGAATAAATGATGAGATATTTGACACTGGATGCCTTTAAAGGTGTCAGTGTAGCAGTTTTACATTTAGATGCATGGATTAGTGTTTTTCTTTGTCTCCAGAATCTCTCATCCACTACTTTGGAGGCCCCATGTGCCCACATGTGTGGGGGTGTTAGATGTTGAAATGCCTTGAAAAGCAACAAGGTGTTCCAACAGACCCACAGAGATAATTGTGCTTTTTTTTTTTAGGTTGTGCCAAAAACTTATTTCCAGCTGATTTACTTTAGTTTAGATGTCTACAATGAGAGAATTCTTCTTATTTTTCTTCCAGGGCCAGCTATCTGTCCTTCAAATTTTAGTTCTTTGAGTACTGCAAAACCCCATCAGTTTCTCTCTGAGGTGTTTTTTGTTTAACTTCAGTTCCTCATATTCTTCATCACATTTTTATATGGGATACATTAAACAGATAAAAGAAAGAAGATAATATGAATTATTACTTGTAGTACTCAGATCTGAAAACAAGAGGGCTGGTTCTTATTGTTCCATAGATGCTTGTAAGTGGAATTTTCTCTCAAAGCTCGTGTGTTTCTGCTAAGCAACCTCAGTGTTTGGCCCAATACTCTCTTGTTTGGGATAGAAAAAGATGTAAGAATCATTACTGTAAAGTAATTCAAAGTGGAAGAATTAAAAATATCGGTGGAAACAGTGAGGATCAACAGGAAGAATATGAGATTTTGTGTGGGTTCCCCCTGCCAGTGCCTCATATACAAGAGAATGTATTAGTTGATACCAGTTGCCTTTACACACTTGTTGACTACATATTCAGGAAAAGCATCTTTTATTAATACCTTACAATGGGGCAAAGTAAAAAAGTAAAATTTTAGTTGTAACTGATGCTGTATGTTTGAAAAATGTAAATGCTAGATTAAGTAGTTCTCTTGCCACAGTGACAAAGTATCTAATGTCAGTCTAAGCACTTCCTTAGCAGTTTGTACAGTTCCATGGAGAGTTGCTTCTCCCTGAACACTAAGCTTTACCAAATTGATACCAATGGCTAAAATCCATGAATTGCACAAATTGATTATTATGTATACTTTTGTTCATTGTCAGTCTTAGGGAAATTATTGCTTTATCAGCTTCTATATAAGCATTTGCTGATCAATTTGGTGGTGGTGATTCACACAGTCACCACTTTGTGAATTAAACTACCTTCTGTAGTGACTGCTGAAATACTGTAGTACTTCAAATTCTCTGAAGTTTGACTGCCCTCTTTAGTGTAGATACATTTTTCATAATTCTGATAAAAGTGTTCCTCAGAATACAAAATTGGAAAACATAAACCAGTGCTGTTTCTAGCGTGTAATGCTTGTCTCATTGCAAAGCAGGCTTGCACTACCCTTTTTCTTTTCCAGTGAATAGATGCTACCTTTAAAACCACGATGACCTATAAGTTTTTTCAGATTTTTCCCTTTTTTTGGTAGGTTCAGGAGGCCTTTCTCAATTTCCTTTGTAAGCACAGTCTGTGATGTCCAAGTTCAGTCTGTTCCCGGGGTTTGCATTTTTTAACTTACAAAAACACAAAGACTAGCTTAGTCCTTTGCCCAGGCTTGGCTCCTGCTATACTTCCTCCCTTCTCTCCTCAGCTCCTACTCTGGCTTCTGCTTCCTTTAAGCTGCTGCCAGCACGTCATGGATGTTCTGGTGGCAAAACAAGACATGGCCAACTGAGTGTACCTTAGCTCCTTGTGGAGCTCTGAGAATTTCAACTTACCATTAACAAAGCTTATGTTTGTATTTTGGTTGCTGTTGTGATGGCAGCTTTTGCAGGAAGGACAGAGCTTGCTTCACACCAATTGCTGAAATTTTGCTTGTAAGTTATGCCCCAAAGGCAATCCAAAAGGCTACCTAAAGTTGGGTAGTGACTTGAACAGAATGCAATGCAGCCATATTAACAGGACTCAGACTGATTTGTTCAAAGCTGTCCTGGATGTGTCTACATAGGCCTACATGGCTGTATTTAGTCTCTCCTACCTGAGATGATGAGACAGAGCTAGGTAGCTCTGCTTCTTTATAGTGTGGAAAGAAAACCATACCTCTGGGGAGTAATGAAGCCTTTCTGATTTAGACATCTATTTATGATTATATTCATAAACCCTGAAAGCATACTTCTCTAAAAGGAGACTTAGTAGCTCGAGTTGGGTGAGATAAATCCTAAATACCTTTTCAGTCTTCTCTTTGCTTTGTGTGTGACAGGAGAACAAGGCAGCCACATCCATTATCAGGAGTGCATCAGCTTTGCAGCTTGCACAGTGTCACTGAGGATCAGAAGGCCCCTGGAGTGTTTATTTCTGTTTTGATGTTCAAGACAAAATTATAAACACGTTCGCTGTAACACTTTCTTTGATAAACAGCATTACGTAAACTTGTCTGCCCACTTCTTGCCTTTGAAAGAGAGACTTAGAGGAACTGAAATAGGCCATTCCTGTCTCGTGTGCTTGCAACTGCATAAACCTGACTGAGCTGTCCCCAGTCTTTGTGCACTCATTGCTGGGGGAGGAAGGGGGAGAAGCCCCCATCTGCTTGGGAAGTAGCAGAAGGAAGTAGTCTTCATCTCCTTAAATGTGGAAAAAGTCTTCACAGTTTATCATGAAATCCAAGAACAGTCCAAGTTTGGTTGTTACTGCGATGACTGTATTCCCAGTCTCTGGCAATCTCTTTGCTTGGTTGAGTGGCACACATATTGCTACATATTGGTATGTCATATAAGGAAACAGTGCTTCCTCTAATGTTTAATAACTACTCATTCATGCAATTGAAGATTTTTTGGAAGTTTTTTTTTTTCTCCTGTATGATGTACATGACCTACTTGAAAGAGAATAAACAGGAGATGAACTGTTTAAACTGAATCAGGTATGAACTCGAGCACCCTGAGTGCGTAGCATTAACACTCCAGCAGTGCTAAGCCTTTACACCACCTGCTTTCCCTCTTTGTGGTACACTTCTTTTCCTGTGCTTGCTTCTATCGGCCTTTTGCTCTGACAGGCCCGTGACTCATTTCTCTGGTGTGTCAGTCTGCCTGACAGAATCTCATCCTTTAGAACACTCTGTAACTTGCATCTTAATGGGAAAAAGAAGTATTGGGGCTCAAGAAGCAGGCATCCATTTGACTTTGCATTTTTTTGTGGTACAAAATACAGGGCTGTAATACCAGCATCAGATGTTCTAACTTTGTGCATGTGAAAAAGTTGCAGGGAAGATTTTGGTCTCCTGTTGCTGTGATTTATTTTGCCAGGTGTGCAACAACCAGCTAAGGAAACCATATGTTTCTCTGGCATTGTATCAAGAAATAAAACCTTTTCATTTTTTTTCTTAGGAGAACCCAAACCAGTTAAAAATAAAAACTCTAAAACTAGAATCAAAATAATTATTCAACAAGCTGTATAAGGTTGGCTTGGTATTTATTTTCTGTGTACCATATTGCTTTGATGTAAATTAAAAAGTACATGCTAAGGTTACACAGATTAATTTGCTTGGCATGGCAACTTGCATTACAAAGGAGAGAGTCCAACTTAGCTATATTAAATAGGTAATATATTTTGTTTAAAGTTTCAATTAAAGCCTGAGGTCAAAAGATAAAATGGTCCCTGTGGGATCTTGAACACTTTAATGCCAATATTAGGATTGCTGAAGGGATCAGCCTCTGCTCTAGATGTCTTTTGCGTTCCTTGAAATCTGATATTGTGCAGTTGATTGTATTACATTGCTTTTAAAACCACACTAGCCCATCTGCTACAGTAATTCATGTTCCTGACAGTTAAGTGGTGTGAAGTGGACCATGGAGGCTTTATTTTTAATACCAAACAGTAACAAGAAAGATGGTGGCGTGGCATTGTTCAGGTTTAGATTGGCAAGATACTGTCATAAACACAAATGTCTTGATTGCACTTCATCTTGCTAACTAACATCTGAATGTCTGTTTTTAAATGAACTTCAGGCAAAGCCTTACAAACATTTTTTATGAGAAATGCAAGTCACAAAAAGCTAAAATTGCAGGAGCGAATACAGTTCATGATGCACAAAGTTTAAATTTCTCCTTGCGAATCTGCTGGGTTGCACATGGACAGAAAACAAATCATACACAAGTGTGCAGTCTAGAAAAAGGGAGCCAGATTTTACATCTGGTCCAGGGGTTAATATCATAAGTACAAAGGCTTAGCATGCAGAGAGACTTTCTGTGTTGATGATTATAACATAGCTATCACTTTACTTGATTATGCTTTTGGGTGGATGTGGCTGTTTCTACAAACCTGTTAATATTGTTAAGGCTCCTATCCCATTTACCCCTTTCTCCCATTAGATGCTTTCTTATTGAATTATTTTGAAATAATGTTTAGAACTCCAGGAAACCCTTCGATATAGTTTTCCTGTGCATGCTGAGCAACACTTAATTTATAAGATCCAAAGATGATTAAGCTGTGAAATACATACCCCACATCATAACTTATGCAGAGTATGGTACCTGCACTCATCTAAGCTTTAGTCATCCGTGTGCTTCCTATGCATCTCATGAAGTTTGACTGGTAATTTCTTATTAAGTCTACATTACAAGTATTTTTTTTCTTTTAAAACTAGCTTGGATGGAAAAAGAGTTGTTTTTTTTTCTTCCGTATGTACATTTTATTACATGTTCCATGGAAATAAGAATGGTGTCTTCTCCAGTGGTGACAGGAATAAAATCCTGAGCTTCCTTCTCTCCCCCTTCCCACCCTCATTCTGATGCTTTAACCCTCTGAGACTTTGCAGCCTGGGGTAGTTTATATGTGGCGTCCAAAGCTAAGTAGCTAAGTGCTGCATCCAGCTGGCAGCCAGTCCCTGGTGATGTTCTGCAGGGCTCAGTATTGGGGCCAGTCCTCTTTAATATCTTTACTGATGATCTGGATGAGGGGACTGAATGCACTCTCAGTAAGTTCACAGATGACCCTAAATTGAGCTGGGAGTATTGATCTGCTGCAGAACAGTCTGGATTGATGATGGGTCAAGGCCAGTTGTATAAGATTGAGTAGGGTGAATTGCTGGGTCCTGTACTTGGGTCACAATAAAAGCAGGCGGGGGGAAGAATGGCTGGAAAGCAGCCCAGAGATAAAGGACCTGGGGGTGCTGGTCACCAACAGCTGAACATGAGCCAGTGTGTGCCTAGGCTTACTGGCTTGTATCAGAAATAGTGTGGCCAGCCAGACCAGGGAAGTTATTGACTCTGTTCTCTGCACTGCTGAGGCCACACCTTGAATCCTCTGTCCAGTTCTGGGCCACTCACTACAAGGAAGACATTGAGGTGCTGGAGAATGCCCAGAGAAGGACAGTGGGAGCTGCTGAAGGGTCTGGAGCACAAGTCCTACAAGAAACGACTGAGGGAGCTGGGCATATTTAGCCTGGAGAAGAGTCAGGATAGACCTTATTGCTCTCTTCAGCTACCTGAAAGTAGCCAGCTGGGGGGTTGGTCTCTTCTGCCAGACTGCCAGCAATACAACAAGAGGAAACAAGAACAAGCTGTGCCAGGGGAGGCTGAACATCAGGAAGAAATTATTCACTGAAAAGGTTGTCAAGAATTGGAACGGGCTACCCGGGGAAGTGGTAGAGTCACCATCCTTGGAATTGTTCAAGAAGTGACTGACTGTGACACTTGGTGCAATGATCTAGTTGAAGTGATGTTCAGTCAAAGGTTGGACTTTGATGATTGATGTCTTTTTCAACCTAAATGATTCTGTGACTCTATGATTCTAAGTATGAATCTTCAATCTGATTGCAGTGTCTCCTGGTTTTTTGACTTTGCTTTGAGGGACTCAAGCTGGGTATGAAGGTAACAGCAGTGGATTGCTGAATGGAGATGGTAATTGATTCAATGTTTGAGAGAATGTTTGGGGTTTTTTTTCCCAGGTTCCCAGATTTTTTTAGTTTTATCTCTTTGGACTATTGATCTATATTTTAATGTGAAATGCTTGAGTTTTCTTAGGTAATAGTCTGAAAAAGCTGATTCTAAGGATGAAATGCATTTTTATTTAAACCTGCAGGGTTTTATATGAAAATAAGTGTAATCATAACATTTGCAGACCAAAAATATGGTCCAATACTGAAAATGGACTACAGGGATCCCAGTTAGTCATGATTCTACTGGAAAGAGCTTCTATTACTAGAGTTTCAAAGAAATCTATACTGGCACGGAAATGAAATTACCTATCTTTGTGTGAGCTAAATGCCTCTATTTTTGTCAGTATACTTCTTTCACCTTTGGAAGGAAGCCTTTGTACAGCAGGAAACAGCTGTGCAACGTCCATGCTGTTCCATGCTGCACCTGCTGTTATTTTGCTCTTCATTTATATCTGTTTTCTACTTTAGGTATTTTCCTTCAAAAGTAGCTTAGTGATCTAATTAAATCAGATAAGACTTTGCTTTAGCTAATTGAGGCCTATAAGAATTTCTTCAGCCTAGGTAAATGTGAATTGATTCCCATCCATCAAAAACCCTGATAAAATGCAATAATAAATAAAATAAAATTCCATGAAATCTTCAAGGAGATTATTCCGTAAAAGGAAAAAAATCTGCTCTAAATATGCTTGGTATATGCAGAACTTGATGCTCACTATGTTCACATGCTTCAGCTCTTTCAGGGAAGATGTGCATACACTGCATATTTATAACCAAAACTGTTAATCTGTTGTAGTATATCTTATACATCAGTATAGTATAACATCAAACTGTGCTTCCAGATTTATGATGTTATTTTATGCACTGGTACCAAAAGGAAAAGAGAGGGAAGTCATATATCTAGAGAGCTGCATTTATGGTAAGCACATCTGCAGCCTTGATTTGCACAAGAAAGCTGCACAGTCACATTATCAAAGACACAAATTCCTTGTGTCTTTGATAACTGCAACACACAGGGACTCTCCATCATTTTCTAAGGCAACTTGTTTATACTCCCAATTAAAAGAAATGATAGAAAAATTAAATTTAAATCCTGATGGAATATATATATTAGAGATTGTTATTTTCAAAGGGTATTCCTTATTCCTTTGTGTTTTGACTTCTGGTGTCTTGTCCATGTCAAATTTTACGTTTTCTCTATTACAGTTTTCCCACCACAAAATTTGAGGGGCATATATAAGGATGATGCATATTTATCCTACATTGTCTCCTTTATGGAGATATCTTTTCAGTTGTCTTTTCCTTCCTAAAAAGAGGACCACTGGAGGGACATGTCTTCTTAATCTGAAAGTATAGGTACCATACACCTGGGGAGGTGCAGTGCTTTTACATCCACAGTTCTATTCTACTTTCTGATTAGAAAATCTGGCATACTCCCTACCAGGATATGGCCTTTCCTTGCTATGATTACATGTATCTAAAACAGAAAAAGCATGGAATCAACAGATGAGAGGTTAAGCTAGAACCATGTAACATACATTCATGTAAATGCTGCCTAATTTTGCTTTTTGACAATATGTGGTATGTATTGGAAAATCTTGTGTCCTTATTTAAAATCTATTTTCCTTACAAACACATTTCACTTAATTATCAAGTAAAATGTTAGCCTTTAGGGAAAATGGCTGCTAGCAAGCTAAGATTTTATTAGCATTATTATTCAATATAAATATTTAATGTTTATTATGATTGTTATGGGTTTCAGTTATTAATTATATGTTAATTATTGTTAAAGCTATGTTAATCAAATTTAATTAATATTACTATCCTGGCATAATTTTAGTGGGGAGTTTTTAGCTAGTTTATTATTTTTTGTGGGATTTAGTTTAATTTTATTTTAAAGGATTATTTTTAAATTCCAAGGATTCTGAGCAAATATGGGAAAATACTGTTGGTGAATGGTAGTTTTGCAGGTAGTCTGTCTTTGTGTTAAATGAAGTCCACTGGAGTATAGGGATTTTAATTTTGGTGGCGTAAGTCCAGCTAAAAGGTATCCTGTTTCTGATTTCTTTGAAAGTAATATTAGAAATGTTAATGAACTTTGTATTCACTGCTTTGAATCATGCTTCAGTTGCATATTAATGTTTTTCTTGTACTACATTATTAAATGAGAATTACAGGTTAATAATATGATCTTTCTAGTAGAATAAGACAAGAAATGGGTTCATAAAATTCAGAAAATGTTAACTGAACAAACCCTGTAAACTGGAAACATTTTGAAATACTGATTGGTCCCATTTTACTCCAGTCATCTGCTGAATTTACTACCACCACTCAGTGTGCAGGCAATGCTGCTCATGTCTGTGTTGATAATAGATTAAGGACTGGAAATAACTGACCATTTACATCTTAAGGTTTGCATTGCCATGAATTTCTTTCTCTGTTATTGTTACCTCTGTTGAACTTTACAGATCTGACAGGTTTTGTTAATGAAGTGTCTGTATGGGATCTTTCAGATTTTTAGCATGAGATTTGAAAGATTTTGCAAGAAAAGAAATTGCTAAAGTAAATAGAGAAATCTGCTTTATGTGTTGGTTTGTGTATTTTCTGCCAATGGACATTCCTGTTATCTTTCTAATGCCTAAATAATTTGTGTTGCAAGTTTATAAGAATGCATGATTGTAAATGGCAAATATTAGTTTTCTTATTTTAATCTCAGACACACAAATGCATCCTGAATTGCAGAAATCAATCCATACGTGTTTCCTCTGACATTTTGTTGGAAAATGATCTCAAGGTAGCATAGCTATTATTAAATTGCATCAGCCTAATGCATAAATTCACTTGATTGAATTAATGGTTCAGTTACCTGTTGCTTGATTTTGTTCTGGGTTTTGAATATGGCAGTGGTAGGAGCTGTTGCCAATTTTCAACTTTTCTAATTTAGAAGATGGAATTAATAACAGTGCTTCCCTCTGTAGCAATCTATGTTCTAATTACTTATAATATAGGAATTCTTGATATAGGGTCCTCAGAAAAAAATGTTCAGCTATAGATAGTTATCTGCAAAGAGTCACAGAATCATGCAATCTGTTGAGTTGGAAGACACCTACAAGGATCATGGAGTCCAACTCCTGCCCCTGCACAGCACTATCCCCAAAAGTCACACCATCTGCCTGAGAGTATTGTTCAGACTCTCCATGAACTCTGTCAGGCTTGGTGCTGTGACCACTTCCCCAGGGAAGCTGTTCCAGTGCCCAGCCACCCCCTGGATGAAGAACCTTTTCTTAAGAATAAACCTAAACCTCCCCTGACACAACTTCAGGCCATTCTCTTGGGCCCTCTCACCAACAGAGAAGACATCAGTACGTGCACATCCTTTTCCCCTCCAAATGAAGTCATAACTGCCATGAAGTCTCCCCTCAGTCTCCTCCAGGCTGAGCAGCCCAGGTGACCTCAGCCACTCCTCATACGGCTTCCCCTCAAGGCCTTCACCATCCTCATTGCCCTCTGTTGGGCACTACAATATAAGATCTTAAACTATTAGAGAGTGNCTATTGTAGTGCCCAAACTGCCCTCAGCACTTGAGATGAGGATGCCCCAGTGCAGAGCAGAGCAGCACAATCCCCTCTCTTGCCTGGCTGCTGCTGCTGTGCCTGATGTCCCCCAGGGTTGGCCCTCCTGGCTGCCAGGGCACTGCTGGCTCATGTTCACCTTTCTGTCAAGGGGGACCCTTTATGCTGTGCTGCTTTCCAGCCTTTCATTCCCCAGTCTGTCTGTACAGCCAGGTTTGCCTCATTCCGGGTGAAGAATCCAGCACTTGCCCTTGGTCAGCTTCGTATGGTTGGTGATTACCCAGCTCTCTGGTTTGTTGAGGTCTCTCTGCAGAGCCTCCCTTCCTTCAGGGAAGTCAATGGCTCCTCCCAGTTTTCATCTCTGAAGTTCAGGGGGAATAGTTTCTTTCCTTATGATTTGATATTTAGATTGACCTATTGTAGCTTTGTTTCTAGGTGCCCCACTCAGAAATGTCCTCAAAGTTTTAGGAGTCTAGTTTGTGAAGTAGTTCAGCTCTTAAAACCTATTAAAAACTGAATTTGCAAGTACTCCAAAGTTTTTAATCTCTTCTTATATCAGAATCTATAATGAAAAATAGATGAGAACCTTGGATCTATTTGATATTTGGCAGTGCATTCAGCCTTTACTACCCACAGATAATAGCTCTATCACATTTGGCTGCTTACATTACTCTTAAAGCATCTTGTTGTTAATTGCTTGAAACTCTGCCAAGCTGTAACAGGTTGAGGTGGAATTTTCTGCTTGAAGAAAAGGACTATATGGATTCCTCATTTCCTGTATGCTAATGAAGCAGGGGCTTGTGGGAAAAATAATATGTAATCAAATAATTAAACATTCTGCGTTAAAGCATGCAGCTAGGGAGAGGAGTCAAGGGGAGCACAGAGCTTGACTTCTGGATTCTTCCATCCTTTCAACATGTAATGACTTTATTTAGTGCAGATAAAGTATAATGTTATGTCACTTATTTGTGAGTGCTGACATAGTGGAAAAATCACATGTGAAGTTACTATCACTGAATTTGATGTTCATGTTCCTTTGGGGCTTCTTATATGTTTGGATTTTTGGGGTTTTTTTTGTTTCTTTTTTCTTAATATAGCCTGGACATTTTTGGAGGGAATTGTTCTTTTTGGCCCTAAACAGCAGAATTACTCAAGTGCTTCAAGTGTGTGTAATCAGATATCCAGACCAGTGCATTAATACAAAATGCTGTGAGATCTTTGATTTAGGACAAGTAGAGCTTTTTTCCAAACAGGCATGCAAGCCTCTAAATACAGCAGGCTTGTTTGAAAAAAGTCTATTTGTTCTGAGCAATCATGTTGGTTTCCCTTAGCCTTGGCTCAGCATGACTTCTGTGTCTACATCATGCTTATTTTATTTCTGGTCTGAAGTTTGGTCATTTTGCATGCACCACACCCTAACTCCTGAAACCCAAAACTGGTATGCCACAATTTGCCTGGGATTCTTCTCCTCTAAATACAAAGACAGAAAAAAAAAAAAATCTGTCTTGGCCTTGTCCAATTTTCTTTTATGAAGAAAATCTTCCATAGCCTCTGTAAATATTCAAGATAAAGAGATAAAGTAGCTTCTATGCTAGGAGTTATTTTTCCTCTCTGAGAATATTTTTCTCTAACTTTTGGGGGTGTGGTAGTTGGTTTCAATATTGATTAAAGAACTTTGGTCCCTCTGTCTCCCTAGTACTTTCACAACTATTAATTTCCATGTAATGCAGAACCAGAGGCTGTGACTCACCTGGAAACAGCCTTAGCTGATCTTTACTTGGGTCAGCTGTAGTCTCTGGATCCTCCAGTAGTAGCATTTGATAACCTGTGACTTCATAATTTTTGGAAGCTACTTAGTCATTTATTAGAAATGGATCAGCTGCTGGGATAATGAAATCCTGAATCTTCAACTGGCATTTTCAGACTGTCATTGACCTAGGCAATGGCACATTTATATCCAGAGTCCTTGTGAAAGAGCTGTGGAGGTGCAGGGTGTTAATCTGAAAGTTGCTATTCTTCACCATTACATACTTATTTCATCTTGTTTCCAACCTTTGAGAAATTTGTTTGCTTCTTGAAGAAAGAGACTTTCTTGTTGTGTGTGCTTAACTCTTAGTTTAAACTCAGAAATGTCATGACTACAATTATCTGTCTAACACTAATATATATTAAAACATATAACAGGCTGACATCCAATTCATATACTTTTCTTCAACACTGCCTTCCTCAGGCTCTCATTGTAAAGGATTTCACTTCGAAAAATGTTCCGTTTCAGTCATTTTGTATGTGACTTAAGATTAGCAATTTTAAAATAATGGATGCTATGTTTTAATTTAAACAAGTTGTGGCAGATGACCTAATATAACTACATTCAGAGATTAGATTTTTTTAATGTCTTGCCCCTCCCTTCAATATACTCTCAGGACTGTTTTCTTAAACTTCCCTAGAGTTCCTAAATTTTTGAAACAAAATTTAGGTTCTTGAGTTATGATTAAATACAAACATTTTCCATGTTCTTCCTGCTATTCCATGCTTTGCAATGTAGAGTGATGGAAAAGAAATAGCTTTTCTAAAGCAGATGAGGTAAAATTTCTGCTACTTTAAGACTTTTGGCTAAAGCTTTGCAGGTGGTACTCTCTCTGGCAATTCTATTCCAACAATACTTTTTAATCTCAGCTATGCTATTTCAGCCCTAATAAGACCTTAACTTAGTCTCCTCACTGAAGTGTCTCCAAGGCTTTTTGTGTGTGGGTGTGGTTGCAAGTGTTGAAATCACTTCACCTTTTTCTAGATCTCTGCACATTTAAAAGAGAAAATCATGAGATAAATGAATTATGGAAGCCTTGAGAAATTTGTGGCATTCTAACTCACATTTGTTTGACCCTGCAGGAGAAGCCTACATGAGACTGAGTCGGCTGCCCGAAGCAGAGCACTGGTATGTGGAGTCACTGCGATCCAAGAGTGACCACATCCCAGCCCATCTCACCTATGGAAAGCTGCTGGCTCTGACGGTGAGTGAGTTCATCAGCACCTCCTGGCTCAGGCCCTTTCACTAGGTGAGGTGAAGGGGTGGGAAAGCCTTGGCCTGAAAATTGCATATTGCTTTATTAGTCACACTATTTCAGTTACTCCTTTTAATTAAGGACTTCGACAGCATTGGGGTATTTTTTGTGAGACATTGCATCTATTCTTGGGGTGGTACCAGCTCTGTGCTGGACAAAAACAGTTATAACTGTTGGTAAGAATGAAAGTTTTAACAGGAAAGCTTTATAGATATGAATGCTTAGCAGAAGACTCTCTGAATGTAGAAATGGTAAGAGAAATAGAGATGAAAGCAAGTTTTGATATAGAAGAATAGCAGATTTCTAAAGTAAGGATTGCTGAGCCAGTTGTTACTGGATAACTAAAGAAGCAAAGATTGAATGAGCTGGAAGAAGGTTTTATGACTCGAACAAAGGATATGTTGACCACAAAAAAAGAGATGTTTTTACCAAGTAGAAATAAGTCTTAGTAAAAGCATAGGCAAACAAATAACATGTTTTTACCAACTAGAAAAATATTCCACTGTAAGAAAACAGAAAAACAACTTTGAGCTTAAAAGTAACATACTAACTCATAGGATTAAATAGTTACTAACATAATATGGTAATTTTAGTAGTTTTGATGGCTATAGGCAGATGTAGGGGTGTTGTGTGTGATGCTGATTGGATGTTATGTATTGAGATGCTCATCAAAGAAAAATACATAATGCATTGTAACCAGAACTAAAGGGGCTTCAGGTTTACCTATTAGCTGCAGCTGGCAACATTTGGGCTTGGCTCTGTATACCCACAGCTGCTGTATGCAATAAACAAGCATTTTTAAAGAGCTGCCTGAAGTCCAAACATCCTTCGTTGATGATTCTCCTACATATAACCAGCACAGGAACTTTGTGATGCACAGTAAGGAGTTCTCTTGGTAAAGCCTTTATTATAAGTTCTTTGGATGACAAGTAATGGAATTAATTCTGTCAGATATTCAGTGTTTGACTCAGGGCTGTGGGAGCAGCCTATGGCTGGGTGTCACCTATACTTTGTGAATAACATCTCATGCTTTGAATTTACACTTCAGGAGTATCTCTTTAAGCATATGAAAGGCGCTACTCAACTATTAAGAGCTAGTTGTAAAAAAATCAGAAAAGTTGGTCTTCTTCATTTCTATAAATTTACTTAAATTTGACTGCAGGTACTTTTGTAGCTGCAGCTAAACTAAGCCCATATGATTGTTACGGCAAAGTGCCAGTCCCTCCTTGATGTTCACACATTTTGAAGATAAAAATGGATTTCTATTTTACAGAATTCTTTTTTAATTCTTTTTTTAAAACTGCCCTTCTTTTGTTTTTAATTTCTCATTCCCATTTTCCTTTCATTTTTATCTATTTTACATTTGCTTTCATTGTTTACCTTAGTAGGTTCAGGTTTGCTTTCTGTGCTCTACTGATACACCTCTGTATGGTTCTTGAGTCTTTGTGTCTCAGTCTGAATGTTCCTCAACTGAATGTTCCTCAGCTTTTCACCTGGTGATAAGTTTTTTCTATGGTCTTAATTATGCTGTCCAGTCTTCAAGCAAATAATGTCTTTTATCCCATGGAAAACAACAGCCCATGATTAGTTTCAGGAGATCCATTATGTTAAAAGCATCTGAATTTGGAAAAGGGGAAGGAATTGCAACAAAAGTTTTCTGTATGAGTAACAGGTGACAACATAGTTTGAAAGGCTTAAAACTGTGTCTGTGTTATCATGTAATGTAAAGTGCAGAGTTTTATCAAAAGCTGCCTGGAAGGGAAGGTTTTAAGTTGTAATGGAAGTCAAGGTGGTAGTGTTATATCCCCACATCCTGTCAGTTCCACATCCTGGAAAGTCTTTTTTTTTAAAAAATTTCCAGTTACTGTTAAAATTGCTGGGATATTGACAAATACATGCACTCACTGTTTACCTTCTTTTAGAATAGAACTACAAATAGATTGTACAGGAAAATTTCCTTATTTACCTTGCTTTTCAAGCAGATATCTTTGTTTCTTGCACCTAAGAATAACAGCAGAAAGTCGGTATTACTGGCTTCTTCTTAACAAATCTTTGACACAAAAGTGCTAATTTATTGGAATTGCTGTGGGGAAGTGTTGTGGTTTAGGAATAGTATTTCCCAATTTAGTGTTCCCACTGTAACACTCCAAACCACACACTGCTCTCTCACTACTTACTCCCTCTCCCTCCCACTGCAGCAGGCTGGAGAGGAGAATTGGAGACACTAAAGGTAAAGATCATGGGCTGAAATAAGAACAATTTACTGCAAACAGTAATAAAATAAGAAAACAAATAGTAAGAGCAACAATTTTAGTAATAAAGTGTATGAGAGGTGAATGATTCACATGGGAGTGCTCACAACACAGAAACCACTGGCAATACCCGACTGTGCCACTGTGCTCCTCCATCCAGAAACAACCCCTTTCCCCCCTTCCAGGATGGGGAGGTGGTATAGAATAACCTCTGGATCCTGGCCATGGCCCCTCTTGGCTACTGCAAAAATTAACCCCATCCTGGAGCCAGAACAGAAAGTAAAGAGTTTTCTTAATAAAATCCAAATTTTTGTTTGTTTGTTTGTTTTTGTTGTACACACCCACCCCTACCCCAGTACTCCTCTGCTTGATTTTTTCAACTGCTGAGTGTGAAGTATGAGGTCTGTTAGGGAAAATCTTGCAGTGGTTCTGGGAAACAAGGTCTCACAGTTTTCTTCAAAATAACGAAATCCCCAAATCCCAGAAGTGTACAAACATTGTGAGCCACTAATTTTTTTTTTTTTTTAATTTTCTCCTCTCACTAAGAAAGTGCAGGTAGGAATAAAATTTAGTGTTATCCCAACTTTTAGAAGGAAGCAATGAAAAATCTGCATGAGCCCTTATAGTAGAATCGAACAGTTTACATTTCTCTGGGGATATAAATGGAATATATGATTGAGGTGAATTGTGTCTTCAGTATTTGAGCTGTGTTTGTGGAAGAATGCAAGAAGAACTGTATAGAGCTTTGAACACTGCATGTTGCACTATGATAGGCAATAAAATACCTTTCCTTTCTCAACACACACTTGCTTTGCTATACTTGCTCTCTGCCATAATTGTAATTTATTCTCCTCACATTTTTTTGTTATTATCTCTTGACACTTTTTTCTTTATTACTGTTGCTTCTCATATTCATGGCAATATGTACAGATAGAGTTAATGTCCATTCTATTAACAGCAGTATAAGCTGAAAAGATGGTGCTGATATCTGGTTGACTTCCAGGATTTCATAAACATATAGCAAGGAACATTATGATGACAAAGAATTTACAGATGGCACAATATTTTTCCAATGGTTACTTGATTAATGGAAAGTAAAGTTCCTTTATCTTTGATCTATTAAAAATTGGCAATAATTCCAAT
Organism: Alaudala cheleensis; assembly: GCA_013398995.1. Taxonomy (NCBI): domain Eukaryota; kingdom Metazoa; phylum Chordata; class Aves; order Passeriformes; family Alaudidae; genus Alaudala; species Alaudala cheleensis. The sequence goes on from VWYE01002236.1 coordinate 199,591, forward strand.
TAGTTCTTTTAGCTACAGGTCTCAAAAAATTTTCAACAGAAGATGAATGAAGAGATTTGGCAGTAAAATATGTGGGTTTTGTCTCCATTTTGGGCACTTAATCAGTCTTGCAGGTTACTGTCTGCTCAGTGATGCACAAAATGAATTTTGTCTAGTTTCTGGCATACTGAATGGTCCTAATATTATTTCCCATTGCAAATATATAATTGCTTGCAGTAATTGATGTGCTTCCTGGAAGTCCTCATAAACTTCCTTGGGATTTGGATTAGAGCAGCTCCCTTTGGCCCATAGTTATTTCAGCCCAATCCCAATTTGAGTTTACCACTGTGATTTATTCTTCTGTTACACTTTGCTACCTGAGTTAATGACAATTGTCTCACAGCCTGTGAATTTAGGAAAGAGAAAAGCCTACTTCAGTTAGTTTTTGGATGTTAGAGATGTGTTAGAGGCTTCTTGGCTGTCTTCTGTTGAAATCAAACCTCTGAACTTCTGTTTCTGAATATAGGTACAAAACTGTTAATAACACTTCTCTGTGTCTCTTTTCTAGGAGAGAAATGTGAAATCACTGATGAAGTGAAGGGTGGATGTAGCTGCTAATATAGATGGAAAATTTTTCCATCAGTGAAAGTGGGGGTGTAAGGGAGGAGAGGAGGTAATTGCCAGACAAGTTCCTAAATTCCAGCTAAAGGCCATTCTAATATAAAAACCCCATAGCAGTAAAGTCAGACCTGTAAAGTTCACAAATTCAGCTAGGTTTTACTTCCTTGCTTTAATTCCAATGAACTGGCTTAATTTTGACCTCAGCTTTTCTGCCTTCTCAAGTCTGTTGCCAGTATTAATGCTTACTGAAAGCAGCATCACATAGAATCAGAGAATCGTTTAGGCTGGAAAAGATGCAAATAATGCTCAAATGAACTTGGGCATGCTGCTGTATATACAGGAAAAACCAGACCAGCTTAAGAGCTCCAGAGGAATAGCTAATGAATTTATAGTCTTGCTACCTAATATCATAAGTCACAAGAATTTCCTAGCTTCTATATTGGTTCATGTTATATGTTTATATCTAAGAATTACAGCTCACTAAGCTACAATTTTCTTGAAAATATGTTAGGACAGCATAATTTAGTGGTTGAAAATCATGATTAGTAGCTCAGTTACTAGAATAATTGGAAAATAGCCAGTTGTCTGGGGCTTAGGTTTGTCCTTTTTTATATTTTTGAAACATGTAGCTGTTTAGAACTGTAGTGTTTTAGCATTATGTGCTTTTCATACCTTTAAGTTGTTAAATTACTTGAGGAATTTATTTTTCAATGTGACATGTTAGTTGACATAGCCAATCTTCTGGTAGCTTCGTATTGCAGCACCTGAGCCTCATCCCTTGCTTAGGTAATTTATTTCTACCTTACAAAGAAAAGCATAATTTTTCAAAGGGCTTTAAAATTGAAAGGCTCCCAGCTTTAGGATAAAAATGAGTCTGTCAAAAATAACAGTGCCAGGTGATGCCTTGAGCATGTACTGTAATTCATTTTCCATTATATGAGCAGACCTTCTAGAAAAGAAGGCATTGGCTGTCATGCTAAAAAAATAATTTGCAAGTAAGGCTTTTAATTTTTTTTCCCTTCTTCTCACTTTAGTAGTTCTAAAGAGAAGACTAGGAAACCCTCCCTCCCAATGTCTGGCCTCTCTGCCCTTAGTCAGTGGTTGGTTGTTACAGTAGCATGCTAGTCTGAGAAGCTTTATTTCAATTGCAAATAAATTATTCTAAGTTTTGTTTTATCTGGTTTGAGTGAAGTTGAGCCCACAAATGACCCAGCATACTTTGCAGTAGTGGCTCTAATTGCTAAAGTACTTAAAAACAGCCTCATATTGTAACATTTAGTGTGTTGCATCTAGGAATTACAGGCTTTGCTATATTTCTCTGGAAAAAATTGCATGGTGTTTTCTTACATTTTACATGGCTCCACACAGTGCTGTTAATTCCCAATTTTTTTACTAGCCTGGAAAATCACCCAAAGTGCTTGAAGAAAAATTTACTTTGCCTTGTAAAATTCGTGCTGGAGCTCCAACTATTAAATTCAGTAATAATCATTCTAGAAGATTCCCTATTATATAAAATATTTTATTTTTTTTCCTCAAAAAGGGATTAGGAAGAGGCAGTCATAGACATGGTAGAGATCAGCAGTGTTTTGGATTAATATAAAAGTAACAGGATTGTGACATTCAAGTATCAACATTAAAGTTTAGTTTTGAGAAAATTGCTCTTCAGTGAGTGACCATATTTTTGCCTGCAATTGAATGTTGCTTATGTTTCTGACAAACAGAAGGCCAGTAAGGTATCCTGCCATTTTTGGTTAGTTCTGAAATTAGTCAGTGTTGCTATCAAATACCCTACTGTATTCAGTAATTGGTGTAGTGCTTGACTGTCATCTCAAAATAAATATAAATAAATGACAACTTAGAACTAAATGTAAAATAGGAAGAAGAGAAATAAATGGGACAACAGGGGAAAAGGAGAATGGTATACCATGAATAGACTAATTCAACATTTACCATTTCTGTAATTACTTGCTGCTAGTGTTTCAACACAGAAAGGAAATTTGCATTTCTCTTGGAAAAATCTGTCATATTGTCATCCTTAATGTGACTGGTTCATTGCTACTTTTTTTCTGTCTCTCTAGATTTACACAAATGAGAAGAAAGCAAGAATGAGGGAGAACAGTCATGATCATTGTCAAAAGAATCGTGACTGTCTTTAAGATGTAGCAATTGAAATGCTCTATGTTAAATCTAGTCATGATCTTCTAGAACAGTCTCTTTTAATAATCAACTCTTTCAAAGCAAACAAAAATATTTTCAATAATACTTAGGGGACAAATAAATGCCTACACATAGAGAAATCTTCAACTAGTGAAAAGGCTTTTTCTGAACAGGTCACTTTAATTATATCAGTAAAGCTGTTAGGTATTTCATTTTGGGAAACTATATCCCTTGGCTGTTAGTGCTGCTTCTAGGAAGATTTTTTTTTAAATAAAAATTGGATATTTCAGTAAAAGTCACATCATGACAATATAAAAATGACATTGAATCTGTGAAAACGCCTTGCCTAAGAAATCAAGCTAAGCCAAGCAATAGCCACTACTGCTTTTCTGTCTTTGTATTCAGTGTGTCTTTGGAGCCTGACACAGACACTATGAGCTTTCTTGACACTTGAAATCACTTGAGGGTTAAAATTGATACATGCACAGTTTGTATTTAGTTCAGAGTTTGCAAAATGTGAGTTGTTTTCATTTTTGTTTCCAGCTTACTAGCGACACTTGTAGGGGCTAGAAGGAAGGGGTTTCTCTTCAGTGGATGACTTCAGAAGTGTGAGCCCTTTTTTCAAAAGTTTGGTTATCTGGTGTATCTGGAGCTTTAACACCTCCAGTCTGAATGACAGGATTTCCGAACTACAGAAATTTCAATAGCTGACATCTATTGAGCTTGTATTTCTTCAGAGGCTGGCTGTGTGCCAGCAGTATTGCATCCATAGATACACTTTCCAGTCCCCTCAGGACATGTGCCTGGCTGCATGCCAGCTGTAATAGAATTAATTGTAAACCAGAATATTTTCATTTAAATATAGCATATCTGTGTAGTTCATAAATGACTCTGGAACAGGTATTTGTGCACATAACCCCTCACTAACCTCCTTCAGGGATCTCATCTTCGGTATCGTGTTTCTAACTTCCTGTAGACAGGAAAGGGGGAGCCCTAAACTTCTCACTTTACTCAACATAAATTTAAAGCTTGTTACAGAGGACATCACTGACACAGGATGAACTGCTTTCATGAAAGAATCACAGACTGCTTTGAGTTTGGAAGCAACCCTAAAGATTATCTAGTTCTAACCCACCAAAAGAGAGATCTTTTTTGCTTTATTACATGGTTGAATATAGCTGCTGGAGTTACTCTCTGTGTAGTAATTTTGTCAGTAATTGTGTAAAAAAGGGCCAAATTTACCTTAAAAGAAATTCATAGGACTCTGTGAAAACAGCATATGAGAATACTGAATTTATATTCTACTGACTGGCCAGTGAAATATAAGTAGATATTAATACACTTCTTTATCAGAAAATATAAAACGTGGTTTAAGACTGAACAGAAAAGAAAGGGACTAACCTGGAAATTTACTTCATATTTCATTACATATTTTTGATACAAAATGGTCAAAGCATAATGACTGAAGTGAACATTTCAATGGGGATCTAGACAGTAAATAAATCACAAGGTATAGAATGAAATATGTTCTTTAAAAGTTTACTTAAGACTTTATATAATATTTCTTGGCTCCAAAGGTGATGCAATGAGATGAATTCCTTCCAGACTTCAAGTTACCCCAAAAGAAAGACTAAAAACTGATACATCATTGAAAAAAATCCAAAGTAGAAACCCCACCACAGCAGAACAAAAAAAAAAAAGCCTCCAAGGGGAAAAAATTATGCCTACATTTCTTTTCTGTATTTTGAATAATTTAATAGAACAAGAATTATTTTGGTGATAGGAGACACATAAACAGAGAAAATGGATGTCAAATAGCTTCAATATATTGTTGATTAATTTGAAACGTAATACTTGAAGAAAATATCACCTTAGTAGTGTCCCAATCATGTCCCAAGCCAATAAAGTTTTGAGCTGTGCTTTAAATTTTTAGATCTATATATCAGTTCATATGCAGTGGTGTCACATTCAAAAATGCTTAAGCTCCAATAGATTCCTGCCAAAGTCAATGGGCACTGCTTCAATCTCAACTCTCAGGTTATCATGCCTTTAATTATCTTAATTATCACTGTAGATGTATACTCAAAAACACAGTTCATGTTACTATTCTCTCAATTAACCTTAACTCATGGAAGAATCACACAGACTTCAATAGTATCTCAGTGAAGCTAGTTAGATGGATTTTTACTCAACCAAAATCAGCAGGTGTTCAAAGGAGGACTAATGTTACATATTAAGATGGAAGTGAACCACTTAAGGTGCAAATAGAGGATTAAACTAAAAGAAGAGGTTGTATTTTATTCTACCAAGGCTTATTTCCAAAAGCAGCTATGTAGTGGGTTATGCAAGCAGTATGCAGTGTACTGGATTGTGCATGTGAGGACCCTGCTCCAGTGAAATGACTGGGATGACCTCAGGGACAAAGTTACGTGGATGTGTCACACTGGACAATAATAAGAGTGGCTTCACATTTATTATAAAGTTTAATATATGGTGAATTACCTTGAATTGGTAGAAAAAGATTTATAGTGCAATTTCCTCCAGAGCAATCCAGTTCATGCTCCCATACACTGAGATGGCTTCTCTGCCGTGTTTGGTTGTTGTTATTTTATTTTAATAAAGATGCGATGAAAAGGCAGGATTTGTCTCCTTAATGCACAGGAAGTGTGGAAACTGAGATAAATTTTAGACCATTGATGTTAATAATCCAAGTCCTGTATATTTCTGTTGGTCTAGCATTTCACATACAAATTATGGTACAAGATATTTACATTGTAATTTAGAGTGAAGAGGGAAGAGTTGTGGAAATAAAGCAAAATGAAGGAAAAAAGAAGGATCCATTTAGCTACTAAATAATAGATATTAAATCTGTTTTTGAACTACTGATATTTAGAGCCAGGATGGAGAGTTTGCCTGAGTCAATGACATCATTGTAAGATGCAACTCTATAGTTCCTGTTTCATTAGTCCAGCTAAGTAAAAACTTTTCAAGAATTTATTGCTCATTTACTCAGTATCACACCATTTAAGTTGTGTTTTGCCTCATAACTTTTGGGAGGCAAAAGGAACAGGTTATGAAACAGGATATGCAGGTCTGCAATAACTTAAACATGGAAAGGAAGTGACAGGTTCAGTTCAAAGTTTTTTTACTATCACTGAATATTCTGTGACTTTAAAATGTTCTTGACAGGAAGAAAAAATGTGTAACATAATACTTGTTTTTCTGTATTCAGTGTGCACATTTTAATCAAACTTCCATTAATAAAGCTTTTCATAATTCAATCTGTTTTATTAAAAATGTGAATGCTTGCCAAAAAAAAAAAAAAGAACAGATGTGGAGAATAACAGTCAACTGCATTTGTGGCATAAATGAAGTTCTTTATGCAATTACATTATTACCAGTTAAAGTTGAAAACTTTATTGAACTATACTGAAGAATGAAGTCTGTGTCCTACTGGTGAAACCCTTGTAGGTTTTGAAGAATGAGGAATATTTATGTCATATAAAGTTGTTTCAAATTGCAAAGACCACCTATTTTTGCTGAACCACCTTTACTGGTTGTCACAGTGTCATCATTGTTTCCACAGGAGGGTTATTCAGAGCTGTTCAGCTGTATTAGTCTTTTCCAGTTTTACTAGCATTGCAGGGTCCCTGGGCCTCCAGCAGCCTGAAGTACAACAGCTGCCTCAACATGAACTTGGCACAGTTTACCAGAAAAGTGAGGAAAAAAAAAAACTTGGGGTGGACCTCAAAATGCTAGTTTTGGTTTTGTCCTCAGCTTTTTAATATTTAAGGATAAATACAGTCTTCTACTAATGTATGAACTGCCCTTAGCTGGCTCTCTTTCATTTGTTGTGGTGATCATAACAGTAATTTATATTTCATTTGTATGAAAACCCAGATAAGCTGTATGTCTGACCATATCAGCAAGCACAGATACATTGTTTTGGTCTCTAGGGAAGAAGCAGCCAACAAAACAAAAAAACCTCTTTCAGTCAACTGCAAAAAACTGGCCTTAAAAATCAAGCTCGTGAAATAATATTCAAACAATTAACAGTTCGTCTTCCCAGACTGCAGGCACCCAGCCATTCTGATTTAGAGTCTGCATGATTTGTGGAGAGTGAGGTATTTCTGAAAGCCAGGACAACTTATGTGTTAGGTTGTAAGAGCCCTGTATTACTTACATACACTTTTAAAACTTTTTTTTTTTCCTTTTAAATTTGTTGGTGATGCTGGGAAATGGTAATCAGGGGCAATTCATCTTTATTTGGGCATGATCTGGGGGAGAGGGGGACTGATGTTTTCCTTACTAATGGAAAACTCCAGGGAGTGTGTCCTTGTTATATGCTTTCGGTCCAGATCCAGTAAGGCAAATATCAGCCAGTCTTCCAAATCAATTATTAAAGTGTCTTCATCATGTTCAAGTTCTTTTCTTCAGCAAGGAGATTGATACTGATTGTTTTATGATTCTGTCTTGTTAGTCTCTGCACTGAAAAGCCATAAATATGCCAGTGTGTCTGTGCAGAGGATCTCCACTAGGGCTTGTTCTGGGACCACCCACTCATTTCTCCTGAGCTGACCAGTAGCTGTCATATAGCACCTTTTCATTAGCTACTGACCTGAACTGAATGTAAACTGGTGACCAGGAGGGGAAAGGTATTTTGTATCCCATTATTAATCCTCAGGGCTGTCAAGTATTTTCATTAAAATTTGTGAATAATTTCTTTATCCTTCAAATAAGTCTGCTATCATGTGGTTGTAAACTTACAGATTTTTGCTTTGTAAAATTGCCAGAGCATGTCATGCATATATGACTGCAAACCCTGCTGGTAGAAACTGGGAGGTTTCCAGTGGCTCTCAATTCCTGCATTTGTATGGGTCAGTACATGGAACAGTGAGCATGCACACCAAATGCCTTCCTGCCCCAAATCAGTATTTTTCAGCTGTTTAAACAATTATTTGGGTTTTCTTTAAAAGTTATAATTTTATTTCCTTACACCATCTGTTTTATTTAACACTGAGAACATACAGTGGGAAAGGGACAGTGACAGGATTGCTGTCAAGTAAACTACACAGTGTTTGCATTCTATTGGGTAGTTGAGATGTATATTGGATAATAGCAAGAAAAGTTGACAAATACTAAGTTTTAATTGTGAAATAGCCTGATTCTGTCAAGTGGTTGTATTTTACATATTTTGACACAAAAATAATGTGTATTAAATCTGTGCTGAGGTATTGACATTTTACCAGTAGACTGCATTAAAGAGGACATTTTAGCTGGTGTGATGCAAGATTCCTCACAATGCCAGTCTGCAAGAAGCCACTTTTATTAATTTTTTAAAATATTTTTTGACAAACGTGGATAAATGAAAGTGATGGCCAACGTGAACAAATGGAGCTTTGCTAATTGTTTTTAATCAGATAACTTTATGCTGTGGTTTATATAATTAAAGATTTTTCTCCCCTTTATCTGTGAAATGACCATTTGAGACTGTAAATAGCACAGTTCTTTTGATGTTATGTGTGCTGGCACCTGTCATCATCATGTATTGTAGGTCTCCTGACTAGCCTGAACGTGAGTGCACTATGCCATTTGGAAAGTGCCAAAAAGAGTACAGCAGTCATGTATTTTTGACGATTGCAGTAAATAAAAATTAATCATGTTTGACAAATGTTTGTGGCCTTATAGAGCTGTAGGTAGAGGCTACAATTTTGTGACTGTATTCAATGAACTGTGCTTTGATATTCTGCAAATAGACACAGAGTGCGACCGGCTAAAACAAATTATGTTAATCTGTTGAAAAAGGCAATTATGCAAAATCTGTAGATATTCATTCTATCAGTATTAATGATACATAGGCTTAGTGCCTCTCATTTTGAAGCCTCAATGCTAGACTTAGATAAGCCATTTGTAACTTTTGCCAGACCACAATTGCCAGCCTTAGACTTAAATGTGTGAAATTGAGTGTTTGATTATCACCTCACCCTGCCAATTGTTTTAATTGATGATTATTTTCTTCTTCATTTTTGTTCTTAACTATAGTTACATGCCATTTTAAAAAATTGTGTTTTACATATATATATACATGTGTCTTTACTACACTAGTAAAAGCAGACAAATCAGTCTGTGCTATGTGTCATACAGTTTTTTGTTTTGGGCTTTTTGTTTGTGGGTTTGTTGTTTGTTGTTTCAGTTTGTTTTTTTTATAAAGCAGGATGAGCCATTGCAGTGTAAGGTAGCATACTCTATCACGTAGTTGCACCATTTGGTTGATAGGAAGGAACCTTGTGCCATGTTGCTTTGGCTTTAAGGAATATGGGTTTACAAAAGAAAGTTTGCTAAATAATAAGGCTGAATCCTTACCTCCATTGAACATTCATTTTGTGAAACTGAAATCCTGTAAATGTCAAGCCTGCTCGTATCTCTGCCAGGATGATCTCTTGAAATGTGGCCTCTGTGTTGGTTTTGGTGGAACCTGGTCTTCATATAGTTCTTGGTGTGCTGCACAACTTCCTTCGCTCTATTTTATTGTCTCTAAGACCCCTGGGGGTAATACTGAAAACCTAAAGCAGCTGTAATCATGAACAGACCTCATTATTATTCCTATGTTAACTCGTGGGATAGTGCAGGATGTGTGCCATGTCTGTTTCCAGACCACAAAACTTGAGAAAGCCTATTGGGCTGTGTCTGTGAAACAACAATCCAGGCAACTCGATGCCTTTCTTCCACAGGGGTTAAGCTCAGCTCTCTTTTATTCTGCAGGCTGCCTATTTTATAGCACAGACCACAGCAGCTAATTTCATGGGGATCGGGATAAACAGGTTGCAGGTGTCTTACTGAATATGTGATAGTGATTTGTGTTTCAGTGTCAGACTAGACTAATCCAATATCACTGTTTTGTCAAGAATAATGACCACTAATGAATCTGCTCTGGCACATCTATTCCATAATGGAACTGTAGTGATTTGGTGATTCCAGTGATAAGGAAATTTCTGTCTATTTTTTTTTTACCATCAGTTCTGTTAGGCTTTGATTTTGTTGCTTTTGGGGTTTTTTTCCCTTCACCAATTGTCATATCCTTGACCACTGTCTTTAAAAATTACCATTTCTATTACAGTAGTTTTATGGTTGTCAGAATTGATTTCTGATAAAATCTGACTTCCCATATTAGAATCAGAAATACATATTTTTTTACTTTCCACATTAAACCCTAAAATATTTTCTATTTATGTACTTTCATTTGTGGTAACTTTACCTTTGGCTGTGTATATAGTGTTATTTAGGATACAAGGAAAAGAAATCGAGCTGCATCATGGAACATTCAGAATGGATGTTAGGAAAAGGTTTTTCACTGTGAAGGTGACTGGTCACTGGACCATACTCTGCAGGGAAGTGGTTACAGAATCCAGCCTGTCAGAGCTCAAGAAGTATCTGGGAAACACTTAATCACATGGTTTTAGGTAGTCCTGTGAGGAGCAGGGAGTGGGAGTGAATGATATTTATGGGTCTTTTCCAACATGAAAACTGCTAGGATTCTATGATTTCATAGAACCATGACATGCTTTCCCTCCCCCACTCCTCACCAACTTTTTTTTAAGAGCATGACTAAAGCTCTATCTTAGTTTCCCTTCTGCTTCTAAGTGGGGTAAGTGTAATGCTTGTCTGGAAAAGTAGCATGGAGCTGATGTTCACCCCAAAGCCCTTTACAGTACTTTTTGCAATATGTTTCTACCACTTCCTTACTTCTTGGATGTTGGTGATGTTGGATACATTTCCTCTTCGGTCTGGAGATCTGCACCATAAAGTAGCTGACCACAAAACTTGCTGTAGCACTTAAACATTCATATATATTTAGGTTAAAGGCTAGTGATAATAGTGGTTGTTTTTCTGCAGTGCCTGGAATCTGGAATTATGATTGCTCCAGGGTGACACACTGTTAAAATAATTTCACCCTTTTTTATTTGTTTTATTTTTTAGGGGCGCAAGAGTGAGGCAGAGAAGTACTTCATGAAGGCTATTCAGCTGGATCCTACCAAAGGAAACTGCTACATGCATTATGGTATGTTTCAGATAGATAGGATTTCAACACATATTCCAGGCCTGCTGTTAATCTCTCCAAGTGATTAAAGATTTGAAAAGTTCTACTGGCAAAATACCTTCTTTAAAAGGAAAGAAACTAATCTACCATATATTACTTCATTACAATTTTTCAATCATTGTTGAGTGAGAGGTGAAGATTTTCATATATTACATAGCTTTCCTCCTATGAGAGGAATTTCAGTATTGCTGCCTCTCTGGGAAAGAACAAAGGTGACTATTGCTGTGTGTTAAAGTTTCATGGCCTGGAATATTATTGTTAACAGTTTTGGCCTGACTTCACTGATTGTTGGTGGGTGGGCAACCAGAAGTTTTACTTCAGAGTGAGTGAGTTCCATCTATTGAAGTGTCCTACAGGCCTTACATCTGCCTCCTTCCCATCACCTTCTTGGCTTGAAATGGCTAAGTATTACAAAAGGTTTTGACAAGTTGGCTGTATCTTTCCTTTTAAGCCAAGCGTGTTGCTTAAAGCACACAGTTAATTTGAAGATATCTTTGTGACTTTGGATTGTTTTGCTAGATGTGCAAAAAACATTTCCAGATGTGTTTAGTCTTGGGGAACCAAAATTATTTACCTTTATGGACTAATTCTTACTGTATTTTAAAGCTGATAATGGACAAGTCTTAAAATGCAAGCTACATTGTGCCAAATGGAACATAGAAAGTAATAAATTTCATCTTAGTTTAGGGAAAAGGTGGGGAACCACAAAGGACACTATATATATACATATCTTTATATATTATTTTAATTTCCTCTTCTGATTCCAACTGATAAAATAAAAAGGACTGGGCAAGAGGGAAAATCAATCTCACATAATAAGCATATTTTTACTCAGTGATACCTTTGTCTGAATTGCTCACATGTTGTATTTGTTTGGTCCTATGCAGTATGAAATTCTGTATGTTAGATGCCCAGAATCAACCTTGGGACTTAGAACATGTAATTGTATTTAAATTAATGTAGCCCAGTGTTGCATTATTTTGCATTATGAAACATTGCATTTCATATACTTGTCTTCTATTTATGCCTGTACAAGTAAAGATGATAGGGATATTTATGCATATAAACTTCGTTATTTCAATTGGATGTAAGTATTGTGTATGTCTCAAGACAATGAGGAAAAGTTACATCTGATTGTTTCTTGAAATCCCACTCAAGCCCCTTCCAGCTTTCATTATTAAGAAATTGGTTCTTAGCTTTTAGGAAGTCTTTGCATACAAATTCAGTGGTTGGTCTCAACAGTCCATCTCAGCAAATGATGTTAGGATTTAGTGTATTTTATTACAGGTCTAGAATTTTTTTCTTTTTTTTGTTCATTACTCATTAACTTGCTTGTTCTTTCCTGCAGTATTCCCTCTGTCTCATTTTCAAGTACCCTATAAACTAAAAGCGTGGTTATTCAAACCATCATTCATGTCTGACATATTGACTTCTTCATTACCAGATTACAATATTAAGGTGGTGTGTTATTTCCTAATTCAGATGATTCCCTAAAAGCATTGGAAAACTTTTCCTTTATTGTGTCTCAGGTTCAAAAAATGGCTTCTGTCATTGTGCTCAGGTGACAATTGCAACATGAGTGAGGTTCTAATCAGTGGGTTAGGAGTGAAGGGCAAAATTTAGTTAGTGTTTGGAATAATAGTGTAGTAAAATAGGATGCTGAAGGGCAATAGACACAAGGTTCTCTTTAACAGTCATTAGGTCTTGGAGCATTATACCCAGAGAGCTCTTCTGAATTGTGTGAAGTCTTCTCATAATGTAACTTCTGATGGCCTCACCGATTCAATGCTGTTATTTACATTTATATCAAAGTAGCTATCAGACAGGTATGGTCCATTTCTGCTTAGCTCTTGTGTCTGTGTGGTATAGCTAATCTCAAATCCTTATTGCTTTGGGCACAGGACATTATAAAATTTGAAATAAATTATCCTTCCTTTTCTTTCTTTCCCTTTTTCCTTTCTTTCTTTTCTAGCTTTATTTCTCTTTTCCACCTATTTCTTGAACTAATGAGGGCTGTGTACTATGTGTTACCAGGGGCATTCCAAATCACCCATTGGAATCTCTAGTGAACACTTCAAGCTTTACCTCTCCATCTCATTAATTTGTTCCAGCACCTTGTTGCAGGTACATTCTACATCCTATATGCCAGGAGTTTAATTGTGGGGAAATACATCCATATTTTGCATATAAATCTTATAGATTACTTTTTTTTCTCAGCATGAAGATATTGGCAGAGAGAATAAAGTAGTTGGCATCAGTCCTAAAAAAACACATACCTCACAAAGCAGCCAAATGAAAAGAGTGGTCAGCTGAGACATGACAGAGTGTTGATGGAGTAGCAGGAATAAATGGACTGAAGATTTTCTTCCAAGTGCGCATGGATTGCATACACTTACAATCTGTGCTTCCAGGTTGTGCAGATGTTCTTTTTGACTTCCAGCCTTCTGGACTTTTCTTGGATCTATGAGAAAAACTGTCAATATTCTGTATCTTTTAAGAGGCTTACCTTTGTATTATAATGTGCTTTAATTCAAGCCATAAGCCAAAGCTTTTTTTAGGTATGACTTGGTGCAGGAGGCAGCTTATTTAATTACATGAAAATTTGGAGGGAGTGGAACAATTTCACGGTCCCTCCTTGAAAGATACCACCACAGCATGCTTCTCTGCTCAAGCTGGCATTATAATTAGTTTTCTATAGGTACTTGGCTGACTTTGGGTTTAAGGGGATTTAAGTTGTAAGCAGTGTGTCCCAGACTCATTGTGCTTGAAGATGTCTGAAGGGAGAAATAGTGGAAAAGCTGAAGTGATATAAATCCTTGTAGACTGCTGACATGATGTCTCTTCATTGGACAGAAGGGGAAGTGGCTTTTGCTCTAGTGACCAGAAAGGATGGCAGTCCCCTCTCAGATGGAAATGCAGGCTGCTGCTCACCTGACCAGCTTTCTTTTGCCCTTCTTTCCTTTCTTCCTCTCATATGCCAGTTATCTGAACATCTGAACTTGGTGCAAAACCAGTCTTACAAGTACATGAGTGTGGATGAGTGATCTGGTACGAGCTGCTCAGGTACGCAGTGTGCTACCAGAAACACCTCAGAGATGGAAGAGAGAAAATTTTCATGAATCAGGAAGAAGGAAAAGTGGGAGAGGAAAGAGTGAAGAAGCACCAATAGGTTTTTTGTGTTTGTTTGTTTGTTTTTGAACTAGAACACAGGAGGAATTTTTTTGGATACTGAGTTTGAATGCTTCTGTAAGGTTTGCAGCTTTTAATTGAATATTTTTAATACACATTTTCTAAAGACTGCCTAAAATGAACACTTTTGACTAAAAGAGGTCAAACTTAGTATTTTATTTTTGAATTTCCATTTTTTATCTCTGAGAAAGTTTTCTTCAAACTGTCATACCCACATCTACTCAAGATATTGGCAGTCATGTATCCCACTCTACTTTGAACATGTAACTTAAGTAGGACATTTTGAATCCTGCAAGATCTTGATAATGCTGGTCATTAACAGATTGATGACATAATTGAAGTGGTCTCCATGGACTATTGATTCTTTCTGAGCTACTTGCCTCTATGAAATGAAAGGGATGAATCTAAGTGTCAGTCTGAGAAACCACAAAGAGGTACTTATGAACTATAGAAGTTAAAAGGAACTGTCTTCAAAATATTGTAAGAACATAATCAACTAAAGAGTCAGTACATAAATTTGTTAACAAATGTGCCCAACATAGGGATGTTCAGTCGGGTCAGAGAAGTGCCCTTATGGCTCAGAGACTATGTAATTTTGGATGTAGCATTTGGATATATGACAAAGGAGGTGAAGGTCTCTATTTCTGTCTGCACTGAGCCTGTCTCAGTGAGAAGTTGTGTAAAATTTGTCAGTGCACAGAGAAGAGATGCGTTTCAAACAGTGGCATACATGCTCATCTTCTTCTAAAAAAAAAACCAAAATCAATTCTTCAGTAAGTCGGATGCAGTGTAATTGAGGAGTTTGAAATTGTTGAAAGCTTTCTGTCCTAGCTTTCCCTTAAATGAAAGACACCATAAATCTACTGTGATGTTTGTTCCGTAAAGCGTTTATCTCCAGCAGTGTCTTATTTTATTTATAATTTGCTGTTTAAAAACAAAAGTAAAATAATAATAATCATAAAAACCCCACCTAGCAGGCAACAACAGAACAAACAACCTCCCCCCCAAAAAAAAACCCAACAAAAAGCCCCCCTAAAAAAGCCCCCAAAAAACACTAAAGCAGAGTTAATTTTACATATCTGCTAAAAATAGGTTTTGCCACGATGCCTCTTAAAGTGCATATAGTGGCCTCTCTCCAAAATGATGAAAATGGAGTGGGGAATAAAAGAGAGAGACAAAGAAGGAGTGAGATTTGAAGATTAATGTGTTTAAAGGTCCCTTCTCCCTTATATTTATAATGGTTTAATTGGAATAGAAAAGTCTAGAACCCAGCAGGATGTTCAGATTAACTCTGTTTTATTAATAGCTGTTGAGACCTCCTTTTAAAATAGTTTCCTGTGAATAATACATTGTTTCTAGTAACCCTAAAGTGTTTAAAGATTCCTTTTTCATTACAAAAATGGATTATTCTCATTATATTAATTATGCATTCACTTAATTTGGCAGTTCACATTGATCATCTGCCTTTTTAAGTGTGTTCCCAGTGAGAGATGTAAAACAAAAAGAGACTTTCAGATTACATAAAACTGAAGTGTATTAGCTATATCCTCATTGAACAGATTAACATACTCCTAAATACACTTTTATTTTTACTCTGTCTTTCACTTTTGAATTTGTGATAATTCACAAGTTATTTTTATAGATTTTCTTACATTATCTGTTTCTTTTTAAGCAAGTTAACTGCTATTTATATTGTTTTTCAATTTCATCCTAATGTTTCTAATCACTGTTTCTGCAAAGGGTTCTTAGTCCTTTTTGATGCCCAAATTTTCACCTAAATTTAGGAGCATTTTGTCTTAATTCCAAGGATGGAAACATTCTGCTTTACCACTCCTATGTCACAGCCTGAAAATGGGGTGGAATTGCTATGGTTTAAGGATCAAAGTATATTTCATTGAAATACGGTAGCAGAGTTTTCAAGCACCATTTTTTTCAGTCTTTAAGTCTTAGGCTTACACATATTAGTGAGTGTGAGAATTTGTATAGATTTACACGTGTGACTTCATTTCTTTTTCTTGGATGTTTCTGCTTAGATTGAGGTTCAGTGAGGTGAAGTGCCAGCTCCTGGACCTCAGTCACAACACCTCCATGCAGCACTGCAGGCTGGGGGCAGAGTGGCTGGAAAGCTGTGCAGAGGAAAAGTACCTGGGGGTATTGGGTGTTGGTTCAGCAGCTGAACATGATCCAGCTGTGCCCAGGTGGCCAAGAAGGCCAATGATGTTCTGGCCTGGTTCAGCAATAATGTGGTCAGAAGGAGCAGGGCAGGGATTGTCCCCTTGTACTTGGCACTGGTGAGGTCCCACCTTGAGTCCTGTGTCTGGTTCTGGGCCCAGCACTGCAAGAAAGACATTGAGGTGCTGGAAAATGCCCAGAGAAGGGCAGCAAGGCTGGGGAAGGGTCTGGAGCACGAGTCCTGTGAGGAGTGGCTGAGGGAGCCAGCGTTGTTTAGGCTGGAGAAAAGGAGGCTCAGGAGAGACCCCATCACTCTCTCCACCTATCTGAAGGGAAGTTGTAGCCAGGTGAAGTTTGGTCTCTTCTCCCAGGCAACCACTGACAGGATTAAAGGAAGTGGCCTAAAGCTGAGCCAGGGGAGGTTCAGTTTGGACATCAGGAAGAATTTCTTCACTGAAGGGGTAGTTAAGCATTGGAACAGGCTGCCCAGGGAGGTGATAGAGTCACCATCACTGGCAAGAAAGGACTGGTTATGGCACTTTCTACTATGTCTAATGAGCATGCTGCTGGTCAGTCAAAGGTTGGACTCAATGATCATGAAGGTCTTTTCCAATTTAAATGATTCTTTGTGCTGCATTTATAATATTTTCATGCAGTCACATTGTTACCAGTGCTTGAACTTTGTGGTTTTTCTCTTCATTGACTGAGAGCAACCTAGGAAAAATTTATATATTTTTCCCACATATTTAAGGAAAAGCTCCTATGAAGAAAGCAGCAAACTAATGAGAAACAGAGTATCAATGTTGTAGTTATAAGAAAGAAGAACATAAACCATGACTTCCTCATGAAATCTTACTACTTTCTTTAGGAGAGTTTTATGTGGGTGATAGAATTGTCACCTTAGTCCACAGATAGGCCAGTGTTCACTTTTGTCAATGAGTAAAACTTCACAAGCCATAATCCAGTGAATGGATTATCCTATTTCTGATTGACAAGTTAGCTAAATGCAGTATATGCCAAGGGATAAATAAAAGTGCAAGGATCTGCTGCATTGGGAACCCTAGATGCTACATGGTGATTTTGTGTTGAGAAATTAAATCCCTTGATGAGGTGAGGTCAAAGTGAACCAGATGTCCTTCAGTAAGTCACTTCCCAATACGCACTCATGAACCTTTCTGCCAATGACAGAGGTTTTGCCATTTTAAATCTTTTGGAAATCCTAACGTTAGTATGCAATGATTTTGTAGGGAAACCATAAACAAGTTTAGGATACTCAAATAATACATGTTCATAGAACATATGTGCTCTTTGGAGATAGGGCCTGTCTTGAACATACCCTGTGCCATTAAATCAGGGTCCTGACTTCGGTCTATGGCTTATACCTGCTCCTGCAATATCAATGAACGTAATTCCAAGAAGACAGGATTCCTAGACCTGAAACAGGAAGATGTAACTGTCTTGCAGAAAGACTTAATTAAGCTTCTGGCCTTTCTGCTCACAGAACTCTCTTTATAAACTTTGAGAAAATCTTCAGCTACTACAGACCAACCATATTTCTTACTTCCAAACTTGGACAAAAACTGAGCTGTTCAGAACAATCTATCAATTTTAAGTCCTTTTTGTCATTCTCTAGGCTACTGTTATCAAACAACATTAAAAGAAGATTATTATAGACCACTATAACAACTATTTTTTTCCAAACTCCCTTTAGAACCAAACACTCAAGTGGAATGCAGTGGAGTATTTCCAAACAAGCTAGTTCACTGACCTGAAATGCTGTGGAATTTCCCTGCTTCTGGCTCTTCCCTTGGTTTTAGCCTTAAATCTAATTATTCTGAGATCTCTAATACATGGTTGACTCTGCTTCCTCAGCACAATATACTAGACTGTTCAAGAGATGTGATATAGATAGTGCAGATCAGAGACAGGGTTAGAAATGTGTCTGTATGCTTCTTCCATATTGCCAAAATGTAGCATTTCTGTAGGGACTGAAAAATGAACATGAAGAATGCTGGAGGCTTTGTGGCATGAACAATGCTGGGGACTTCTTTGCTAATGGTCATATGTTTTGACCTGTGAGTACTATCTCATGGGAATTTTTATAGAGATAGCATGAAGCTGCTACAAAAGTGCATCTGGATAGTACTTTTTCAGCCAAATTTTACATTTCCAAACCTTATACATCATCAGATGTCTGGGAAATGATATAGAGTTCAGGATCTTCCTTGGTATTTGTAAATCATGAGATCCTCTGTAGTATATATCTTCATCATTAATCTTTTGGTTTGGTGAGAGCTTCCAGTGATCCAGATGTGGTCACAGGTTTAGTCAAGTCCCAAAGGTTTGCTAGTTATTTTTTTCTGTCTTATCTGTGATCATGCTCTGAATGACATCCAGTGGTATATTTAGCACAACTGCAACATATAAGTTTTTCAGACAAAGGAAAAAAATTTAAAAAGGCTTTTGCAAGCCAGTGTATCAAATGACATTGCAGCACCCACTGGCTTGCTTAGTGTTTCATTATATTTAATTTGCATGGAAGAATTTTCTCTATGGGAACTAGTTAGAAGGGAAAAGTCTCCAGAAGTCCTTCCAGCAAGAAACCAAGAGTGCAACTTTAGATTAAGATGGAATGGGAGGCAAGGAGCAGCAAAAACTGAAATGCTGCTACCATTTAGGTGATTGTGATACAAGTTGCTTATGTTTCTCTTATCACATCTTCCATGTTCAGTACCTGTAAGGATGGCATTGGAAGTTTTTTTCCATTATTATTCATAGGATAGTTTGCTCAGTTTTGCTTGAATTACTAAAGTCTATCATGGCAACCTGAGTAAAGGCAGAACCAGCAGCATTCTGAGAACATTCAAGACAGTTCTTTTCAAAAGCAACACCAGCAAGATGATCTATTTCAGAAACCTACTCTGTTCTGGGACAGAGTACCTTTGTATGTTTGCCAGTGAGTAAAAGAGGGAACATTTCAACTAAAAGATTGGTGCAAATTGTGCTTTTATCTAGTACATTAAGCAAATTGCACTTTTATCTAGTGAAATAAAGGCTCACACTGCCTGCAAAGAATAGTTAAGCCCATTCTGGAGGAACACACTAATGCCTTTGTGCTCTGAACATAAAAGATCTTTACACACAGACATACCCGAACCAATTAATACCTTTCTTGTTACAATAAAGCAGCAGAACTACCACTTCATATGTATGGCTTTTAAGTTGGTGGTGGTGCATATCTTAACAAATGCTTTACAAATGTTCATGGTTGTTTTAGGGAGACAATGATACAGGATAGAGAGCTGTATGCTTTCATTTATGTGGGTAAATACTTTTTAAAAACTGATAAAAGATGAAAAATAAACTCACTTGCTGGAAATTGGAAAATTTTTATTCTTGTTTAAATTACATACATCTCTTACTTTTCTGTAGATTGCATATATTGCCCCAAAAGTTTTTGGTCAAATATAGAGTCAAAACCGCTGTTGATGGTTTGCAATGAAAAGTAAATTTGAACAAGGCTGCAGGTACAGATTTCAGCACCTTTAATGGTATTTCTGATTCTTAGCTCCTATCAGAGGTCTTCAACAACTCTTGAGTGCACATTTACTCTCACCCCCATGCTATCTAGCAAGAAAGGTGGAAAATTTTATTTTAAAAAGTAATGTTTCAGGCAAAGAACAGTGTTTCTGAAAGTCACATCTTGTCCTGGACTATGGATCTCCCTCTTCCAGTTTAGAAGAAGAGCAATGAAAAATATTCTTTCCTCTAGACAGGAAAATGTAGTATTTAGAGCTGTTTTCTCAAAAGCTGTTGTGTTTCCAAAAAACTGTCAGGCTACCATAATTTATGTTGTTGGCAAGAGCTGGAGTCGTGACACCTGCAATAAGTAAGCTCTCTATGTGATGTTGGGCAGTGTCTCATAAATCCTGAAGTTTGCCAGCTGCTTGTCAGAGAAGAAAATCCTACATATAAATTTAGACCCACACAAGTGGTTCCTGGATGGAGGGGCTTGTGGATCCTACCTTCTGATCCACCTTCAACACCTTGCCAATATTACACTCTACTAGTGCTCTTCTCTTGGGAAAACCTCTTTATGGCTTTGACAGGAAAGGTTCAGAAATCTGTTTTTTAATGAAGAAAGTGCAGCAGTATACTGCCAGCCCAGCTCATTCTTGTATGAATTTAGTATATCAGATTAAAAGGAATGGCAGCTAATGTTTTCAAAATAGTATTTTTCTACTTAGGTGCTTTAAATTAAATTGAGATGTGTGAATAAAAATTATTTTGCTTTTCAGGAGAATTTGGCAAATCAATTTTCTACTGGGAGTTTCCACCTTGCACTGGGTCTGGCTGGGATAGTGTTAACTTCATAGCAGCTTGGATGATGCCTTGTTTTGGATTTGTGACTAAAGCAGCCTTGATAACACACACCAGTGTTTTGGCTGTTGCTGAATAGTGTTTGAGCAGTGTCAAGGCTTTCTGTTTTTGGGAGGGGACACAGCTGGGACAGCTGGTCTGAGCTGGCCAAAGGGATAGATATAACAGTCCATATAACATCAGTTGTAGCAGTAAAACCTGAAGTAGAGAAATACGAAGGGTTTTGGCTTCTGAGGTGGTTTTGTTTGGAGGCTGACTGAGCATCACTCTACTTGTCAGAAGTGGTAATAAATTTCCTTCACTTTGCTATTTTAGTTATGGGTTTGTTTTTTTTTCTTCCCCATGTTAAACTGTCTTTATCTTGATGCAGGTATTTTCTTGGTTTTGCTCTTCTGTTTTCTCCCCTCACCCTTTGTGAGTGCTCAGATATGGGCAGGGGACAACTCACCATACACCTGTACACTCAGGTATTGACTTTTTCAACTAGACTGAGAAAGTTGCAACATGTTTTATTTGGTAGCCCATGCAATTAAGGAAATCTTTGATCAGCAACCCTCCTCTGGATGCTCTCTAGTAGCTTTATAACCTCCTTATGGCTTGCTGCCCAAAATGGCACACAATATTCAAGGTGAGATCAAGCCACTGCAGACCAGAGTGGGAAAATCACCTCCCTCAACTGGCTCCCAGTGCCAGGGTACCATGACTCATGTTCAACTGGCCGTCTACAGGATCCCCAGGTCCGTTTCCATGGTGCTGTATTCCAGTATCTCATTCCCCAGTCTGTTTGTACATCCAGGTTTGTGCCATTGCAGCAGCAGGATCCAGCACTTGCCCTCAGGGGAGTTGACAGCTCCTCTCAGTTTCGTATCATTGGCAGACTTACTTAGTATGCCTTTCAGACCTGCATCCAAGTCATTTGTGAAGAAAAGTGGCTCTAAAATGGACTTCTGTAAGGTCTTGAGTATGGAGGATAATACAGTCAGTTTCATGTATGCATCACCCGCTACTTACCCACTCAGCTTGAGTTATTGGCACCTCCAGTACAGGGAAGAGACTTCTGTATGGTAATGTACAGTCCTAGAATTTTTTTTTTTTTGAAGAAATGAAAGTTTTGCTTGTATCTTCCTTCTTCCCCCTGGTTGAATCTATTAGTAGCACATCCACTTACTAGTATTTCATTCTGCTAATCCAGGGTTTCCATTAGCAAAAGTACTTTTGTGTTAACATTTTATGGCTGGTTTGCTTTAAGATGGATTTAAGGATTACGGATATTGTTTTGCTTCATTCATTGGAAGAGAATTGGAATACTAGTTGGTCAAGCTTATTTCAAAGGTTGCTATTTAAAGAAATAGGAATTCAGGCCAAATCAAGATTAATTAATCGAGAGATGAATTTTTATTTGGTAGATTTACTTGGAGATTTTCAGATTCAAATCTGAGTTTGGCCTGCTGCATATAAGGCATACCCTGATGTGGTACACAAAAAAACCCACAAAAAACTAACCAACCAAACAAGCAAAAAAACAAAATAAATTTAAAAAAAGGTAAACTTTTACCTTTTGTCAGATTTTTTTTCCCTTTAGAACAAACTTCCATTAAGAGACTTCCATTGGCTATTGAACCACTGATTTATAATTCTGAAGGCAAATTAATTTCTTGTGGTCCAAGTTGTTCTCGAACTATGTTTTCTTCTTATGTTTTTTCTCTCTCATTTTTTTTTTTTTAAATGTATTTATTTATTTATTTTCCTGTATGAGAAGGCTTTTTTTGTGAATCATCTGTTTCTGGGCACAATGAGCACAAAGCATTGTACTGCATCAAAGTGTGGTACGTATTAGAGTGTGGATGTAACTAAAGCAAGCAAACCTTATGCTTTGAATGCAGGAAGGTACCAAAATGTTTTTACAAGTTTCGCAGATCTGAATAATTAGGATATAGGAGACTGAGTAAATAATCTGCCAACTCTCCCAAGCTGAAATGTATCCACAGAGAAAACAAAAAGCTAAAAAAGCTGCCTTTCATCACTTTTTGTATTGAAATGATTCCCTCTGCAAATGTCTTTGTTGTATCAAAGCATCACTGGGCTCACTATGTACAGACCTTGCTGGCTCTGGTTAAAGGAATTTTTTTCATAAGCGCACAGCAAGCATGTGAGCAGCAGGGAATGCATGAGGAAAGGGGGAAAGAAAAAAGAGAAAATCCCTTACCATGACAGGATTTCATTTGCTCATGGTATATTGTTCCTGATGGGGCTTGTGGTTAGTGGTGGCATGGCAGAGTTATGGTTGAGAGACTTACTTTACAAAGTAAGACAAAAAGGAAGGATGGGATGCTGGAATGTGTAATCACTAGGCTTTAGGATAGCTTTTCCAAATGTAAAGTTATGTAGGCACAGAGACTAGGTGGTTGAATTCCTTAAAATAGTTGTTGCAAAAAATGATGCATATTACAGATTAGGTGTGAAAAAGCATTAAAAGGAGCAAAAATAAGGTTGAGTACCTTCCAAATTCTTTTTTTCACCTTCTTCAAAGGAAAACACATTTTTATAGAGTTCTACTATATGTTACATGTTTTGTTTTGAAACCACTGTACTTCAGTTAAAGCTTGGTTTATGCCAAATTATTCATTCTTTTCAGTTTATACTTGGTTTAATGATAATGATAATGATAATTTCATTTGTAAAAAGTGAGTCACTTAATTTTAGCCATCTTCTATTTTTGTTTAATGTGAGAGGTAAGTATTATGTAGGAAACTTATAAAAAGCTACCTTTTGTGATTCTTTCAGTGTTAGTGAAATACATGATAAAATACCAGTCTATTAAGGTATACATATATATAATTTTAAAGCAAGTACAACTTAAAAATTTAAAGTTGAAAATAATACTATAATGTATGTATATAAAAATGTATAATTTTATGTGATTTTGGGATATGCTTTTAAAACAAATTTTGGGATATGCTTTGGAAATATGTTTAATTTTAGATACTTTCTTATTTAAATTTGTTTTGATGAAGCAAATATGGTAATTGTATAGGCAGAAAGGCATGTTCTCAAATGGCAGGCTTCTTGAGGTTTGGGAGTATTGTTTCTTGATGGAGGAGTTTTACTCTATCAATCAGTCTCACTTTTCTTAAATATATTCCAAAAACATTGTTATTACTTGTCATATTTATTGCAATCTTTCTACATTGACCATTTTAAAGATATTGAAAAACAGAGCAGATAACAAATAACTAAAGATTGAATCTGAGACACGATTTGTTGCTTTGTTTATTAGTTTGGGGTTTGGTGGAGTTTTTCTTGTGCTTCCTTTTCCTGGCTGTACTGTCTGAAGTGTGTTACATCAGTTATTTTCTGTGAGCTCATGTTCATGCACTCCACTGCAGGTCAGTTCCTCCTAGAAGAATCCCGCCTGATAGAAGCAGCTGAAATGGCAAAAAAAGCGGCTGAACTTGATAATACGGAATTTGATGTTGTTTTCAATGCAGCCCATATGCTCAGGTTAGTGCTTGTACATCTGCCTCACTTGATTTTCCTCTTCTTTTGGAGGAAAAAAGTCTTTATAGCCTTTGCTTATGCAGTATTCTTTCAAAAGCCCAGCAACTCTTTTGAATAATTCGATATTATTGCTAATAAGATACGAAGAAGTAGAATTAAATTGTTGCAGCATTTAGCACTTAGAATTTCTTGAATTCCGTTTATTATATCATCATTTCCTACCTTCAAAACTTCTGTTGTTCACAAGTAGGTAATACATTTTGTTTGCATATGAGAACAAGTGCTTCTTTTGTGAAGAACCTTCTGTAGGATTTCCTTTCACCTGATTTTTAAAATTTTAGTGTGCATAGCAACTGAAAATAGGAGACCATATTTCTTCTCTGGATGTAAATAGAGAATATGGAAAATTTCTGTTAATATTAGTAGGGAACATTATGATAATTAGAAATCTAAATATTCCCAGGCTGATGATTACTTTGAGATGCATAGGAGCACTTAGTGGTGTTCACAGAATCTGGGATTTAAAATGCAGTCTTATATTTAATTCTTTTATCTGAATAGAAAAAAACTTTCTACTTTAGCTTTTAAAGCTGTTGGACCTGATTATTCACTGACATTTAGCTTCTGTCTGTGAGTTTAACATTATCATTAAATTCACATTACAGTAATAGGTATGCTCCATGCTTATTTCTAGGATAACTATCTAATTATTGTCTATTGTCCACTTAACAGCTGCAAGGGTACTTGATTTCATTTAGATGGTATCTAAACATAGAAAATGCATGAAAAGGAAATTAAAAAATATACTTTATTAGCACAAAACAGTTATTTAGATAATTCCTCTGCTGAAGATATCTTACTAGGCTCCTTTATACTTTTAACATTTTAAATAAGAAATGAAAGAAAAAGAAAATAGTATATAAGAGAAGGTAGAATCAGCTTCAGGGAAGTGACCTATTTTTCAGAATTACAGTTTCTATACCATAATTTTGAAATAAGCCCCAAAAGTTATTTTTTAAAAATAACTTACCACTTGTATATTAGAAAGGAAACCAAGACAAATGGCTTATTGGTCAACAATAGTTTGACCTGAGAAAAGTATATGAGCTATATTAAGGATCCTTCCCTTCACGTGATTATTTTGTGAACAATATCTCTCATGACAGGATTCAGTAATTGGAAACATTTACATTAATGTTACAAATTCACAGACAGAAGTATGGCAAGTTAGGCATGACAGCTGAATTTAGAAAGGTATAGAGGGGTCAGATTCCTGATTTTACAGACTGTGTTGCAGAAGATGGTTTAGTGGTATGATTGTATTATAAAATGTGGTGGTGGAGATCAATACTATTTTGGAAATGGGTTTAATAAATCTCCTGCTTTCTCTGTGAGTACTGAGTGTAGTGTTCGAGGTCTTTGAGGCACATATATTTACATCTGGGTATGAGTATTTTTTCACTTTTAACATAACAGTTATGCTGCTGTGCTGTACATCAGCCACAGTTACCCTACTTGATCTGGTTCAGAGTGGATTGTTTTTGGGAGACCTTGAAAGCAATGAGCTCTCAGTGATTCTAAGCTGCATTCTTGATTTTTACTGTAAGTGCAAAGCCCAGACCTTCAAAAACAAAGAAAAGGCACCAACCTGAAACACTTTAAAAAAAAATAGGCCTGATTTTGTTTAGCTAGAATCCCTTGTGCTCCTTCAGGATATCCAATTGATCTAATTTTTCACTTAATACTTGTGGGAGATCATAATGTCTTCCTAATACTCTTTGAGAGCCTAAAGTGATCTATAGGATTTAGCAAGAGTCAGGGTGGCAAAGCTGAATTCAGTGCTGACAAGTATTTGCTTAAAACCTCATGTGTTAGCATCTGACTGATTTTTGCTAAAGGTTGTTGATTTTGTTGTCCGTCCTTGCTCACTGCTTTACTTTGCAATTAATTCAAATATATTGCTTCTGTAATACTTGCTGGACAAGGGCAATGCATATTCATTCATTGTAGCAGAGCACCTACAAATCCACCAGGAGCCTGGCTCTTCAGAAGCAGATGATTTTTAGGATCTTTAGAACAATGGTGAGCTGAGGTGATTCCAAGAAAACAGATACCAAGACACAAAGGAGGATGGAAAGAAGGGAGTACTCCAACTGGCACAGAGTGACACTGCTAGAAACTGAATGCTAAAGACAGTCATAAATGAAAGGCTGATATAATTTCAAGTAGGTGACCAACTGCTCTTTAGGTACCCTAAGAGAGCTATAAAAACTGACTGGTAAGTGAGTAAGAATTTTGAATGAACTGCACAGCTGTGAGATAGAAAATACATTATAGAAGTTCACAGAGCATGAAAATGAAATTACTCTTGTGAGAGACACGGGATAAATTTTAAAGATGTGTGGTGGAATAAGAGACAGAAATTGCTATTAATGTGGATGATGCAAGGTTTCCAAAATGACTGCAAGATAATAACAGAAGCTTAGATTTTTGTATAGATTCTGATATTTTCTTTTTCAGACCAAATATTTTACACAGTGATGTATTTTTGAATTAGGAAGGAATCATCTTTCCTTCCTCTCCTGCAACTGTTTGCACCATTAGCCTAAGGAGTGTCACAAGACTCAGAAATATGAAGACATTTCTTGGTTTACAGCTGTTTTGGATGGAAAATAAACACACCATTCTCTCGAGATGCAATTTATTTTTCTAGTCTAGTGCTAAAATGTTTTCCTTTTTTTAAAGCCCCCTACTTGCTGAGAAAAAAAATTAAATTAAAATGCAACCTAAATAAAAATTAACAGCTTCTGAAAAATTTGAACTGGAGTGCTGCAAGTTAATTTTCTTTTTCTTGAATTTGCAACAGAATTGTTAACTGGTTCCAAATGCAGTAGCTGTATTTATAGAAAACCTGTTCTCAGTTTAGCAATCACAAGAAGAATGTCTGTTCTTCCAATCAGATATTCCAACATTGATGATTTCCTCTCTTTGTGACTGAATTTGAAGTAAAAAAATTAATTACTTTGTTCTGTTTGCATTATTGAGAGACCTCCCTTTCCTAATTACATTGTAATTATTAATTTTTTTTCCTAAACATCTTCTGTAGCATCCCATTAATGCAATGCAAGATGATTCAAGTCATCTGTATGAGGGGTGAGATGTGGGATGAATACAATTAATTTCTTTGCAACAGTCTGGTAGCTTTTAACTTGCATGCTACATGTCTGCAAAATTCATTTTCTCAACAAATTTGTTTTCCAGACAGCTTTCTTCCAGGCTCATGCAGCCATTTGGGTGGTTCTTAAAGCAGGATCTGGTCATGTGTTTTACGTTTGTAGTGTTTGCAGTGCTCCCACTCAGAGGAGCTGGAAGTCTCTCAGCAAGGCAGTGAAGCTTCAGTGGCTGAGCCATGTGCTAACAAGGGCTATGGTTCACTTTGCTCTCCTAGACCAGCTCAGCTGCCAGGAGCAAGGCAGAATGCACTGACCAAACATGGAGTGTAATTGCTGATACAGTGTCATAGGCACAACTTAACCCTATGTTGTTGTCTGAACAGATTATAGTCATCCTTTATTTACTATCTATATGCTTAAATATATTTATGTACATATGGCAAAGCATATAGTCTGTATAGATTTTTAAAACAAAAAAACTGTGCACAAATGATTCATTGCAATAGAACAGCTGATTATAAAACCTGATTACAATTTTGTTGTTACACGAAAAGGTCCATTAAGAATGCCAAGTATCAGCATTCAGCATTTTAAAATAGGAATTGCTGAAGAAAATGTCTTTGTAGGTGTGCCTACATCTATGATTTTACTGTAAAAATCAACAGTCTGAAGCCTTGTACCAAGCAGCAGGCAACTTTAAATGAACCCTTCCCCATTCACATGGGTCTAAATCAGTCAGCAATGGTGTTGTTAGTGGGGAAAATCAGGTATATTTTCAAGGTCAGTCCTCATGAAAAGATTTAGGATAGAGGTTAATATATAGCTCATAACTATGAAAAAGTCTCTCTTCTGAACCTCTCTCTGCTCCCTTTCCTTCTTCTTTGTTTTTTTATCAACACTTTATCTAGTATTTGACTCTAATGTGAGTTATGTTACTTTTAATAGTGCCCTTCCATTATTTGACATTGATCCAGAGCACTTTACTGCTCAGTGGCATAGGGTTACTGCAATTTCCTACCTCTGTGCCTTTAATTTTTCTCAAGGGAAAGCTGTTTCAGGGCTTAACGTAATTAATTTCTAGCACAGATTCGCAGTGAAAATGGGAACCAGAATTCTACAGCATCTTAACTAAAGGAACTGTTGCTGAGTGCCCCAAAAATGGAACTAGCATTTTCCTGACCAGGTTGCTGTGTTGTGCATTCTTTCTATAAACTGTTTTTAATGGAGAACTTGATTTCAACTTGGCTATTAATGATTCTTGTTTCAAGATGTACATGTGGCAGGAAAGCAAGCCATGTATTGCCACTTAAGGGGGGACAGTATTTTAACATATTCCACACTCACATGCCAGCAACTCTTTTTGGAGGTAAAGTGTACATTTGTATTTGCTTCCTGGGGAAAGCACCTTGTTTATTGTATGTTATTTCACCACTTTCAGAAGTGATTTGTGTCCTGACAGTTTTGTGCAAACAGGGAAAAAAAAAAAAGAGCAAGCTCTGTAACATGTTTCATTTTATAGTGCCTTGCTGTAAGTCCTGACATTCCTAAGTATGAAATTCTTTTTTTTTTTTTTTGCAATCGTTTCAAGTGCTACTGATGCCCAGCAGGAGTGATTCAGAAGCAGGTTGAATGAATATTTTTAGACATTCAATCATTTCTAACCACTGCAATTGCTGAGTCAATGAAACATGTGCAAAGTAATTTAAAACAGTTAACATGTATAAACCAGGTTTTATTTAGCAAATTGTTAGTCATGAAGTGGTTTCAGCTTGCACAAGAATTATGTGAGAAACTTCAAAGGGATTATCCTTTCTCCCTTTCTCCTCCCAAAACCAATAGCTGTCAAAATGTGTTGTTTGGGATTAATTGCCTATCCATGCTTTATGTGACTAATGTTTAAAATCTGGGGGGATAGAAACAAAATTAGAACACAATTTGATAACAAATCATGTAAAGGCTCACGTAATGAACAAGGTAAAACAAGTGCTCAGTTTATTGATACTTTTTAAACTAATAACTCCTTGCAAAAGCAGGAAAAGAAAGAAAAAAGAAATCGAACAGCCAACTCTATAGTCTTATCCTTGTTTTCTAATGTTTCCATTTTGTATCACAGAAATGCATCTGTAATCACATAACAAACACAACTATGCTGAAGATCTCCTGTCCTTACTCTCTTGTGAAATGCTTCATAGGAAAATAGCAAATAACTTTAGCAGAAGATAAGTAGCCCACCTGTGAGTCCTGCTTGGTTGTTCCTACAGATTTGCCATATTTCTCTTGACATGTGTGTGATCAACTGATATTCATTGGACCAGTGGCCAAAATTAATAGTTAAAGGAAGATTAAGAAGGTGGAGACAAAAGGAGAAGATAGGTCTTTGAGGCAGGTGATAAAAAGGCCCTGTTGATACAAAAACATGTTTGGATTTCTTTGGCAACATATTGCATTTTTGTTTGAATGCATTAAACTAAAAGCTTAGGAGAAGAAGAAATAAAAACTAAACTACTAGGAGCATGTAGATGCTGACAGCACTAGTAAAGTGACGAAAAAATGTTGGGCTAATACTGCTTCAGTTAGCCAGAAACTCATTGTCTTGGAATATGAGATTTACATTTAACTGCCTGCTCAGAATTATGTGAATAGATGTTGAATTCAGAACTCTGTTCTGAATGAAATCTGTCAATCATGGAAGCCTAGCTTTCAGATATCTTTATGTTCCCTGAATTTTTTTACTTTTTTTTTTCTGGAATATAGTGGTTTAGGGGGGGCACAAAGTGAAAAACTACATTAGGTTATAATATACAGTTTCAGAACTTAAAGATGTCTGATAACAAAAAATGAGCCACATTTTCTTCTGGTGAAGACTGGTATGTCTCTGATTTTGCCTGTTGATGAGTGCTCATCCTTCTTTCCATTTCTTTCCATTATGAACTAATATCATTGCAGAACTAAAAAGAAAATGAAGTAAGCAAAGAGGACTTGTGCTAGTGGGCATTCTGAACTATAGGAAAACTTGTAGATTTACGTATTTTGTGCATTTGTTAGGGTAATGTCCTTATTTTTAAGGGTGTAGTTGCAGTGTTTAGTTTTTAGCTATGCTTCTTTAGGTATGGTTTCATTTTAACACAAGGAAAATGAGCTGTAACTATGTTGTTCTTTTCCATCCTGACAGACAAGCCAGTCTTAATGAAGAGGCCGAGAAGTATTATGAAATGGCAGCAGGATTAAGACCTAATGTAAGTGCCTTCCTAATGATATCCATTTCTTAAGTTGATGAACGTGCTATGGTACTGAACCCTTTGTGTTAAGGAGAACTTCTTGCTGTAGCATTTGCTCTCTCAGCCTGTGTTATATATGTTTTTTTAATAGTTAATTAGTTGGTAGTCAGATGAAGCCGTTCATTTGTCAAACCAGTCACTGCACTTTCAGGTTGCCTCAATGAAGTGGTCTAGCACAAGTCTTACTTGGCTAACATACTTGGAAAAGACTTCTAGATTTAGATGTATTTATCTGTGTTCAAATGTCTTAAGTTTGGAAAGCTTTTCCAATTCCGTCTCTTCCTCCATTCCATCTCTATTAAAAGAGAATGAAAGGTTATTCTGTGAGCCGCAGTTTAAGGCATTTTTAATAATATATTTATGCATTTTCATCTGTCATGAACTTCTGGCAAATGTTGTTCAGCAAACGTAAAGATGTTTATCTCTGGTGTAGTTGTGTATTGGCAAAGAAATACTATTGTTTGAGCAGATACATGTGCGAGTAAGTGACGGGTGCTTTTTAAGAAAGGAAGCTCATTTTCATTGCATCAGGAATTAAAGAAATAAAATATTTTTTACTTACCATTTTTACTTAATATTACATTTCTTTCCAATTACCTTCACATTTTGAGGAAAAAATCATGAATATAAATGGGGCAGAATTTTTGACAGATACATAACACTTTGTCTATGCAATAAATTAATCTAGGAAATTTTCTGTCACAGAAGTCTGTGGTGCCAAATTGGAGGAAACAAGTTAGCAAATGCAGTCAAAAAAAAGGGAAAAACCCAAGTTAAAAAGAAAAAAAAAACTGAAAAGAGTTTTCATAGCTAAGAATCAAAAGCAACAACAACAAAGACTCAAAGCAAGCTAACAAAATATAATTTAAAAACCCTGTAATAACTTATTCATATGAAATTACAGATTTTCATACCATCTCTTAAAAACTCTCAAAAAACTACTTACTTCATTACTTCATACTTTGTGATTCATAATTCTTGCATAATATAAGACTCTTTCTGCCTTTTTTCCTGAGAGGATACCTTAATGTTGAAAGTATTCCCTCAGCTGTCTGCAGTAATTGAAAGGTTAGGTATTTCTGATTATTGATGACAAGCTTTACACATTATGACCGAAGTGTCCTTTTTGAAGACTAAGATTATCAAAACAATTTATTGTAGAAACTTTCTTCTAACTTTGATTAGTATAAGTAAAAATGTAATAGGTACTGCTGTTCAGTATCTTTCTTCAAAAGATAATTATACTTTTATATTCAAGATGATAGTTTAATTTTCTAGCTAAGCATGGTGTGCATCTGGTTCATGACTTTTTAATAATTTTTTTTTGGTGCAGAGTGGGAAACTTGTATCAATTTTCACAGCCATTATCAACTGTCTGATGACTTTACAGGGGTGTGTCTCAAAAATGTAAACAAAACTAGAAGTAGTCATACATATTTTTCTTACTGTTATTCACTCTCAAATTTACCATACTAGTTTCAGACTGGGAGGAAAAGAAGCCACTTGAGGAGGCTTTACTTGGTAGTAAGCAGTTTAATGGATATATGGTAAAACAGAAGCTCCCAATCTTTCCAAAGGAATATGGAATGAAAATTATTGAAGAACTGTATACTTCATGGCTGCATCTGTGCCCATAAATCAAATGTGCTCAGAACTATTCTCTAGTGCTGATTGAGTATGTATCCGGGTAGAAACCATACTCAGAGCCTGCAAATGTCCACAGCTGTTTTTTTTTACTTTGTATGTGGCCTGTGTATCCTCTCACTGTCTTACGAATATGAAGGATTAGCAGAATTATGTGAGTCAAGATGATAAAGAAATATCCTTAAACAGAATAAGTGCTTGAAGGATCTTTGGTTGCTTTTTTTGTTGTTGTTGTTTTTTTGTTTGGTATTTTTTTTTTTGTATCCATCACTAATGGTCTAGTAACATTTCTTGACAGAAAATTCAAACTACTAGATGTATTAATGTGATGTACTATACAGATTCCTACCATTCCTTGTATATAAACACACACCTATGTGTATATTTTGTGTGCATCTGTTTACCTGCTTAAGAGGTCTGTCCCCAAATTGACTCTCAGTGAGAATACTGTGGCAGCATTGAAGTCTCATTCTGTGCAAGGGATCAGCCTTCTTACTACTATGATTAAGTGCTCAAAGAGTATTTCTTCCTCTGGTGCTTTAAACAGTACTGTTTGATATGAGTGAATTATGGAGCAGCATCCCAAGTAAACTGGGGCTCTACTTTTCTTCAGTATGACTTCTTCCCTTTGGTTCCCCAGTCACTTGGCCAGATACCAAGTTGAAGATTCATTTCTTTGGTATCAACTTCTTTCTTTCACTGTGCCAAGACAATTAAATGATCACTTATTCTTTAGAGTAACTACAGACCAATGCCAGGCTTCTGAGAAATTTTCATCTAACACAGCCTGGAACAAAACTCAGATTTCCACTCTCATCTGTTTCTTTACAAATATAACATACTGTATAATATCACTAATATTGCTACTACTATAAGATACCATAAGATACAATAAGTCATTAAGAGCAATAAGAGATTTTAGTAATACTGTAAACATAATCTTTTACTGATTGTTAGTTAAATTCTATGCTTATTTAACTATCACGACACAGTTTTGTTCTCAGCATTCTATTTTCCTTTTGCATCCCTTTCTTTGGCTTCTCAACCATTCTTGTTGCTTCTGGAATGAAGCAATATTCTGTGCACAATTCCTCATCTGCTTCCTAATGTGTAAGCCCTTTGGATCCAGAAACTGCTCTGCTGAGCTTCTTTACACCCATGTCCAATTTAAATGGCCATCTGATTTACTACTTTGAAAGATACTTAATTGGCTATTTTAGTGCTTTTTCCAGACAGCAGTCTCCACTCTTGCATTTGTCTCCTAGACAAGCCCTTTTATTTCAGTGTCTCAGAATGGGAGAACAGCAGTGAACACCAATATGCCTGCATGTCTGAGTCACATTCTCATTCAACTAATCCATTTTTAGGAAAGTTATGACTAAGGCAGCTAAAAACATTGCCAGAAACACAGTATTCAGTTACAGAAAATGTAACTTCTCTGAAACTTGCAGACCATTGTTTTTAAGAAAGCAAGCATAAAAAGATTTTATTTTTGCAATATTTGGCATGATTCATTCAGCACTGAACTAATTCTGAGAGGTCTGAGAACACAATTTATTTTTTCATTACAAGCCTTACTACAATGAATAAAGTATTTGCAAGAAAAATATACTCAGTAAAGGAATGACTAAAGCAAAGGTGCGTTAAAATGTATATCTGCATCTTGAATACTGTCCTTACTTTTGGATACACATTCTGTCTGCAGATGGTAAAAGAATTAAAACACTTAGATATAATAATGTTCACAATTGGCCTTATTTACATGGTGAGTATTTATCCTCCATGAAAGTAATTTCCAGAAAAATTTCAGAAGAGAAGTATTTTCTGTAGAACACACTGCTGCTTTGAAGATGGGAACAGTTTGTCTTTAACTTTACTGGAGAAGCCAGCATTGTCAAGGTTATGTCTATTTTAAGCATTCAGAGAGTCAACTTCCCCTGGACAGCCAAGGAGTAGAGAGGAATCCAGGA
Source organism: Alaudala cheleensis (assembly GCA_013398995.1). Classification (NCBI taxonomy): domain Eukaryota; kingdom Metazoa; phylum Chordata; class Aves; order Passeriformes; family Alaudidae; genus Alaudala; species Alaudala cheleensis. Next base: position 233,750 of record VWYE01002236.1, read on the forward strand.
AGCAGTTCAGAAAACAAACCTACTTTTATTTACAATTAATTATTTCTTACAGGACTTTCTCTTATTCCTTCAACTCTGTAGGTAACCTACAGAGATTAGCCTCCCTAGCCCCTTAATCTTTATGAATGCTTTCCAAATAGTATGTTACTGCATTGTGTGTTGTACCATGATCAAAACAAAACCATTTTAGAGCCTTCTCAGTGAGAAGCACATATGTGTTTGTTCTAGCAGTGTTGGCTTGAGTGTACATTAATCACATTAGTTTAACTACAACAAATTGAGTTGCATGAAGAAATGAAACCATAAGTTTCTTGGACATTTATGCAGTAATTATTCTGAGTGTGAGTATTGCTGAAGAAAAGCTGTATTCAGAGATGATTTCTGGGTGCCCTACATATTGTAAACTTCACAAACCAAGGAAATAGTTTTAACAAGTCGTTAGGCACTCTAAAATGTGAGCTTTAAGCTTGCTTTGTTGTGGAAAAATCAGTCATCCGGAAACTGTCTTTAACTTGGCATGCTTTACAAGAATGTGAGATACTGACTTAAGCTTCAGCCGTTATTCAGCTTTTAAGATATCATTTGTGTAATAGAGCTGCATTTCTAATTTTTTAAGTCTGAGCCTGAAGCATGCAGTCTTTAAAAAGCTGCTCTAGAACCCCCACATATGGCCAATGGCTTTTGAGAAGAAAGGGCACTTTGAAGTGTGACCTGAAGAGTATTAAATGAAAGAGAGCTCACCAGAGCCTTAAGACTTTGAGCCACCACCTTGAGCTGATTGGCTTAGGAGCATTCCTCACGGAGGTGCCATGACCTCTAAGTCACTGCCATCCCAACCACATATTAGTGCTGCTCACAATCTGGAGCTCATGACAGCTTTAAGCCCCATGTCATCAGCACATTGTCAGATACAGCTGTTTCCACTCTACCACTTCAAAAGGGCTTGATTAAATGTCTTACTGTAACAACACACATAAAGACACACACAGAGAATGAGGGGGAAAGGAGAAATGTACCTATAAGCAAAATAAACACAATTTCCACTAGATGGTTTAATCATGATGTGGGAGACTAAACCATTTTTTGACTTGAAGGACTTATGTAATCAGTTAACACAATATCATATTAAAAAGCAGTTTCTGCAAGTGCTTTTTTTTTTTTGCTTTTTTTTTCCCCAATGCTGGAGTACAGATTTCGTGCCAAGGGCTCCAGGCTTGCAATAAGCTCTACCTCAAGCTGTCTAACTGGTGAAAGAAGAATGCTAGTGATTTCTGCATAATTGACTGTAATTTCATAGGCATCTTAGAGATAATATGCTTTCAGTACCTTCTCAGGGAAAGTGTTCATAATAGTGTTCATGGGGCTTATTCATGGCAGGACTTCTAAAAGAAAATACTTTCAATAGTACATACATGTTTAAAAAATAAAGTAAATATAGCATTTTTTTGTCTTGAAACATTTGTAATCATGATCTGCTTTATTATATATTTTTTCCTTCAGTGTTTCTGTGCCAAATTTTCCAATTTGATTTTCTCATGAATGTTTAGTAATTGCATTACATAGCTTTACTGGATTTAGAGTAATTGTGAGGGGGAAAACTTAAATGCATTCTGCCAGCTTTGTTAATGACATGTCCTGTTATTGCCAGGGAGAATTTTCATAAACTTTTTCAAGATCTTCTGGTATGTTGAATCTACTGTTGATGGCAGTAATGGCTGGGTTAGCAGCCATTCTTGCATTGCAGCTGATCCTCAGTTGACAGAAAAACTGGCTACACTGGATCCAATGGCATGGCCACACTGCTCCAGGGATACAGCAGACCCCTCACTAGTAACGTGTCTATTGAGCAGGTCTGCCTAGTCTCTGTTACTCAAATGCAACTGGAGTGCCTTGACATCCCTACTTCTGGCTTCTGGAGCATAGCATGGATAAAGCTGACATAATTCCCTAGAGAAAAAATATATATATGGTTTTTGCACTATGTATTATTGCCAGTAAAGCATGACAATTTACAGCTGTAAATCCTTGTTTTAAAATGTTGTTCTGCTTGTTTACTTCTTTATTCAAAATAATGAACACATGGTAACATTTTAGCCTTATCTACTGGTGCTATGGCAGGACCACGAAGCTGTATTTTTACGTAGTTAGCATCCAGCAGACTCATCTGTTCAGTTGTCTGCCTGTACTGAAAGTTGAAAAGTGGGCCCTGTGGAGCAGAAGGAGCTTCTGTTCACTGCCTGTGTGCTGTCTGAAAAGCTCCCAACTTCTCCTGCTCTGTGTCAGGGCTGCACATCTTCCTACTACCAGCACCAGCTGTTGCTAAGCCTCACATTGTTTAAGGCTTCTTCTCAAGTGTGCCAAACTTTCTGTCTCAATAATATAAATGGCTGTGGATTCCTTCCAGCCCAGCAGCACTCTTGGTCTCCTGAAAATGCCCCCTTTCTTTGCGCCTGTTGAAGGTGTGAGGAAAAAAAAAATTTCCCAGGATCCAGTTCTTCCTCTCTTCCTGCTAAAGACTGAACTCATTGTTACAGGGCATGCAGGAATTCCAGACACTAAAACAGCTACAGTGGCTCCCTAACAAGAAGAATAGGCATGACTGATGAGAACTGTATTTCCACATGACATGTATTTAGAAGTTTGAATTCAGAGAGATACAGGGGTGGGATGCTTAGGCATGGATCAGCTCCACTGGGAGAGTAGATAGTGGAACACCCTTATTGAAAAGAGGACATCATTCTGTGATCTCAAAAGGTTGAGAACCCTTTCTTGGTTACTGTAAATTGGTTAGACTGTCCCTGGTGAAACACCATAAAAAATGACTCTGAGATTTGACATCAAAAAAGCTGTGATATTTTTCAGTCTGCATAGTGCAAAGGTGACCTAGCCTAAAGGTTGTGCAGAATGGAACAATTCCAGAAAATTAATATTAACTGAATACAAGCTTTCCTTTATTTCAGGTAGAAAGACTCTTCTGTGTTTGCACAGAAATAGCAATACTTCCCCATGTAAAGTGTTTATCCATGCACCAAGTCTCTCTGCTCCTGAGCTTTAAAAAAATCTTAATAATTTCCAACTCAATTTTATTTTGTTGTTGTTTTGTTTCACCCCTTTCAGGTCCTTCTTGTCTGGGGCTAAGTCCAAGGCAGATACATTATTTACATCCAGCTATCTGGGAAAAACAGTGTTTATTCTTTTGAAGAAAACAATTTTTTTCTACATTTGCAATTATATTTGTTCACGGCCCTCCAAAATGTTTTTATTACACATGTAGGGCTTTTTTGTGCACAGATGTCAGCTTCAAGATAGGCTTCTATAGAGGCTGTTGCTCTTACAGTATTCCTACCTCAGCAGAGATTAGTGTCTCCCACCTTAAAAAAATACAACAGAAAAAACAAAACACCTCATACAGTTTTCCATCCCTTTGATCTCCATCAAGGGACAAAGAAAGAATGCAGGCTACTGGAATCGGGATATTTACCTGTACCTGAAATACAATATCAGAATGAGTTACATAATTTGAAAACCGATTTACTCAGCTGTGGAAAACACCGAATTTCCTACGGGAAATATTTATTTGAGAATTTTTATTGCCTTACTCCAGCAAACTGTTTGTGTGTTTTCTCCTGCATTGTAGCAGCTCTGTAAAAGGAACGATTGAATGTTCTTTTGGGCAATTAAAACTTAAACCTAGTTCTCAATATTGTGATCCATCTTTGTGTAAGATGCCGGGGAACAAGCTGGAAATCTTGTCATTACAGTTCTTCACTTTTGTGAGAGCTGGGTTATGGGGAGTTGATTTGTACTCTCCTGATTATACAAGCAGTTAAGCACACAAATATCTGAGATCATTTGGTTTGCTTAGTGTAATTTGTGAGCTTTGACACTGAATTAAAATGCATTTAAGTTGCTGTTTATTTCCCATAATTTGTTGTACATTAATATTCCAATCAATATGGAGCTATTTTGTCTGTGCAAGTTCTAAATGACTGAAATGAAAATACATTCAAGTTTCTTCTGCTTATACAGATATTGCAAAACCACCATTGACTTGTTTAGAGTTGCTTCTATTTCTGCTGCATATAAGAGATAAATTGGACTCTGTATGTTTTGATTTCATGTGACAGTATGCAAGCAGCTATGAGCTGTCCTTAAAGTTTTCTAAGCAGTAAGCTGCATACCCAGAAACACTTGGCAAAGTAAGCCAGAAACTCATTGTCATGGTAATTCAGAGTGGTTTTCATTTCATTTTTAGCTATAAAAATGTTTACAAATTTCCCATAAATATTAGTCTTTCTACAGTCTAATTATTGACATAATGTATTTTCCAAGTCATTCAACTTCATTAACAGTGAAATGTATAGACATGCTTTTACTTAATGAGGAAACAAATGTTGGAAACAGGCATCTATATACTAACTACCTTTTTCTAATTTATTTAACCTTTAGAACTCCATTAAATAATCAATTACTCTTACCAAGAGCTGTTGAAACAGTAATTTTGTGCTAAACATGTAGTTTGGGAGAAAGAAAATCTCCAATAATTCATACACTATTCACCTAGCACATAGGTCATACCAGGTTTTCAGTATGTCTGATGGCAGTCCCTTGTGCTGCTTGGAGATGCTAATAAAGTCTTTTCCTCACAAAAAAATCCAGAATGACCCCAGGATGTTTTGGTTAATGCAACCATTTTCCATTGTAGGCTCTGTTGCCCACAGGTTCAAAATGTTATATGACTAAATCTCCAAAAAAGAAAAAGACCATGTTTTCACAAAGATCATAGATGTTATTGTTGGTTTAGTATGTTTCTCAAGAAGTTAATCAGGGAAATACTAATTTATAGATTCTGTTTTCTCTCTGGGCATCTACCCATGTTCTTTCAGTACCATTAGGTGATGTAATTCTTCTCTGATAGCTTATAAATTCTTCAAAGTGAAAGCATTCTCATACCAAATAATACTTGAGCTATTTCATTGTCAAGACTTTGATTCAGAAATTTTGTAGGACTGCACCTCAGTTAACTTGAATGGAAATCTTGCAATTTTTTTTAATCTGTATTTCATTATGCCAATCTGAAGTCTTTATCTCATGTATAGTTATGTTCAGTCCGCTATCAAAATTGCTTGAAGACAAAAAAAGATTTGAGGTCAGCTAGGCCTGACGCGTGTAGCATTTTAGTGTTTTTTATCCACATCTTAGTAGACAGATATTCTTTTTTCCTGTGCTTACTCTTCAAGAATGAAAAGTACTGCGCAGCACTTGAGTTTGTACTCAACTGTGATGTTCGTTCACTGAATAATTTGAAAACTAGGTTTTTTGAAACTAATGAATAGGAAACAAAATAGTCTAGACTTGTACTACTGAGTTAAATAAAACGAATCATTATGCTTTGAGATGATGAGAGGTAGTGGTTTGTAAAGATGCAATCTCTGCTGAAATTGTGGAATTGAAGATGGTATATCAGTTGATTGTGATTTACAGTTTGATACTTATATGGCAGGGGATACTGTGCTGCCTACATCAGTTCCTGCAGAGAGCAATATTGCCTTTGCCTGGTAAATATGCCTTCGGTGTCAATCAGAAAAAAAGTGCCATGAAATAAAGAACTCACACCAGTAGATCAGCATTTCAGAAATTAAACCATCTGTTTGAACTCAATTAAAAGAGAATTCAGCAAGGCTTTTCCTAATAGTGTTCTAGTGGTGATTCTAGAAACAATGCAATGGATTTATCACGCAGTTAGAACTCATAAGAATGTGGATTTAATGCCCATTAAATAAACCCAGCAACTGTACATTCTCAATAGGATGTTTTGCAATAAATAACTTCCTAATTTTCTTCCTAATCTGTAGTTTTGATGTCCTTCTCAATCTAGAATGATTTTTAGTTGTCCATTGACATATACTACTAGATTTTTTCCCCCAAAAAGTTCTGGAGAAAGTTTATTTCTCACAAGATGGTTTTGCTGCAACTGGTCTTCTCCCACCCTACCACACCTTTGGGTTGAATGTGATTTTGTGTATAGAGGAGAAATGCCCTGTAGTGAAGCTGGTTTTGGTCTGAGATCTGCCTGAGAAGAACTGTAGATTTGCAGACTGCTGGGAAAAATTTGGTGTCTGTAAGAAGTAATTTGCTTGAATTTATTTTTAAGAGTAACTTCAGTATCAATTTGAATGTATTTTTGCCTGGGGATGTTAGTCTAGAGATCAGATGCCTGCAAGTGAGGAGGTGTGGTGGGGAGGGGATGGAGAGTTGCTTGCTTCCCCCAAGGAAAAGTCCCTTTTTGAGACTGTCTGAACCCCACTGTTCATTGGTTACCTCTTCATTTTGCATTCACATGATTCTGTTTACCACAGTGAGTTTTACTGGAGAGCAACTGTGCATTCCAGTGTACCAACCTAATTGAAATGTCTCCTATACAATGAACAGCTTTATTACTAAGATGAGGAGGTTTTACTAATTCTTAAGGTGTTCCAGTAAGGATTGTCTTCCTCAACAATAAATAACTTTAATCTGACATTATGGTTTGTAACAGTGCCAGTTGCCTCAACATCTGGCTGCCTCAAACTCATTGCAAACAATTACAGCATGAAAGAAAATATAAACTTCTTCCAATAAAACAGCAACAGTAAATAAAATCCACAAAAAAGCCCCTAGATTAAATTCCATTGGAAGATTAGCTATATGTCCCTGAGATTCTATGGGGGTGAATGATTAATATATTAATGCTGGAGTTATTTGGTAGAGTTTTATTGCAAGTCAGTAGTTCTACTTAATTTTTTTGCATTCTGACTGCATTTAAATACACTTAAAATTATCAGACATCTGTCCTTTTTGAAAGATCCATGCTCCTTCATTAATTCTGTTTAGAAAATTCTATTCAGATAGCTGCATTGATAGAGTTTTTTTGCTGATTAGTTCACAAATTGAATGTTTTACCCATAATAGAGGAAGAGAATGCTCTCTCAACAGAGATTATGCAAATTGCACAGGAGACAAAGTTTTTGGTTTGGATGGGAAATGAGCTTGAACAGAAAGTTCACTGGTAGAACCCAAAGTTAATTCCTGTGGGATCCTGTGGTGTTCATATAGAAGGGTTAGGTTTAGTACAGGGTTAGGATACTAGCAGTAAAAATTGAGGCAAAATAACCTGAGTCATCAAGTACAAAATTGCTCAGCAAATCTAAGGCTCTGGATTATACTTTGCTCCAGCCATAGAGGGCTTCTTCTGGTCCAGTTTGGAGCAAGCATCTGGTTTCACTGAATAGTTTCTAACACAGTATTTCAGAGGCAGGAATTGAACTTTGATTTCTTGGTGCTAGTCCTGCAAATATAAATTGTCCTCTTGTGCTCTAGACATAATTAATTTAATGCTTTTAAGAAAAGAAAATATTATTCAAACTGTTGCTTCATGTGTCCATCTCTTAAAAGCTTGGTTTGGCAAATACAGAAAACTTCTCTTTGATAAACAGCATTTGTCAGCGTATGTTGCATCAAGTGCAGTCTTTCAGAGTAGAATGTGTAGATCTATCCCTGAATGTGTCTTGCTATTATTGACATTAATTACTGTAAACACGTGTCACTATTCCGATGTGGTAAATAAGACTGACATAGCTGAAAGTAATTTTATTTTTTCAGAAGTCACAACCTTGTAAAAGCCTAGTGAGCAATTAATGCCCAGTCGTCTTACTGTTAGTGATCAAAAGACCGAATATTAGAAACTGCAACCCTGAAATCTTTAAGCTGTAAGAATAAAAATTAAATCTGTGCAGTTGATAATTAAATTATTAACTGTAGAAGTTAATAATTTTAATATCTACTGTGCATTTAATTGCTAAATACTGTACAGGGAACACTTGCAAATTACTGGCTGCCAAAAAGTGAAGCATGAATTTTTAAGAATTGCACAGAACACTGTAATTCAGCATTTTGCAAAGGACCTCTGGTATGTGCCTCTCTTCTCAGCTGCTCTCATAATTCTGTGTGTAAAAATCAAACTCAAGACAAGTCTGGGCATAACCTTATTGCATTAAGTAAAAAGCATGGAAGTGATAGGAGCCAGAGGAAAAACGACAACAGGGGAAAAAAAAAAATGCAATCTCTTAGTGTTTTCTTTTCTGTAATGCTCTAAGACCACACTTGGTGGGCTGTCTTAATAATGATTGTGCATGATGGGAGCTTTAAAGAAATTAACAAAGTTATTTTTCTTTGTGTTCAGAGCAGGTATGTCACATTGCATAATGGTTTACACCATGTGCCTGAAAGCAATGCCTTGTAACTACAAATACCTAAATAGTTTGGGAAAACAAACAGTCACACCAATATTTATCTAGTTCTCAAGCATTTAGTTCAGTTGTCATCCAAAGGTGCAAAGGAAATTTAATGTTCAACTGAACATTTGAGTCAAAATATTGGAAATCTCATTATATATATATATTTCTTTCTGAAACTGCAGTTGTTGTCTATTCTACTCAAAAATAGAAACTCTAATGCAATATAGCTGTTTACAAGCATCTTGGAAAAGCTTACAACCTTCTCTGTGTACTGATGTATTTGATGAGTATCTGAGCTAAAATAAACAGATAATGTATTCATTCTCAACACACATTTTTATTTTCTAATGACATTTTATTTGATTGGAAAAATGAACATGTTTTAATGCTAACAGTGTGAGTATAATTGTGATTAAAAACTCTGATGATCTGTATGTTAGAGTTTTCTCTGAAGATTAGCCAGTTTTGATTGTGTTAATGTGGAGAGCTATTCTAATCAGCCCTGCATGTGAGCTGCTAGGGTGAAGCAAATTACATTTTTAAAAAAAAATTTACATTTCTTTAAAATTAAAGTGGGCTTTGTCTTTAGGCAACAGCACAAAGCCCTTTGCTTTTTTTTTTTTCCTAAGGTTTAGAAAGGAAATGCAGGCAAAAATACATTTACTCACAAATTGATTTTCATTTTAATAAACTTACTTTGTCTTAACAGGAAAAAGTCTGTTAGTGAAAGATTCTGAGCAATTTTTATTTGTCATTGTGATAATACAGGTGACATTTCTGTTCACCAAGTCTTCCATTTGCTTGAAGTACAGACTTCCTACTTAGTGTGCAGCATATTTGTGTTGGATAAGGTAGATAAGTTATTAAGTGTCTTATAACATAATTGTAACTATATATTAAAATCATCAAATTGCAGACATTAGAGCACAGTTGCGTTCCTACAGACAAAAGTCAAGTAATTTGATTTTTTTTTGTTTTAAATGGAATCCTAAAGTGCAAGGAAAACTGAATAAATTTATCCTATCCTATACTGATGACAACATTCAAACTGGCAAACAAAGAAGTTTAATTAGAAACACTTTGAGGTCTGGAAAATGTTACTTTTTTTTTTTTTAATGCAACTGTAGTATGAAATGTTCATAAGGCATGTTCCTCTTTAGTTTTTGTTATGGTAATACAAGTATGTTATCTAAAAATGTCCATCACAGTTTCCATATAAACTGATTACTAGGAGACTTCTTAAGCATAAACCAAAGCAACTGATGCATGACCATTGGGAAAAGATGTGTAGATAGACAAAAGTTACAAGTGTAAGTATATTTCTGTGGGATGTTTTCAGCTGTTGTTAGAATCCCCAGCCTTTAACAGTTGTAACACATGCTTTTGTAGACTGGCCTATCCTGAAATTACATGAAGGCCAGTGTAGATAGCTGTTCAGCATCCATATATGGTTGGTTGGTTTTGGTTGGATGGTTTTGGGTAACTATGTTTATAATAGGCTGACCAGTCTTGGAGGGTTGAGATGAACAAGGTGTTGAGAGAAAAAAAAATCTCCACTGGCTGGAGAACATTGGTAGGAATATATCCCCTCTTGATGTGGTAATTTGAGAAACAGAGTAGACTGATGCTTCCTTCCTGTGCTAAATCTAGAATTCCTCCCTGACTCAGAACCATGAGTTTCCTTATTGATGCTGATGTCTCAATCTAGAAGCAAACTGAATAATTTCATGGTATGCTTGTGGATGAAGACTTCCACATCTGTCACCCATAAATAGGGAAAAAATTGTGAGAAACACTTCCTTCACTTTTAATTTCTGGCTTTAAATGTTTGTATCATGTAGCTTGCAGTTTAAGATAGGAGAGTCTCCAGTGTTTCAAAATACACAAGGTTAGATGCATGCAAACAATTTCCATATGTATCCTCCTTTCACCAGGTGGGTTCAAGTGTCATATGCTTTAGGTGTCCAGATGAGAGGATCCAAGTGTAAAAGAATAAAAAAACTAAAAAAAAAAAAAAATATAGATGACCAAATGTTTTTGTAGTATCATCAGCTGGTGAGGTGAATAGGTCTTAACTCATTCTGGTTTTCTGCTTATTAGCATAATATATTATCCGAATCTGTTCAACAGAAACTATTTAATTCCTATTTACTTTTAAAAATATATTTACTTATTTATTTATTATTTCTTTGGAGGTCCTTTTTTTTCTGCAGGGTGTTCATCTTCCCTGGAAATCAATAATTTGTTTGGTGAACAATGAATGAGGTCTCTTTCTGTTTAATGTCATGTTAGTAAATAATAGGTAAGGCTATTCTTTATTTGGTGTTGAGAACATACTACTTGTAAAGATGATGACTGAATCCATGGATCCACTCCCCTCCAGAGCCTTGGCTTATTGTTCTTTAGATTTATGTAGCTATTTATGTCCCTGTCATTCTTGAGGTAATTAGACAGGGACACAGTTTCCCTTTGCAGCAGAGTTGTTTACGTCCATTTCTGACTAATACAACAGTGGAAACTTCTCTATGTTCAAATTTATAGTGGCAGGGTAAATGTTTTCCTCTCCATTTCCCCTCTTAAGTGTTTAAACTGAAAGCTGTTGCTGATACAAAAGCATACTTACTAAAATTGTTCATAAGCAGATTTGAAATTTAAGTGACGTACTTTACTATTGTGAAGGAAAAGTTGCAGAGCATTTTTCCATTTTAAGAGCTTGCAAAAAAAGCTGATTTTTTTTTTTTTGTTTATTTGTTTTCCAGCAGAACTGAATGTTTTGCTGTCTGGTTTGATGACACAGGAAATCCCTTTCAACTTGAATTTTAACTTTTTTGTTCCATCTGATGTATACTACTTTGCAGTACATCCTGTCATCTTGATCCAGAATGTTTTTTGCACCAAATTATCAGGACCTAGACAAGTGACTTTTGTTGTCTTAGCCAGCTTACTGGAGATCAGTGTCATAGTTGTGGTTCATGTGCTGTTTGGGACAAAATACCAGACAACAGCATACGCAAACTGCAATTCTTTAGAAGCCTTAGAGTTTAGATAACCAGGTAGAAACATGATTCTCTCTCCTTAAATGCTGCTTGCTTTATCTGAGAACACCAGATCACTCAGATAAAAAGGTCTGCTTCCTTGTGCCACTGATGAATTTACAGTGCTGTCAATGTATTACATTGGAGAGTAAGATGCAGTTGGCAGCAATTGTCTTTCAGCATGTTCCTCCCCTGCTTTTCCTTCCACCAGTAATCAAAGTTCAAGAGAAAATTCTTGCCATCACTGTAGGAGGATAAAAAAAAGGCATGGCAGCGTTTTACTTAGTGGCTACTGATTCTGTGCAGCAGTGATTTTCCATGATTTTCTCTCATGCCTAGTGAGCCATTTTACAGCTAATACTCTGCTGTTTGACTACTCAGTCATTGTACCACTTATGTATCTTCCGTCATCAAAGAGAAATACCTTAATTCTTCACCTCTTTTGAACTAGAAGTGCTGGCATGAAATATTCATTTGTGATTGATGTTTTGTGTCCTTTAACTCAGAAGTCCTTAAAAGAATGAGTGTCCTTAATTGCACTTTTACAAAACCATACACAGCCTCTGTGTTTCTGGTAGGTTGGCCACACTTACTACAGTATTCATTCAACAGTCCTGGGATTGTTTTGAAACATATACAGTATCAGACATGGCAGTAATTCCTTAAGAGCAAGATGGATTTTGGCAACATGATTTCAGTGATTTTTTAAAATGGGTAATTGAGAAGTATCTCGTACTTGTGATTCTACTGGAGTAAAAATTGCCATAATTTCCTTATAAGTACCCCAACAAAATGCTCTTTCATCTCAGAATCTACTGCCCTGATCTCTGTGGTGTTGAGTAGAGAAGGTCATCTGTAAACAGAGCTTTTAGGAATACAATTTCAGATTTCCTTGCTTGTGTTTGAACTGTTCTTGGATCATACTTCTCTGCCATGCAAACGGTATAGTTGTGCTCGATTAAGTATTTGTGTATTTGTTTCTCCCTCCGTAACTTCTTTAACCATGGAGGAGAAATGTTATCTTTTTGTGTTTGGGACTGTACTTCTGCTATGGCATTTGCTGGATGTGGAGCCAGAGATGACAAACAAGGAGGCAGTTCATTTTCTATGTCATTAAGACTGATTCTGTTTGTGAGTCCAATGCTGTATATGGTTACAGTAGTGTAATCCTGAAATACTATTCAGAATGATTTTGAATTATTTGAAGATTCTATAGTTCCCTAATTTTAGAGAGGACTTTTGGATAAAATTTTTCCATGGCCCAGTGTTCTCCTTTTATTTTGGTACTCAAAGGAAAATGTGAAAAAATTGTCATAAATGTAAACCAAAACCACCTTAGGCAACTAAATGCTTGCCTTGTGTTATTTTGTTATTCATTAACTACTCTGTTATTCCTTTCCCCTCCTCCCCATGAGCACCTTCCCCCACCACCCCTAAAAAACCACTAAGGAAACAAGCACACCATGATAAAATGCTAATAATGGGAATAATTCCAAATAGCCCATAAAAGACAGCATTTATAACCTCAATAGAAATGCCAGTCAGCTATTTTTGATGTAAAGCATCTGTCTCCAGAAGGAAATGAAGGCAGGCCTGTTTCTGCTTTCAACTCTCTGAAGTAGTAGGTGGTGTCATTTGTTATACAATGCTACAAGTCCCATGTTATTGCAGTGGTAGCTGCTGACTGCCTTTGTTAACCTACTGAAAAGTTTTATCAGCTGTCTTTAATAAAAGACAATCTATGTGAAGAAAAACTACAGTAAATGTGTCTTGCTCTCTTATCCTCTGACCATCCTTTATAGATGCCAGAGAGCAATGGCACTGATGTAGAATCTTGCAGATGGGCAAAATTCTTGTGTCTTGTGTGTTATCATAAACCATAGATAATGGGGTGACTGATATCCTAGGAAGTTAGGGAGCACCTTCCAAAATCCCGTGCACATCCTTATTTAAAATGTAAAGGAGCTGGAATGAACTTTCAATACTACCTGAAATGATTTATCAGTTCACATTTGCTGTGGATACCTTTGTGTAGAACATTAATGGCTTAAAATTTGTTAGGCCTCCTGGAAATCAGAAAGGTTGTACAGAAGTTGGAAAATTCCAGTTAAAAGGCATGCAGTTCATTAATTCTATTTGTATTTGTTACTTGCTATTATGAAATGATATATCAAATTAAAGACATGATGGTAGAAGAATTTCTTAGCTAGGCACATAGTCTTACATATATGATGTTTTTGATTAGTCCCGTACATATACCATGTTTTTAGGAGGGTATGGAGGAAATGGAGAGGGATTCTGAAAGCCTTATGAGACAACTGAGTTATTTCCTGCACAGTAAGTTTTGTGAATGCTGTAGAATTAGCCCTGAGCACATTTAAATATGTCTTATTTATTTTTCTAGTTTTAGGATTTTTTTAGTCCTTATTCACTGTAAGCTTTGTCTCAGTGCAAATGCACACAGTTATAATTCAAGTGAGAAGACAGGTCTGTGTCAATAACTTTAGGAAAGCTCTTTCATTCGTGAGCTCTCATTGCAGAAAGACATAGCCATGACTAGAGGGAATGGACATTCCTACTCATTATTTGAGAAAATTCTCTCAGACAATCTGAAGTGTAAAAATAAATTACATATGGGATTATTCAGACAGTCATCAATGTACATAGGAGCCGATTTCCAAGTGTTCTTCACTTTAATAACTTTAATAACACCATTTAGCACCCAGCATCTGTAATTAAGGAATTTATTAGATACAAAACAGAATGCAAGACTTGCACTCCAAAGGTGGAGCTATGAAACTATGGCTGCCAATATGAGTTATTTGTGGCACAGATTACATTTCAGGGGCCAGCTTTCCCTTCTTTTGGCAAGTATTTAACTGATAAAACTATATAAACCTCAGCTGGAGTTTTTTGATTATTTGATTTGCCGTAGAATGAAGAAACTGAATTGTGGAAGGTGGGGCAAAATCTGTCAGGGTAAGGCAGGAAAAAGTAAATCTAAAAATTACAAATTCAGATTCCTCTTCATTAGAACTGTGATGCTTACAATAAGGAACGCTGAAATAATTTTGTTTTACTTAATTTTGAAACTCTCTAAGCCATTAGTTCTGAAAATGTGAACTGCATCACAGTTCTTTATGAGTTTTCGTGATGCTTAGGTTAAAAGGTTAAAAGAAGCAAGAAGAAAGCTGAAAAAGTATGAATATATAGGATGAGGATATAAAACATTTAAATTGTCTGAACAACATTTCCACCACAAAATTTAGGTTTTGGACATAAGAATTATAGGGATTTTGTTGAAGCTTGATAAAAAAGGGTAAGAGTAATGAGTTTAACTTTGTAGTGCAGAGGTTTGGAACAAAGGTAAGTCTTCCTCATCATGATGACTTCCTGTTGCCACATCAGTCTGGGAGACAAACTGTAGTACATATTTTATTGACCTTCAACATAATGTATTTTCATACAATCATCAAATGGTTTGGGTTGGAACGGACCTTAAAGATCATCAATTCCAACCTTCCTGCAATGAGCAGGGACACCTAGACCAGGCTGCTCAGAGCCCCATCAAACCTGCCATTGAACACTTCCACAGCTTCTCTGGGCAACCTGTTCCAGTGTCTAACCATTTTCCTTAAGTTTTGGTCACTTAGCATACCTAAAGCATACCAACACATCCTCACAATAGTCAATCATGAGTGGTAGCTTGAAACACTTTATCCTCCGAGGCAAAACTGTGTGACTTCAAAAGTGAGTTTTCCTAAAGCTCATTGAAACTTAGACTGACCTGAGAACCATAGTGAACTTTGTGTGGTATTTTTTTCCCATTTTTCTTTAAAATACAAAGTACTGGTTTGACAAATGCCTTTACTGTGCTCTCACAAGGATGTGAATGCCTTTGGTGCTTGCCAAAAGGTAGGTTAGATTCTTCAGCTTCATAAATGTGCTTTTCTGCCCTTGTAATATTTGTTAACTCCAGTGACCAGGCATGTTATTATAATGAAGAACCTATTATTTTTGTAATGGAATAACCTAGAGGTGAAAAAAAAAAAACAACAAGCTAAGCATTTTGTCTTAGCTAAACATGAAAATTTTTTTAGTAACATAAGCTTTTAAATTTATTTGTTTAAAATTTTAGTATTTTTGTTTATAAAATCACATTTTCCCACCATTGTTAATTTAATTCAATCATTCATTAACAAATAATTGCCACAACCTGAATCTAAATTGATATCCTAGAATCCCTGACCATCCTTAGTACCTAAGAGCAGGCTGTATTTTCTACCAGTTACAATTAAGACAAAGAGAAGGAAGGGGTAAGTTCCAATGTGTTAACTATTCCAAATGATTATAAACTCTTTATTAGTAATGCATTTGATTAAAATTAAATTCTTGTTGCTAATTCACTCTTGGATTACTTTAATTTTCTCTTGGAACCTGTGTTATGCCAACATTACCACATTTAAGGCTTTTTGAGTTCTGTGTTTTCTCATTAAAGAGAGAAGTCTTATATCTGTAGGCACCAGAGCTTGACCTATTTAAAGCACAAACTACACAGCAGCTGTTCAGAAACTTTTTCTTGTTATCTGTATTTACTTAAATTACTAAATTGCTTCCATGAAAAATTGGCAAACATAAGGGAGTAATATAAGTGGAAAAAGATTGTCTAAAAAGAAAAATGGAAAATATATGTAATATTCTTCCTTCCTGTTTTTATTATTGGTACCAGTATCCAGCTGCCCTAATGAATCTTGGAGCCATTCTCCATCTGAATGGCAAACTGAGAGAGGCTGAAGAAAACTACCTCCTTGCTCTTCAACTTAAACCTGACGATGTCATCACCCAATCCAATCTTCGCAAATTGTGGAATATCATGGAGAAACAAGGTTTGAAAACATCCAAAACATGATGATGAAAACTCTGAACTTCTTTTCCTTAAAGTGATTAAACCCAAGAAGAACTAGAACTTCCATACAGTTGTCGGGTCAGAGGACTTGACTGCAAGGGTCAGAAGTCCTAATTGCTGCTAGGAGAAGCTGTTCTGCTAGAGAAATAGAAAAAGGGAGACTTTGAGGGATTCATGAAGAACTTGTTACACAACAAAAATATTTGGAACAATGGCACGTGAGAGAAGTTGTTTCAGTATATTTCATAAATAATTGCAAATCCCATATTGCTTACTTTTGTGTGGGTACTTGTATGAATACTGTAATAGAAAAATGAAGGGAAAATCAGTATACACTAAGCCATATGGGAGTTAAAATAGTAATAGTAGGTTAAAGTATTTTGCTGATACTGTAACTCATTAAAATGTGGACTAAATCCAGCGTGTTTGCAGTTTGTCTTAATGCTGCTGTATCTCCCTTTTGAACCACTTGCTAGCCAATTTCACAGCTTATATGGCCCATTTTTACTCAAACCCTGTCACATGATTAGATGACAGCATTGCAAGTTGTTTACTGAGAATATGCCTGTTACTTCAACTTGTTAATTTATAGTGCAGTTTTCTTGAGACACAGTCAAATTTCTGTGAGGTAGACAGAATGACCCAGGAGCTGTGTGGATTTTACATCAGATGTAGTATGTAGGCTGGCAAAGCAAGACCAGATGTGTGATTTAGTAATACAAGCAAGAGGGATGTTTGCCCTGTTACCAAATCAGTGTGGCCAGACTGTCATCTCAGAAAAATATAATTGGTATTATAGAATAATGTGGTTGACTCCCTTTACTTTGCCATCAGATAAGTCCAACTTTAAATTGGACTCTGCATATGATATTTTTTGCAATTAATAATTAAAATGAGATCTGAAAATATTAGTGCTTGGGTAGGCTAAAATGAGACTTCATGAGCAACTCAGAGAAAAGGCAATGTTATGCATTGATGAGGCTAGCAAATAACTGAAAGGACTCGATTCAATCATGCTTAAAATAGTGTAAATTAAGAGGAATCAGTAATGGTGGTTGCCAGTTACTTTTCATATTGTTGGTGTTTTAGACAAAACTATTCAGATTCTAACCAAATATTAGCCTTCTGTTTATATTCTGACACATGCTAGCAGCAGAGTTGTCAAATATCTAAATATGCTTTTGGTGAGGTTCAATTTATTTCTGTTTCAGAATGATTTAACCTCATTACTGTTTCAGTCTTCAGATTTTAAATGTAAAAATAATTTATTTTAAATTGAAACGTATGAAGCTTTAGTAATTTTTTTCCAGGCCATTTATTAACTGCTTTCTTTCTTTGGAATAAGTGTTATTACTTGTAAGAAAATTTACTATTTCATTTAATGGTCCTTTGGTATCTGCTTCAGTATTCCTTTCATAATGATAGATAAAATGTTAAAATGGTAGAGCACCTTGAACTGAAGCTTCTTTAGGATCTTCTGTTGAAAACTCTTTATTACTGAGAAGGGGTTTGGGGTTTTTTTGTATTCCTTTTTAACTGTTGAGCACCATTCCAACAAAAATGCAGAGAAGAACACTTTGCTGTATTTATTTATTTATTACTTGACTGCAGCAATGTTACCTGCCATTACCACAACAGTCTCTAAGTGTTGCTATTTCTTTTGGGTTTTACTTACATTTGTTTTGTGGTTAGTGTATGTACCAAATGGGAAAGGGAGCACTTGAATTATACTCTACCTTCTTGGTCATTCTACCCTTACACTTGGATTTTAAGTCTGTATAGAAATAGATTGGGGAATAGCTGTTTCAAAGTCACTATAGTAGAAAAACTGTTAAGTGTGTTTCCTTTTCTTTCCTCTTGCTCACTAAAATACCCTAAGTTGCTGAGTTTACAACTGGCCCACCAGGAGGGCCAGATTGTTTGGTTTTGCGGAGTGTGTCAAGTTTTTCTCAAATGAGGTTCTTGCTGGAAAAGCAGAATTGAAGGATCAAAATTTGAATTTCTACTTGATTGTTGAAACCAGTGATAGAATACAATGGTAGCTTGAACTTATCCTCCTGCTTTACTGACTTCCTGGGAAAAGATATAGACGTAGATAGTAACTGTAACTGAGCTTGGTATAGAACTGTGGTATCCTGCAGCTTTATTTGCTCAACAGCCATCAGACTTTGATGGCTTCTTGGTCTTAACCATTCACCAGATTATTTGTCTCCTTCAACTTGTACTTATTCTTGTTTGGTAATTTTTATTCATTGCACAAAAGGGGGAAGAGGGGAGCACTCCTGTGATATGGTGTCATGCTTGCATTGTTAACTGGTTTTGTTTGTTTCTTTAAAAAAAAGCAAAGCAAAAGAAAAGGTAAAGAAAAAAGGACTACCATAAATTTACCAAGAATGTCCCTGAATACATTTTTTAATATAGGTCTGGGCTTGATAACTTTCTTCTTTTGGGATAAATTTAAAACATGTTTAAAATACGTCTCTCTGCTCAGGGATTTGTGGTGGATTATTGCAGACAGTGCTAAAAAAAAAAAAGAGCACAAGACAAGTTTACTAAATTAAAATTTTATTTTTTGAAAAACTGTTATTTGTATAAATTATCAGATTTGTAGGCTTTCCTTTTTGTAGAAATAATTGTTTATGTGCCGGATAAAAGAATTTCAATTTTGTTCAATAATAAAGCATTGATAACTAATACCCTGTGTATTCCTTTGTGTTACTGTAACAGCACTTCGGGTTTTTTAATTGTTCTAAATTAATGAGTAATATTGATTATTTTATGTATGGGAGAACTGTACAGCATAAGTAAAATGCAGCCTGTCACATTTGGCTTTCTTCTATACTCTATTGCAATTAGACATCAGTGGATATTTTCAAAAAGGTTCCCTGGAAGCATTTTTTAGTATTTATACTCAAATCTAAAAATCTAAATCTAGCCAAAGGGATGTGACAGCTATTATATTTGATTGTTGTATCTAAACTCTATAGGAATAAAAGTTGATTAATATATTTACAAAACATTTCTATATAACCATACAAACATGATGTCAGTAAAAATGTTGCTAAAATGTAATTGGTTACAAAGGCTGAAGAGAAGGTTCCACTTACATATGAAGTCTTTGGCCTTTTCCTCATGCTGCAGTGCAATGGGATGAGTTCCAAATCTTCTGCCTTCCTGTGCAGAGATGTTATGAAACTACATGGTTCTTTTGCCTTTTGGCTTTATCTTAATCTTGTACAGAGCCTGCTTAGCTCAGTGCAGCATTTAAATTCTTATCTCTTCCTGGTTCTATTGCATTCAGATCCTGAGCATTGATAGGTTTGCTCTACAATTGAAAAACATACATGGACATGAGCAGAGCAGTCTTTCAGTCACTGACTTGCAGATTCACCTGCTGTGCCTTATTTTTATTGAATGTCATGCCTCACCTTCAGACATTCCTTGCCTGAGCAGGTGTTGATAAATAGCAGATGATGAATGCAGAGAGAATCATCTGGACTGTGTAATTTGTTTCTCATGGAAATAGAGGCTAAGCACGGGCTTGAGCTGCTGCTCTGGCACCTGAGCCCTGAACCCTTCTGTGTGACATCCTGTTCTGTCTGCCTTGTGCTGTGCTTCCGATGTTTCTGTTCTTCCAAGAATCACGCTTTCAGGCAAGAGATACTTGCTACGTCTCCATTTTTGATGAAGGCACGTGACAGCTCTCTGCTTTTAGTCCTGCTTTCACAGACCCATCTGAACTTGCTCTTGGTACCTGGTATGGATGGCTGTATCACTTCTGGGATTTCAACTAAGATAAAGGTAAGGCACTAAAGGATTGTGTGTAAGTATACCAGCTCATTTGGATCTGGCTTGGCACTCTGTTGTAGGCATTCCCATAGCAGTTCTGCCTAACAGAGGTGAATGCAGGTAGCATGGGAGAGACACTGCTTCCAGTTCACATCTGATAACAGGCACCAGCAGCTGAATAATTATCAGATAGGCTCCCTTAGACTGATCCTGCAATTTGAAAAGTCCCTGCTTTGTTTCACACAGATACTACGCATTTAATCTGCCTGAGATTCAGTAGTGTCATGAAAGAATGTGGTTAGAGGTATAGAATACATCTGATGTTCTTAAGGAGGTTGGGAGCAGAGGCACACATTGGAGGGGAAATTAGCAAACCTTTAGAGGGACAGACTTTATTCCAAGACCAAGGTATTCTAGGATAAGCTGTGGAAAAGCATATGCATCAGTAATTTTTTTTTATGCCAAAAAACAGAACCCCAAAGCTATACAGACTTGTAAAAAGTTGTAAGTTCTTCTGTTAAAATACTAAATTGAAACCAAACATTGCCAACAGGAAAAGCTGGCCTTGGAACATAGTATTATAAAGTTTAGGATATAAAAATATATTCCCCATTGTGCTGGTTTTAGCTGGGATAGAATGAATTTTCTTCACAGTAGCTAGTACTGCTGTGTTTCAGATTTGAGCTAGAAACAGTGTTGATGTCACAGGGATGTTTTAGCTATTGCTGAGCAGTGCTCACACAGCATCAAGGCCTTCTGTGCCCCTCACACCACCCCACCAGCGAGGGACACAGACAGGACAGCTGACCATGGGAGTATTCCAGGCCATATGGTTTCATGCTCAGCAGTGAAATTGGGGTGGAGTTTGGCAGGGGGCAGCTGTTGCTTGGGAACCATCTGGTTATTGGTTGGTTGATGGCGAGCAATTGTTTTTCACTTTTATCACTTGGCTTTATTTTTCTCATGTTTTTGTAATATTCCATGATGATGATGATGATTACTTTTAATGATCTTTAATATATTAAATTTATTTAAGTTTTAATTATTAAATTTTGCCTAAGTCAGCCTATGATCTTTCTTATTTTTACCTTTCCAGTTCTCTCCTCCATCTCACCAGGAAAGGGTGAGTGGCTCTGAGGTGCTTAGTAGCTGGCAGGGGTTAAACCATGGCACCCAGAGAAGACTGAACTTGTGACTCAAGTTATGTCACTTGATTGGAAAACCTTTAAAGTTGTATTTTTATTCACATTTCAAGTCAATGTTTCTTCCTTCCCTTAAAGAGAAATTCTTTATCTTATTACCCTGTTGTTGTGTCTTTAGTGGTACCACAATTTTAGAGTGGGACAGCTTTAAAGGATACGTACGAGGAAGCTTTTCAGTAGGGCAGAAACACCACACTGCACCTTCTAGAAAGGTTTAAAATGAAATAGATTAAATCATTCACTCTTGCTGTACACTCAAATTATTTTGAATATAGTTGTCGTGGTTTGAGAGAAATGAGTTGTTTTTTTTTTTGAGAGGAAGTAGTCTCTAGGAAGTAGAGAGGTTAGACACGCCTCTGAGAATACAAGGAGTTAAAAGCAGCAAGAGTTTCCAGGGAGGCTCTCTCTCTGGTTTCTGGCCAAAAGGTGAGAAGACCTCTGCTCTGCCCCACCCCAGCTCTCAGGGCTGGGGGTGGGGGGGAGGGGAAGAAAAGGGGATCAAAGAGGGAAGGATGGAGGTGTCTTCTTCTCTACCCCGGCCCC
>VWYE01002236.1:255584-479288 GCA_013398995.1 Alaudala cheleensis
CTGTGTATTCCTGTGGGGAGGTCTATGGTGCAAGAGAGACTTCTCTCTCCTTGCTGAAGTGAAGGTTAGTTTTTGAGTGGTATAAAGCAAGTGAAATAGAAGGAAACGAGTAAGTGTATAAGTTTAAGTGTGGAATGGTGGAACCAGAGGGAAGAAGAGAAGAAATGTTCTAGAAGGTTTTCATTTCTGTTAATCTGTAGTTTAATAAAATGTTGTTTTGTCTTCAAGATTTGGGCCTGCTTTGCTCTGTTCTCACTCACATCCCACAGTAGTTGTTGAGAAATGTACATTCATAGGTGCACTGGCATAGTGCCAGGGCAAACCTATGACAATAATTTCAGTTACAAAGCCTAGTTTTACTTACTAAAGTTATTGAGCTTACAGATATTTATGTGTAAGGCTGGAGATTAAATTGTTTATACCTACAAATTTCTATCCATTTGTGTGCATTTAACCACAGATTTATTTTTTTTAAAAAAATTGAGATTTCCTATTGAAGAAACGGGTGTGGAAGCCATGTTGTGAGAAGATGTGGGGTTTTCTTCATTTGATAGAAATGTGTGTGAGCCTGTCTTTCCTTGCATCGGTCCTTTAACTGATGGCATAATATTTCTACATGAATATTTTTGTTTTTTCTCTCTTTCTCTTTTAATAGTTTAAGTTACAGGTTTTATTTAGAGCTATTTAGGTAGAAATGGAGCTTTGATGGCTAAACTTGGGCTCAATTTTGATTTCAGTAATTATTTAATGCAGGTGGACATATTTTTCAACCCAGTAATACAGTGGTTTGCCTCAACAGGTAATCCTGGAAAACAGAAATTGTTGGTTCTTCTCTAGGTGTTTTTTCTCCTGTCAGCAAAGCAATTTTTATCCTCGTCTGAAGAAATATTTCATTTTGTGTCTAATTTTCTTGAAAACAGATGCTCTGCATGCCCACTATTTTTCTTTATTACAATGAGAAATCAGCTTTTCATAGAATTGATTTCTTTATTATTTGGTCGTGTTTGTTGCAACCACAACCATAAGTTTCTCCACAGTACATGAGTGCATAAGTCAGTGTATTGTTCCTTATATTAAATCAATTCCCTCTTCTGATTTATACTGATATGCAAAGCAAATCATTGCCAGAGTGAGTCATTCCTGCACACCCACAGTTTCTGGAATACAGCACTGCTTTTCCTATCGTGATAGAGAATGTTTTGATATGACAACATGAAGATGTGAGATGGTAGAATAGGACTTTTTTTTTTAACCACCATCATTTCATAGGCCTTTTTTGTCCTTTTCCTTAAAGAAAGATTTTAACAATTATTTTTTTTTAATAAACATACTATTAATAGCAATAGAGGTCAATGAATGGCACTTATGCCTTAAAATTTATGCATAGTAGCTCTGTCATTAAAATCTAATATTTTAATTACTATTCCTCCCTCCAAAATGCCATTTCTCTATGAAGTTGTAGTGGCAATTAATCTTTTAGCTAAATTTGTGTTTCTTGATTTTTTAAAAATTGAATATGTCTTCTGATAGTTCTCTATCATTGAAAGAGTCTATGGATATTCTTGCATAGAAAATTGTTTCCCCCATCTCCTCTGTTAGTTTTAAGCATTATTTAGAGGCCAGAAGAGGGACAACTGCACCTGAAGCAAAAGGCAGAGAAGACCTTTGGTTGAGCTTCTACATCAGTTTTATGCCTTTTAGCCAAAGCCAAAAAGAAATAAATTTTGTTTTGTTTCAGTTTTGTTTGGTTTGGTTACTTAAAATTGGCTTCAGCATTCTAAGAATAACTTGATATCCAGTTGAAAGTTTTTGCATTTCATTGTGCCAAGGACATGCTCTGCATCCATGTCAACGTGTCCCACTGGCACCATGGCAGCCTGATAATCCTCCTGTCAGTTCTGCAGGTATTTACCCAATTTATGCTGAATCAGTTATTTACTGTAATGTTTATTCTGATTGATAGGAAAACTTCCTCTCTGACACAGGAAGAAGAAAAAAAAAGCTGTGTGAGATGAGGTGAGTACTGTTTAGGATTTTTGTGGACTCTCAGTAATGATACATAAGTGTCAATTAGACGTGACCGTATAAAAGTAGATTTTTTGTTAAACTCGGTGAAGATCATGATTTTGAAAAGATTAGGAATCCTCTGCAAATAGGATTAATAATTCTTAGATTTGTGAACAGATTAGTTACTCAAATGCTTTTTATACTGATCAGTGTATTAATATTTACTGGAGTTCTGCTGTGCTTTGCTGTTTGCTTACCTTGGTTTTAAAATCATCATTTCAGTTATGGTGCACATTTTTATCTCTAGTTTATAAATTAAGGTATAAGATTTTCAAATTTATTGAGAAATTACTAATTAAAGATGTCATCAAACAGATCATCTTTTCAATATTTCTCTTTTTCTGAGGGAAGCTTAGGCATAGGAATAAGGAAGGAGAAATCCTGTGGGTGTATTTGGTTACTTTTTCAGCTATATTCCCATATAAATAAATAATTAGCCATACAGAACCCCCAGAGTTCCACAGAATACTGATGCACACACCTGGGCCCAGGTAACTCGAGTGAACATAAGGAAACGTGTCACCTCTCCCTGGAAGAGGCAAAGTTACGAAACAAGATCTTCACTTTAAGATCATGCCAGCTACAGCTTTTGAGGACATTTGCCATAATTCTGCTAATCCTGAAATCAGGTGAGCCCATCTGAGTCTCAAGATCAAGTCTGTTTCTGAAAGAAAAGCATAAACTAAATGGTGGTCATCCCTGGAACACCTAGAATAGAATACACTAGGTCTTAAAAATGGCTACTGGCAATAATTACATCAGAAAGTTTTCCTTTTTCCTGTATCTTTTGAACTGTTACAACCTTTTGGCACACAAAGCAGGAAGATGTGGTGCATGTGGGCATGCTTGGGTTCTCTGATTGCCTTACCTTGTTAGCTAGTTGATAGCCTGGTAGTTAGCTTGATAGCTTGTTGCATGTTAAAGAGTTGATCTCTAAGCAGAGTGTGCTTAGAAAGATTACACAGGGGCTGCAAATGACTTGCATAATTTCCACTGTAAATATCTCTAGAAAGTTAACAAGTGTTAATTGATTACAGAGAGAGGCTGAACTGGGAGAAGCAGGCTGGACCTTCCCCCAAGAATAGCCAGTGAGACAGGAGAGAGGAGCTGGCAATCATGCATGTATTTCATTCATCTTATTAAGAAGTATAATATGAAAAGGACCATCTATACTGATTATATGAATTTTTTCCTTTGGTGAGATGGAGTCCCAGCAACCTCATTAGGCCTGAGGTATTCAGAATACAAAACTATAGCAACACTGGACCAAAGGGTCCTGAAAACATTTATAATCAAAGTGTACACATAAAAAAGGATTCTTTTTTTAAAATCAAGTATTATTACCTTGTAAAGCTATGCACTAGCTCAGACACCTTACTGAACCTACTGTCCTCATTTGCTAGAGGGTTCAAAAACATATTTTCTGTTGGTCTGGGCTTTTTTTCTACCTTCAAAATTATAAAGTAGCCATAACACCTCGTTAACATCTAAAGAAAATTCATGGAGGAAATCTCCATTTTAGTCCTTATTCTAGAAATACCAACTGATATTTGGGCTCCTAGAAATTTGGGTTGAATGGGACTACATGACTACGTATTTTGACAAATCCCAAATTGGTATAATCATCTGACTGTTCCCTGCTTAGAATCACAGGAAGTGGCAAGATCATCTCTCCAACTTCCCTAACCTTAATCTTCCCATAACCTCACTCCTGCCCTTGGCTCCTGTCCCTACTTGCCCTGCTGTGTTCATTACAGACAGTGCTGTCTTGAGAGCAGTGATTTGTTCCTTCCAGCTGCCTGTAAAGTGCTCTAATGGGACTGTATAAATAAAAGTAATTAGTTTTTCTGCTTCATTCAAGAGACTATAAGTAAGAATAACAGGGTACACAAATCTAACTTTTATATAAATTACTTTATTGCAGGGTTAATAGTTTTTTAATATGCACCTCTGGTTTTACCTCTTAAATAACAAGAAAAGACAGTAATGCCTAAAACATAAAATCACCTCAAACATTTCAGATCAGAGAGACTCAGAAAGCTGTAGCAATGATAGATTAACTTATTCTGAATAAGCAGCATCCCTTGGTGTTGGATTTCTACTTTTAATTCAACACTGGAAATGATATAACCATGTGACCTTGTAAGAAGAATTGTACAGGTTCCAACCTTCTGTTAAATCAAGATTGATGATTACTATGAACATGTGGAGCAGACCTAGTACAAGGGGGATGATAACTCTGTGCATATACCTGAGCCCTTGGAGCCTACTTGATTCACAAGGTTGGATGCCCAATTAGAAGAACTGAAGGGTGGGGTTTTTTAGTGGAGTGTCACTCACTGCAAAGTTCAATGGCAATGGTTTGCTCCAATCCTTCTATATTAGATACAGTATATCCTGTGTCTGAGATACTGAAATGCTGGAAAAGGTCCAGGTAGTTATGTCTTCTAAATAAATGCTTTAAAATGTTGGCACTTTTCTGGCAGTAATTTCCCCTGCCAGACATTTCTGTCTGGGTGGTACTTTGAAAACTGAGAGAGGACAATAAATCTCTTGAAGAGAGAAGTTTTGATTACTAACAAAATCCTAAGAGAACAAGACATAACAGTATATGTGGCAAAAAATAAATAAACATACTATTTCAAACAGGAAACTTCTCAAGGGTCCTTCTGTTTGTGGACCTGCTCCCAAATAACAGAAATTATCCCTGTACAGTTTCTGTTGCTTTTCAGACAGTGTGCTGCTGTTTTTCACTTACTTGGCTTGTAAAGAAGCAATTCTGTCTCAGTTGAAGATGATAATGGTTTTGTCACTGTCTTAAGTGGCTAAAATTTCACTGTAGAAAACTGTAATAAGGACTTACTAAAATTTTTGTGCTGGTTCTGCTCATTATTTTTCTGATCTCCTAGCATGGTAAAAATTACTCTTACACATACTTTGTGCAGAACAGAGACACAAAGTAGTCTTTGCACACTCAGGTACACTGTGTTCTTCTGCTGGAACTTACTGCCTCACTCAGGTAATGTGAAGCTATGTTATTTAAGAGCATCAAGACAGAAGCAACTTTAAAACATCGATGCTGGAGCAGAGGAAGGCTGGACACAATCAGTGAGTTGTTTTACTGTGCAAGGCCACATTATCAAATTGTAACAAGGATGCTTTTTTACAAAAGTAATTTTTTTTCTTGTATGTTTGGGAAAATAAAATGTACTGAAAGATATATTCCCTTCAAATGCTGAGAGAGCTTCTGTTGTTAAGGCAACTGGGGTAATCAACTAAGAACTAATTTATGTTTCAGTTTGTCAAGTACACATTTGCAATTATTTCTGTACTGAACTGAATTAATGGTAAAGCCTGATAAGAAAATGATCTGTCATTCCTATGTGTAACCCCTTCTCCTCCCATTCTGCAAAAACCATTCGATTTTAGTTGCTTTCAGTATAACTTCTCCTATGATGGGCTTCAAATGCACTTCACAGCCCACTGCACAATGTTTGAAATTGATTAAAAAGTGTAATTATTGTACCAGGAACATAATCATGATTGATAGGATGAAGCCAAGTAATCAAGGAGAGGATTCTCAGACTAAAACTTACTTCTGTTTTAGCAAAATGTAATTGAAACAAAAAGCTATATTTTCTGAAAGTTAGATGAGCTCTTTACTGTTTTTTTTTTTTACACACAAAAAGAGAGAAATCACAAATCAACCATCACCCCTAGTAAATCCCAAGCCTCTTGAAATTCTGTGGATTTCTGCAACCTCAAGTTAATATAAGAAAGAGCAAGCTCTAGCTGGTATGAACTAAAGAATCTAGTTGTAAATGCCTCATGAGGATGGGGGCAAAATGTATTCTTAGTCCCTTGTTACATGTTTCTTTTGTAAAGTACAGTTATAGTAACCCTTGTATTTTAATAATTAGTTTTCTTTTATCACAGACCTCATGAACAACCTTTTCCTCTTAAATGCTTTTATGTTCTTAACTTTAAGTGAAAAAATGTGTTCCTCATTTTATTTACGAAAAAATACCCCAAAATAATTTCACTAATGGATGTCGTTTTTCTGTCCTAATTTATTTTTTTTCCCAGTGATTGGGTTCTCATGTTTAGTTCTTTTCTACCTTCATTGTCACAGCTGTAATTTATTGCATGATCACTTGATTTTTCTAAAAGTGTTATTCCCTCCCTGAATTTTCTAATAGCCTCACCTCCCACCTCATGAATACGTTCAGGTTTGTTCACTTTCTGCTGGTCATTCAGCTGGCAGATTACAGTTTTACAGGGTAAGGCAAAGAACATAATTTTTCAGCCCAGTTGAAAGATTCAGCTGAAGAATGACTGAGGCAGTAAACTTGCTTTTTAAAAATTCGTTAATCATGTGGGTTATTAGAGGGGCTTCTCTTTTGAATCTAAAATGCAATATTTTAATCTTACCTAATCTTCAGTTTTAATATTGAGTATACATTGATGAACTCTACCTTTTCAAAGAACTGTTGGAAGAGTTAATTGTTGCTGTGCATGTAGATTACATCTTCTCAGGGTCTTGCTCAACTTCACCCTGACTCTCATTGTGCTGCTGCTTTTCCTCCCTTCAGTGCAGGTCTGTGCAATGGCAAGACTGGGCTTTGGGGGAGCTTAAAGCATCAGGGCTTA
Source organism: Alaudala cheleensis (assembly GCA_013398995.1). Classification (NCBI taxonomy): domain Eukaryota; kingdom Metazoa; phylum Chordata; class Aves; order Passeriformes; family Alaudidae; genus Alaudala; species Alaudala cheleensis. The sequence goes on from VWYE01002236.1 coordinate 262,302, forward strand.
TGTTCTTGTGGAGGTATAGATTCAACACATATACATGAAATGTGAAAGCTTCCCTCTCCAAATCTCAAGCCCATTAGTGATGACAGCACCTGCCATTACAAACTCAATCAATAGATTTACAAAGGATTTTCTGGTCATTGAATCTTCTCATTCAGAACCAACTTAAGAAAAATGAATTACTGTAATTTGTTTTTTTAGCTTTTCCTTAAAAAAAATGCTAAACAAACACAAAACCAATAAACCCGCACAAAATGTCCAGTTAATTGCAGGGTTTAAACTGTTGTGGCTATTACAGGATGTCTTCCAGCTGGGGTTCAGTCACCATCAGCAGTCACTGCAAGCATGGGCTAATTTAATTTAATTAGGCAACAATCCAAGAAGCTTAATTTAAGGCTAGTCACTCACACTTGATGTGTCTAAACATTTTTTTTTCATGGATGTTTACTGTATGTCAGCTGACCTATAGTAGCTTATGTAATAGTATCTATAGTAGCTTATGTAATAGTATCCATGCTGAAAGCAAAAACCTACTTTTTGAAGTACAAGTTAACATGACTGGAAGTGCTGCAGCTGGATCCTAGGCTGACCTAGAATTATATTTGAGAGTGTTAACAAAGCAAATTGACAAGTTCAATTTGTCGAAGCTGCTTCTATAATTGTAGCAGTTGATGTCTTTCATGCTTACAGCACATGAATGAGGTCAATTATTCCATCTGAGAAGCCAGAATGATTGGATCTATTGATAGGCCTTTCCTTAATGTAATCTATCACAGTACTCACTCTGGAAGGGGTAATCTCTAATCCTTTATAAAACATAGTGCTTAGGAGCAAAACAATGAAAGTATTTTCTGCATAAAAAAGCGGACTAGGAAAACCAAACTGTGATACAATCACCTCCATTTTAGGTGAACTCAATGAAATCCATTGAGATCAAATAGGACAAGCAGTAGTCTGTCTGGGAAAGCCATGAGCATAGCAGAACACTGAAATACACAGATCATTTGAAACTGGTCAAAGAAAAGCTGCTGGGTCCCAATGCAATCCATCAATAGTAGGAGGAATAGGATACCTCAAGGACAGAGGTATCTGTCACATGAGGATGTATTAGAAACACAACAAAAATGGCCTTTATATCAAATCTGTTTTTTAGTTCAGTGCTGTAATAAGGATTAGATGTGTAAGTTTTTTGAAATCCCACACTTGATGCATTCTGTAATAATGCCCACACATTANGCCAGCTGTCTATCACACCATAAATTAATCCCACACTCGATGCGTTCTGTAATAATGCCCACACATTACACTTCCATATCTAGAAACATCACAGGCCAAGGCCCAGAATTGAAACCAAGGATCCCAGGTTTTTCTTGTTATTTATCATGCCATTTATTCCTCATAACAGGTAATAATTATGAAGAGCAGTGATTAATTTTTTGTTACTGCAAGCTTAGAAGAAAGAGCACACTAAAGAATGAGTGTTATTAAACAGGGCGTGGATTTATTTCCAAGTAAGCCCTTAAAAAGAAACCCACACAAATTTAACAGCATCTTTTATTCACTACAGATGAATCAGTGATGGCAAACACATGCCAAACTATTGGAATAGCTACCAGCTCTGTGTTTGATTCTGTACTTGCTAATCCTTGTTTCATAATGTCTGCAAAGAGATACAAAAGGAAATTACTAGTTTTAATTACCTTTATACAGTGGGTTAGAGACACCAATATTATTAGTCACTGCATCTTGCAGCACTTCCAGGTTTCAAAAGAGGTTTCCAGTTTTTCTTATGTTTGGACTCAAGATAGTTCTGACTGAAATTGGCCACTCAAAGTGCTGGAGTGCTCATGGATTATTTTTGGTACTAGATTCTGATACTACATTCTGGAGCTGGAGCTTTACACAAAGGTGAGTGACAAAATTAACCTTAAGCAAAAGTGTTTGTTTCATGGTGAATGCAGGTCTACTCCTCTTGTATGATTTAAAGATGCCTGATTTCACACAACTACACGTAATTCAGAAGAGTAATATTGGATTTAATTATATTTTAAACTTTTTTGTGCTTAGGACTTTCCAAGTAATCAATTCAGTTTAAGGGTAGTTTATGAATCTTAATTCTGAGCTGAGAATGAATTCTTTTTCATACTTACATAGTTGTATCTCAGTGATAACTCTAGGTCGGATGTTAAACAGCCTCACTTCTGTCTCCAGTTTGGAGGACACCAAGCAGTTCATTTTGAATATCAAGAGAGCTGAGATGACTCACTGCTGTCCCCATAATAAAGCATGCAACATCTCAGTGCTTTTGAATATGGGTAGGACTTGCTTTCTAAAGAGTTAAATAGTCTATATTTTTCCTAATTTGAGGTGTCTGATGTTATCTGATTCGGTTTTGGGACATATGGGATACTGATGCTTCAATTTTTAATGTTTAATTTAGCCTTTAACATTACAGAGAAATTTTGTCATGCTTTGTTTACTCTGTTTTTAAACTGTTCTTGCTCCCTTGATAGATTTTTTTTTCCAAGTGCTCTTGACTTTCATAGAATTATTCAGTTGGTTGAGAGGCAATCCATTTCTAAGATGTTATGTTTTGAAAATATTCTCAATTTGAAATTGCTCAATAAATATGTTTCTTTAAGAAGTTTATGCTCTATTAAAAATACCAAGATTACTAATCATTATGCTGTTCAATTTCATTATAGTTAATTAATTTCAAACATTTAACAAAATTATTTACTTGTACTTCTACTTTAGAAGCCTCTAACAGAAGAGCCTAAACTATTATTTTGACAGAATAGATTTTATTCTTTCTTTGTGATTAACCTGTTTTTGAGCTTCCACGATTAGAAGTTTGATGACATCTTTCATTGTCACTGTCTTGTTTTTAAAGTGATGAAGGAATTGCATTTCCCCAGAACAAGTGAATTTACCTAGACAAAGACTATCAAATGCTGACAGGAATGTAAAACAAGGGAAAGAGAGAGGAGGAAAAAATACCTGATGCACAAGCATTTGAAAGAAACCAAATAAACCCTCCATAAACTGAAGTGAACAGTGTTTTATCCAAAGTCAGGTAGAAAAATCTCTTTATCAACTGCTATGCATGCAGTTTAGCTTTCTTGTCTCATTAGTATTTTTGCATAAGCAAACACATTTACCTCTTCAAGTGGCTGCACTCTTGGCTCATGATTCAGTGATCATCATGATAAGAATGGCTTTCTAAACAGTGCTTAAAGGAAGACCAGCATCAAGTAGGAGACTTTGGAAAGATTTGGCTGGAAATACAAGGTTATGGATGAAGTTTGATAGTGAGGTGAGACTTACATTATGTCTGTCTATCCCTCCCTTACCACCTTGTAATCTTTCTTGGCCACATTCTTTCAGGAGTGACATACACATAGTTGTACTGTTAGTAGCCAGGAAATAGACAGCTGGACACAGGAAAGAAAGATTCTGTTATTGTGCTTTCCCTCATCTCCCCCCTTCCTCAGTCCTTTTGGGAGAGAAATGTTGAAAGCAAATCCAGATTGGAGAGTGAGAACTTCAGAGTTGGAAAACAAGAGATTGCACCTCTTAGGACGTTAGGGGATCTGTCCATTAGGCACAACCCAAAGGAAACCAGGCCTCATTAGTTCTGCACTTCACAGGCCTGTTTTTCTAATGTACAGAGGCTTAGTTGTGCTGGGAGGTTTTTCTTCTGAGACTTGAAATCTGGATGCATAGTTTGGGGTATATGCTGTAAGGTATTCTGGACCTGATTTCAAGCATTGAAGGAAAATTTCATGTAGTGTAATTGTTGTATATTTTATATTTTTAAAATTTCCATTCCTTGTATGATAAGCTGAGACATACTGGCAGTCTCCTCATGCACAGTGTGTTCTATAGATTTCAATGTCACATAAGGAGCTTTGATATAAGGGAAGGTTTAAACCACCACTCACTATTTTATTAATACTGGTGTATTCCTTAGTACCTTATCCCGAGGCTATCCGAATATTTTAATGTCCCATCACTCCTGCAATATACAGAAGGGTCATAAAGTGATAGTTTTCCCATGGCAGAAATGCCTTTGAAGCAAAACAAAGCAATATTTAACACTTCAGAGCAACTGAAACTCAAAGGCGTTTGCCTTTGTCAATGAGAAACAGTACTAAACCCAATTGCATCTGCCAGAGGAATGTAGGCCAGCAAGATGCAATTACGTGTTGAGAAGTTTTGAAAGATAATGAGGATAGCCCCCTATTCTTGAACCAAAGATCCGTGGCATTTTTAGAAACCACAGCTGAGAAGACACTCTGTCTTAATTCTTCTTGGAAAGAGAGAATCCCTGTGAAGTTTACTGCTTTGTAGTGTTATGTTCAAGGTTCTGTGCAGTAGTTGCTTGCTCAGTTACCCACTTCCTGCAATATGGGATTCCTGCAGATCAAGGGAGGTCATGAGATCAGTGTAAAATACTATAACAAAAATCTTCCAATAAATGAAACCATATTTTGAAACTGACATCAAGGAACAAACCATCAAAAGCAGTGAACTAGAAACTGGCCACCCAGAAATAGAGTATCTTCACATTGTATCTTTCATCTCACTGTATCCAAAATTGTTTAGAATCATAACAAATGGGGATCTCCTTATTTTATGCAGCTGCTTGGGAGACACAAAATTAGTCTATACTCAATAGGAGATGGCCCATTGGAATTTAATATTATGTTTGTAACATGCAGCTTTAAGCATTGGCAATACTACTATGTTATCTGAGCTTTTATTTTTTTTTTTAATGACTTTGTTTACAATAGTATCTGAATATGTTGTGGAAGTTCATAAACTGGCCTGAAAAACTGACCTTGTTTTTCTAGCTTGCTTTTATTTTCTTCCCAGGAGACAAGAGAGTACAAATGTATATGAATGACTTAAATTTATAACTAAAATCTGCTTTTTAGTTATTCTAATAGTTGGGGTTTTTTTTAAAATATCATTAATGTAGCTGTCGTATTCTGTGCTTATGCTGAGCATATTTGCCTTCCACTCTAAGATGCCATTTTACATCTTTTTGTGCCAGTGTGGGATTGGGACCTTTACTTTATGAAAATCTATAAAAGAACTTCAGACCAGGCTGTGTAAAAATGTTATCTAATGGTTGGACAAGATTTATCCTTGCTTTGAATTGCTCTGTTGTGCCAGAAAAGCAAAATTGTATACCACGAATTTTGTCAGGGGGGTTAAGTAAATATTTTATATGCTAGACATAGATATCTGAAAACTTATGAATATTGGCTAGTCTGACCTGAAACTTGACTCTTTCCACTGAAGAGAGCCAAGGATAACTTTTGCTAGTCTCTATGGTTCTTAGATGAAGAAGCATGTTTAGCATTAGTAAACACTTCCATAAAGAATAGTTATTCCACAATGGGACAAAGGAACGTTTTGTTGCTGCTCAGACACGGTATGATAACAGCATGTGGTGATGAGCCTTCTTGATAAAATAAAGATCATTCACTTTTTCTGAAATTTGGGAACTGGAAAAAAATGCACTGCTTTTACTGGGAAACACATCTCATCATGGGGCTGATTTGTGTTACGCTCAGTTCTGACTACTGCTTCCAGATCAAACCTGAGCTGTTTTATTCTGGAAGCAGTAGTCAGAACTGAGCGTAGCACAAATCATGTTGATCTGTGCATACAGTGAGTTAAAAAGTGTAGTTAATTCAATTTGTGAGTGAAATTCAGCAAGATGGCACATTCTATAGTAAAGCTGATATAGAGCTTTTATCAGTCACTGGCAATTTCTTGCTTGCATGTGCTATGTAATCGAATGAGCATTCAGCTTATGGTGTGATTACTTAGCAGAGTCTTTTCCACAAGAAAAGAGATGGAAGCCCTGCTGACCACCAGCACTTAGCTTTGGGGGCCTTCGGAGAGCACACATAAATACTTTTAATGGCTTTAGTGTGTTTTCTTTGGGGAGCATCAAAACCAGCCTAAGCAGGATGAGCCAGAGAAAGCAGCCGAGGCTTTGTCTGCGCAGACGGGTGCAGACAGTCACGCGTTTGATCTGCTTGCACACTGAGCTGTCTGAATGGAAGCCAGCTCTGGAAGCCAAAAAGACATGTTAATGCATTGCCATGCTGGAGCTCATAAGCCTTACCAGTGCTAGGACTACTTTTGTTTCAATAACCTCTCTATAACTGTTTTTATAATGAAGTTGCTCCCATGGTTTGTTCCAACTACTATATAAAATACTCTATTTTAACAGGACTGCAAATCACATTTTCAAAGAGAGAAAGCATGAAATGTTTTAAATGCTGCTGGACCTGCAAACTTATCAATAGTTATTATTTGAAAATTTTCATTTGTTTCTGGCTCTACTAGTGAAAAAACCCATAAAATTTAATACAAGGCCCTGGTCTGACAGGAGCATACAAAAGTGAGATAAGCTTAGCAACCATGACAGTTGTTCTAGCAAACAGCTAGTGATCATAGATAGTTTTCTGTTTGAAGTACCTGGGGACACTTCCAGTTTGAAGTATGTATGACATAGCTTCAGCCTCTAATTTAGTACTCTGGATTAATAGCAGGCATAACTTGGGGCAGCCACCCATTGTCCAAAAATTCTGTACCCTACCACAGTGATTCCTCAGTGTGACCATGTGTCAAAAGTAGGGATGGCAGAGAAGGAAGAGATTGGGCATAGACTCTTGAGGTTTCTTTGTAAGAAGGCAGTGTTAAGTTAAAAAACAAAAAACAACAAAATCCCATAAAAAGGCAGAGAGGATGACAGATTGAGTGTGATAAAAAACAGTGAAGAAAAAAGATCTGAGCTAAAATAATAAAATGATATTGTCATAACAGCCACAGGCCTCCCTTCTGGAAAGGACAGGGAGTAATTGTCAAGGAGCTAAACTCAGTGTGCTGCAAATTCAGTCTAAAACTATCATTAATAATCTTGAGAAATGAGTCTGGAGGATAAAACTGAAACTGGCGGTATTTCAGAGGCAGAGTCGGCGTCAGCTGTCATCCCATTGCGAGACATACCCTGTTAGGGCCTGTTAATGTTGCACTCCTGTCACAGTGACATATAACATTACATGTTAAACAAGTGGCAGACAAGACAGTGTGGAGGCAAATTGTTCAGCAGATGGCACAGACTACTTTACTTACCATCTGAAGTCAGGCTATAAAGCAAGTGCCATTTTTTGCATTCACACTCTCGTTCTTTTCAAATTCTTTTCAAATGGTAGTCTGGATACTGCTCAGCAACTTCCTTTGTTGTGGCTGTTGAGACAAGAGGAACTTCACATTATGATTATAATATAAGATATGTCAAGTAGAGCATTAATCAAGTGCATATACACTTACATACACTTTGAGCTGAAATTGCAGCAGAGTTTCTGAGCCTCACTGAATGAGTGCTTTGAGAGTATTACATCTCCAGATATCTGCTTTGAGCTGTAGATCTCCTGTGGCTCATTGTGTCTCCCTTTTTCTCAAAGCTTCACAATTTCTAGACATGCTAGACTTACACTATCCTCCCACATTCTCAATCCTTGAAGGAGAAGCATTTCCTTAAGGTGCAGGAAAAATTACAGTTAAGTAGGATGATAACTCTTTTCTCTCCTTGAGTTTAATTTCCATGCTTTTGGAGTAAATTATAGCGTTCTCATTGACTTTGGTAGTGTTGGACTGTGGTCTCACAGTCCCATGAACTGGCCTCTTAGGAGAAAAGACTCATCAGCCATCAGTTTGGGACAATCTGAACTGAGTAACAATTTCCTACTGACCACCTTCTAGATACTCCTGGTTCAATTTCCTGATTCAGTTGGCTTTCTTCCTCTAGCCCAAGGAAGGGGCAGTAAAAGACAGGCCATTGCTATGCAAAGTGGCAGACAAGGAAATGCTGTCATTTCACACCTTAGCAAGACTTTGTTACCCTTCACATACACACAAGATACAACCCCTTATCTCAGGAGTTTGCAGACTAATTAGAAGAGACAGAAGTCTTCCAATGCCTCTTTGTCATTCAGAAGAAATTCCTGTAAGTTGTTTGAGAAGACTTACAAAGGAAAAGTTGAACCAGTGGCAAATTCTAGTCCTGTAAAGTAGGAGAAAAAAGGAAAACCTCACTTTCATAGGTAGAGTTCAATGTCTTTAGTTTATATGCATACCAAAATCACTACTAAACAAACACAGGCAGTGTTTGCAGATCTCTAATAAGTGTTTCATTGAAGGACCATGTAATACTGAATTCTTAATTATTTCTTGCCAGACATGACATGAAAATGTAACTGTTGAGAGATAAGTACAATGTCTTTTCTTAATTTTTGTCCAAGATACAGGAGCTCAGGAATGTGGTAAGTATACAATTAAAATCATAGGTCGATTTCAGTGGTGACATAACACTTCTAATGCACAAAATTCTGCAATACTGTCATGTGTTTCTGTTATTCTCAGCAGTCCACAAACTCTTCAGGTGTTTCATGTGCAGAAATTCAATATGAAACATGATGATTTCTCAATTTTATTCCCTGGTGCTAATCATCAGAAATGTACCTAAAAGCAGACTTATTTAACAGATTTTTACTGGGCTACATATTGCTCTCATCTTAACAAATTATTTAATAAAGACATTTACGTTAAAGGCAAGGAATCCCTTAAAGATAGGAGCTTTCAAGGTATAAGTATCATAAATTCTTTATCAATGTAAACAAAATTTCCATTTCCTTTTACCAGCAAGAAAATTCATGCACCATTTTGACAAGTCTGTTTTAATGAAAAGTTGTAATGCAAATACTTACTACCTATGACTGCTGATAGAGCAGTAATTTCTATGTATCCTCTTTAATAATCTTGACCTTGGCTTGTTACAACTCAGTACATTCCAACTCATTATGAAGTTTTATCTGTCCCTGCAACATATCTGTTAATAATCAACTGCAGCTTCAGTGTTAATATGTTTCTGGATAACATGAAATATATGAAAAGAAAGACAAATGGCAGTTGTAATTATTTTATAGTTTACAGGAAACAGCCTGAAATTGTTATAGCTATTTTTACATGGGAAAGTTCTGGAGAAGGATATTCACAGAGGGTGATATAAAACTCCCCACACTCTTGCTACAATTTAATTGGGAAAGATAGACCTGACATAGCTCTTCTAAAGGGCCCTCCACCTTTTTTGAATTGAATATACAGGGAGAGATTGGCCTTGTTAGGATAATGTTGGCCCTTATGAACAACCCTCATAGAGATTAATAGGGATGAAAGAGAAATAAAGCACTAATACATGTGTAAGCCTCTTCAGGAAAGGTTTAAATAAATCCTGTTTTCCAAACTATTACAAAACCTTTACATCCAGTAAGGCCAATTCTATGGCAGACTTTTAGTTTCCCAAAATGAGGTAATACAGAATGTAAAAGGGGTGATACTGATCTCCAGGGGTTTAAAGTCATTCTGTGTGGTTTTCCATTAATTAAGTGGGTCAATTAAAATAATCATGTGAAGTAAAATTTTGCTTCAGCTCCAATTTCCTTAACATGTTCTGCCCTTTCCAAAATCTACCACTACTTTTTGACGGATTGACAGTAGCTATTCAGATATTATGACACTGAATACAGAGACTAATGAGCCTATATAGCAGACTTTTGAAACTGTGGGATCAAAATATGACTGTTCTCAGGAACCAGGCAAAGAGTTTAACACAAGAAAAACCCCACATGGCTAGTGTGGAACTACTGCTTGTGTGAAAACCCTTGATGAATGACAGAAACAGCTTGAAAGGGTGCCCAATCCATTAGAAATATGAGAATACACCCATAAATAAAACTAAATTCAAATGCTCAGACAGATGACAATGAAAGAAAATAATGTTAATACCTGCTTTCAGAAAGCAGATCAAGGAAAGCAATCAAAAGGAAAGATTAATTGTTTTATCCCCAGATTGTCTGGAAGCAGTGTTGATAGAATCACAAAGGGTGTTTCAAAGCTCAGGTTTAATTAAGAGATAATCCAGAATTATCACATGTAATTATTTTGCAAAAGTTGTTATGGCTTCTGTTTTTTTCAGCAATTTAAACAGAGTGGTCTGTTAGAATAGAAGAGAAATAACACATTACTGCAGTAACAACACTGAGCAATGAATGCTGAGGTATGTGAGCATCTGATGTTCTTCATTAGAGTATTTGCTAATGAAGTTGTAACGTTCGTGAAGAGACAAAAGTATGAGTAATTAAATTGGATTATTCTGGATTATTTTATGTAATCCAGTGTTTAAGAATGGTCATTATTGCAGAATCAGGCTGATCTTCAATAGTCTCTAGACTAGGTAATTAGTCATCTTATCTCACATGTGTGATCTACTTCTATGCAAAGCTCATTTTCTTTACTACTTCTTTCCCTTCTCCCCTTTTTTCTTGGGAGTTAATTTAAAGATCTTGAAATAAAGTAGCCAGAATATATTGTAAACCAATTATGATGAGATTTCTGCTTTTGTTTTTCTACACAAATGTTGGCTTTCAACATCTCTTGCAAAAGTCCCAAAGCAGTTCTAATGTTTATTTGCCTGTTTTATTCATCATGCCCCTCAATATCACAACATATTTTTCTACTGAATATTAAAAAGCAATATTAATTATCCAAGAGTGAGGAGAAGAGATTTAGCTAGTACAAACGGCTCCATGGACTTCAGTAGAGCTGTGATAATTTATAACAAAAGAAGATCATGCAGTAAATAGCCTATTAAAACTAAATGAAATGTATGATTAATTGCACATAGCATATCATTTATAGCACGGTTTGGTCTAGGCATTTCTTCACATGATATCATTACTGTCTGGCAAAAGATCTGAAATCTGCTGTTGGAAATTTGGCTTCAAGTTAACCATAGCCAGTGAATATCTAAATAAAGTGGGAGTAGCTAATCTGTTACTTTTGTTACCTAATCTGTGGTAAATACAAAAGATTTGTTGAATTATTATTTTAATGCTAGATAATAATAAAGTACAATTTGTGAAAATTGCTTTTAAATTTCTCTTTGATTTAAATTTAGATGAATGAACTTCAACTTCACCTTGATGAACCCCTTTAATATTGGAAGCCCAATTCCTCAGAAAGATAAGGTCAGTAATAAATAGAAACAGCAATTGTTTTCACTCTAATTTGTAGAAGTAGTAGTGACATATTCTGATATTTTATTATTATATTATATAGTCTATTATTATAACTAGATGATAATTTTGATTTTTCATCAGAATTGTAATCTTAGACACATAAAATTGGGACAGAAACATTTAGCTTTCTAAAAGCAGGCGTCTGGTACTAGGATCTAAAATGCTGTCATGGGAAGAAAATTGCTATTTGCAAAGCACAAAACAACAGCCAGATTGTTTCTTGTTCACTCACTGTGCACAGTGTGTGTTGGCACCATAATGCAGTAGCTCAGAAATCTCAAACTGTCAGGAAAAACAAACCATGCCCCACGGACAGAATAGAAGGTTGAAGAAAAGGCACAAAAAGGAAACCAGGAATTCATCTCCATTTATCAACAGAGTGCTGTATTTGACAACAGTGTGGTGGAATCTACTTCTCATTCATGACTCATGCATTCCTAGTCACTCCTTTTTAGGCTGCTCTTGTCTCTTCCATCAGCTTACAGTACTAAGCTTGATTTAAAGGTCAGTGAAACAAACTGGAGGCACATCATTCATGTTGATGATTCTCAGTCTGTTTGTTTTAAAGATTCTCTTACATATTAGAAACTGAGAAGGTATTCTAATTATTGAACAATCCAGAAGTGTTTCTTATTTGAATGTATTTTCTGCTCATTTTAGGACAGTTTGGTTTTATAGAATTTTGGTTTTGCACTAATGAGTCACCATTTCATCATTAGACTACATTTCTCTTTTTATTAGATATTAGCTTTCCAGTGTAATTAATTAATATTATCCTGGATATTACCAATTTGGAGATCTGAAGCATGTAGTGTAGTAACTTATGTGTTTGTACCTCAGCATTAATTGGTCACATTATAAAGCCAGGGCAATTTTCCACTGATGTGGCTTTTCTCTTGTGAATTTTTTGCCCTGGATAAACTTGCCCTTTTTTTTCTTTATTTCTAATTTTTTTTCTTTTTCCTCTGTTCTTTATATGTATGTGCAATCTTGCATATTTGCAGCTATGCATAAGTCTACCACAGTCCAAACTGTCTAGAAGAAATGACTGATCAATGCAATAGATAAAGTCAAGTTCTTCAGCATGTGGTCACCCAAAGCACTCACTGGCTGCCAAATTCTTGAACCGTGGTAGGAGGGAATGCACAAACAACCTGCACCTGGTGCTCTGTGAATGAGCAGCCATTACATGGTGGGGAAATTCTTCCCCGTTCTCATTCTTCAGCCAAAGACTGAATTTTGGTCTTGGGCCCTTTCTTTCAAGGAATTGGGTGGTGCTCATACTTTTTGGGTAAAGGAAGATGAGAACACAATGGTGGTGCCATGTTTTGTTTGTTTGTTTTTCTGTTGTGTAACTACACATATTTAGAAAATATGCAATTATCTGTCATAAATGCAATTAAACCACAAAAAATAAAAGCACAGATAAAAGTCAAATGTATTTTTAGTGTTTTACTCAGATTTCTTAGATAATAAATGTGCATTTTAATGGAAGTAAAATGAGTGAAACAGCTAATCTAATTGTTTGATTAGACAACCCTTTCCAGAGACTCTTTGGCCTGAATTTTTAAAATAATTGAATCATGTTAAATTCAATTCTACCTGTAGTCTAATATATTTATGGTTCACATTTAAGAACTTTGTATCAGGTGTGGCCAAAGACTCTCTCTATAAATATAGGTATAAACTGGTTGTTTCAGCTCTTCTTTCCCCAAAAATATTACCTAGTACTGGTTAGTGAATGTTGAAAATGTCAGATTGGATGGCTGAGGTGGTCAGAGAATGGACATACACAGAACTGGAGTTACAGCCTCTGAAGGGATATTCAGTGAACAAGCATTTTAAGGAGCAAGGCCAGTTGAGATTAATCCTAAGTGGGCCCTTTTTACCTAGTTTCACATCTGTAACTCAAATGCAGGCCAAAAATTTTGTTACATAAATTCAGTTATTGTTGTCCAATGTGATGAAACAATTCAGACAATGAGGAAGTATTAATTCTTGCAGTCAAAAAGGAGGGCAAATTTCGTCCCTGTGCTTGTTAGAATGAGAGATTCTAGCTGAGAATAAGGCATTTTAAAGATGCTGTGGTGCCAAGTGCTGAAGTGAGCATGAGCCTGTGTGCTGGTCTGTGATTATGGTTTTGTCTCCACAACCTAATTGTTAGGACAGCATTTGTGTGTGTAACTGTGCATTGAAAATGTGCAAATTTAGTTGGTACTTACAATTATTGCAGGTGCAGAATTGTGCCCATAAAACTAGGGTTCTTCAAAAACACCTAGTTCAGCAAAAAATTGCTTGGAATTTTGGAATGTAGAATAAATGTGGAATAAAATAAAAACCTCCCAGCACATCTTAGAGGTTATCACAGAAGACACTTCAGAGTTCCTGGGAGGTGGTTTATATATAATGCTCGACTTCCAGTGTCAGGTCCTGCACAGAACAGAGGAAAATGGGCTAAGTTTAAGGAAATGTAAAAGCTACAGCCTAGTCTCATTTGGGATGTTTTTCTTTCAACGGGAAAAAGAAATAGGCACATATTTTCTTTCAAATAACAAGACTCTTTTCATATCATCAGCAGTCTGGCATAATACTTTTTGACAATAAAATACAACAGCTATTTTATTTACCCATATGCAGGTACTCTGCTAGATTTGTGACTGATTAAGTAGATACCAGTCAAAGGAAAAACCTTGAGAATTTATTCTTAATCTGATGAACAATATTCATAAAAAACAAATTTTAAAAACCTGAAAAAATAATAAAGAACATTGTTTTATTTTGTCAGTTTAAAAATTAATTGTTTTGGTGTTTCCTTCAGAATCAATTGCTGCTTCAAAATTGGATGTCAAGAGTTAATGAGCCTATATTTGTTTAAAAACTAATAGTGAAAATTAAAAGCAAGCAAACTTCCTGACTCACGAGTTGCTTCTTAGATAAAATAAAGTCTCTTGCTGAATCCAAACCAGCTGAGGCTTCCCCACAGGTGAGATGTTCTCAGACTGGGGCTGCTGCCAGTGGAGGGTTCTGACCCCACCAGTGGCCACTGGTCCCACAGTACAGCTTGAGATGGCACCTGGGACTGAGAACAGTTGGATGTGGAATGATGTTACCTTTCTGAGAAAAACTGGGGAGGAATCTCTGAGCAACTGCTTTCTCTTAAAAAATTGATAAGTTGTCAAAATTAATATTTTTACTGGATTTGTATGTTTGAAGAAAGAAAAAGCAATCTGTAGTTTCTTTTCAAGGAAAATTCCTGAAAAGCTCAGTGATTAGGCAGGATGTGGGAGACCTAGATTAAAATCCTCCTTAAATCTTATTCTTTGCAGTCCAAAGAAGATTTAATTATTTATGGAAAGTGGGACAGTTCAAACAAATTAATTTGGATGACTGAATTACAAACAATCACCAGATCCTGGATTTCATACAAGGCAGTCTACTATTTACAGGAGAGGAAAAATTGGGATTTAGTGCAGATCAGGAATTTCTGAAGTCTTTCCTTGCTCTTATAAGAAGCAAATCCAATTCTAGTTTTCATCTGTCTGCAGTCCAGGTCTAAGGGGAACTATGCTGGACTGAACATCTAAATCAAAGCTTTCAGTGTATTACTAGAATGAAATATTTTAACAGGATCCAAAAAATAGGATATAGTAGGCCAGAAAGAAGAACATTTTCAGGAAAGAGAGGATCATTAGTCATTTATTTCAAAATTTCTTTGCTTCATAAGTCACAAAACATTGTGGATGACAAAGAGTTAGATATACTTTTATAAGCTTTCAGCTGTTGAAAGAGTACATCTATTAGTGCAGCCAGATTGTACTCTTGTTTTCCCCAATACTTTTGTTACTTATTTCAACTTAAATCAATACTTCTCTGGGAAAATAAATTATCTACTTCTACTATGAGAAGTTTATATGAGCAGAGCAGAAAACAATATTTGTTTGTGCTTTGAATGCCCATGTGGGAATTCTAAAGAAATAATTTATGTATTGCATTTATTATACCTTCTTCTACCTGAAGAAATACTAAGGATGGGGGTGGGGGGAGTGGTCTTGGTGAAGAGAGGCAGGGAGATAGAAGGAGACAGAAAAAACAAGAGCTTGATATATTGAAATGTGTGGAAAAATACTGAAAATCACATTAAAAATATCAGTAATCACCACAATTTCAGGTTGGTCTCAGAAGACAAAACAATAGCAGAAGGAGAGAAGCTAAATGACCCAGGGAGAGAAAACTTTGGATACAGTAGCCATTGCTATAAAAGTGTTTTAAATAAGACCTTCTTTTATGGCCATGGTATTGTAGTGGTGAAGTTTAAAATAATAATAGAAAAATAATTTTTGCTTTATTTTTGTAAGAAACAACTTGCAAAACAAGATTAAAATGAGAACTAAGTGTATATACAAAAGGTGGCACTACAAACCTTGTTAGGCAAGCCTAAAGAGTGCAGGAGCAGTCAAAACAACCCATGTGTGTGTGTTACAGTGCAGGAGAAGCAAAGGAAGTACATTCCTTCATGCCACTAAGCTGACAGTGGAAATGTTCAGCTGCACACTCGTCACCTTTCCTGGCTCATCTTACGGGCTCACCATGAAAATGCTGGGTAAATATCTGCAACTTTAGATTTTCACTCAGCGTAGAAAGCAGGCGGGCATTTGATTGGAATTCTTCAGTCAGTCTTCTCTGCTGTGATGAATGAGATACGAGTAAAGTCAAAGCACTGAAACACATCATTGTTCATGAGAATTTACCAGTGAAGAAGAAAATGTTGATTCAATGGAAAGCAACCTAGCATGAAACAGCCTGTGTAGGCAACACAGCCATTAACTGTCCTGCTTTGACTTGGTTGTCTTGGCCAAGGAGAAGATTTGAGACACTTAGAAACAACATTTGTCTTTACTTATATAGGCTCTTTTTATAGCATGCCTAAAAGTACACTATGTGTTGATAATTTCTTGTTGGCTGGTTATTTTATCACCATGCATTGGCCTGATGAATTCTATTCAGAACCCCAATTGCATTAATTTGTTTTATATGCCTGCTGTATTTGTATTGCAAGAACTGGTGTTTACATAACCAGTATCATGACACCAGAAGTGACATCAGTACTCTTCCATTTCCTTTAGTGTAAGGCTTCTACATCAGATCACATCACATCTATATACTTTTAGCTTAATCACCTTAATTTTATTGCTTCTATCATGCAACTCTTGAAAAATACATGGAAACCAGTATATTCTGGTCGCTCATACCTTGTCTCCCTCTGTTTTTCTGTTAGCATTTTTCTTACCCTTTAACTGAATTGAACTAATCTACTCTGGAAAACAATGTGTGGATTTTAGTTCCAAGGAGGAGATGTTAATTCTGTTGTTCGCATTCAGAGTCCACATTACAGAAAGAGTCTGAGTGACAAAAATTTGTTTATGTGCCAAAAGAAGTATTTGAAGCTTGATAATGTGTGAATATTTCTAGAAAATCTCGTGAGGAGTCAAATTCAACTGTTCTGATGTTCATCAGTTATTTCCTATTTTGAAACCAAACCAGATGCAGGATGTACACTAAATGCTCATCTACACAAAGACCTACATTTCTGTCAATCAAAGCAATGATGGGATAAACATCTACTGTCACTTTCATCTACCAAACCTGACAATTAGAAAGATCTTACATCAGCATCTGGATTTTTTATTATTATTAATGTGAAATGAAGCAGATTATATTGGTCTGCCACAATTTGTCACATAGGAACTGCTTTCTGTGAGTATCTTTAGGTATTAAAGGCACTTTAACACTTTTTTGAAGGTAAGCAATATAAGAAGGTTTAGAGCTTTCTTATCAGGAAGGCAAATTGCACTGAAGACATCAACATCTGAACACTTTTCCTATCAATAAAATGGGGAATTTTGGTGCTATTAATGTTGGTGGTAAGACAAAGAAGTTTTTCTCCACAGGAATTTTGGAAGAGTAGAAGTCTGATAGATGTCCTGCTATTTTTTCATTACTCCACTACATAAAGTAGGGGGATGATTGCCCTCTATTTACTATATGGGTATCTGAGTTTACTCTCTTTGGTATATGGTATGTGCTTCAAGTGAGTTAAATTTATTCTGGAGAACTGACAAGTGAAGGAAGTTCCTTTGTGAGCAAATTCAAGACCACTGGGAAACTCGTCTGCTGTTTCAGGGAAGTACTCAGCTATTCAGTTCTTATATCAATTACCAAAATTTCACTGTTGTGGCCCTTATAACAAGTACAAGATAATGTTCATTTTTTTATCACTGCTTTCCTTCTGCTTCCATGATGGAAAGGGCTGATTCCTGGTCCAGAAAAATATAAAGGGATGCTTTAAATAGGCAACAGAACCATATTTTTGCTGTGCCACCTGCTTTGTCTGGTTGCTGCCATCCTTCTCAGGTAATTTGAGCCACATTGGAAACCAGATTACGCTGAGAACTTTGTTTATGCTTCCCTAAATTTTGTTGGGGAACCAGCATTCCTTTGATTTTTTTTTTGTGTTGTTTGCTTGTTAAACTTGTTTGAAACTCTGACAATCTCTTACTTTATTTTACATTTTACTGCATTTTACACAATTTCATTTTAATACTTTTCTAAGCAGAGGTGTTCTATGTGAAATAGAAAATATAATTTGCTTTTCTTTTTCTTTAGATTTACCAGAGTTATCAAAATTATGATAAAGTAAATTGCTTGTGCCTCAGTCTACATTTCTTGTGAATGCATATTTATTTCCTGTTTAGAAAACAATCAGATGTGATCTTCACAATCTATGGTGTTTTCTCAGGAAATCATAGTTAATGAAACCATGCCAGATCTCCTCTTTCTCAGCATTCTCATGTGTCTTAATGAATGACAAAAACATTTCTTCCACAGTCTTAAAAGGGAGTAGTTTTCAAGGGGAAGTAATGCATAAAGCTGGAACTTTTCTTTATTTTTTGTTCCATATCCTCCATGTCTAGCATAGATAGGACCAATAATCATATGAAAAATCTTTTCCAAAGAGAATCATCTGGGTATGTAAAGGATTGGTATTGAAAGGATGTCTTAGTGGGATGTTAAGAGTTTTCCTAACTGGCATTAAAAAAACAAAACAATTAATGAGGTGATGAGCAGCGCAGCTATTTGGCTGAATTTGGCTGAAAATTACCTTGCATTTGTCACCTGAGGATAAAAAGCTGAGTAGAGAGACCCCGTTTGTTTTTAGAAGTCTTGCTTTGAAAGGAACTAATCCCAAAAACACCCCCAAACATGTTTTGCATAACAAAAGAAAGAGGCTGGTACTTTCATTGCTTGTGCAATTTTCAGGATTACTTAGCATTTTTCAAATACTACACAACTTTGGGCTTCCAGATGTGTGTAGTTCTCTAGTATGCAATGGTTTTGCTGTGGGGCTTTTTTTTTTTTTTAAACCTCATGGCTTTCCTTACTTCCTCAGATGCATGTGAGGGAGCACAATCTGCAGTGCCTGTGAGCAGGCAGGAATAACCTCTCCAGGGGAGGTGAACTCCTGTAAATCACCGTGACCTGTCTGCTCAAAGGCATGGATTTGGCAGAGCGCGGAGGGACGTTGGGAAGCACACATGCAAAGTGCTTAGATTTAATTGTACAGGCACTCCAATAGTGCTCTTTAGAAAACGGTGCTGTTTTATTCACTTACGAAAAAAGCGAACATTTATAACTGAAGATTTAAGGTAGGGTTGGTTTTCTACTTCTTGTCATTACCATTTGAATAGAAAAGTGCTATTAGTTTCTCTGAGCTGTGCCATGCAAGTGCAGGCTGTGGTCTGACAAATACAGCCTCCTAATGGCTTGATATTGAAATCAGGGGATTTACTCTCTGAAATTTGCACTTGATATTCTGTGTGCTTGCTACAGTAGTTGCTGCATTTAAATTATTTATGCAAAGGGTTCTGTTCTTGTCTTTATTACAAATCACACTGACCACATGCTCTGCAAGGGTGGAGTTTCCCTCGATATTCTGCACTGTTTCAGGAGGGCATCTTCATCTTGTCACTGGCTGTGGTACTGTGATGAAGATGAATTAAGATCACACAACACTCACTGTACCTTTCATTGGCACTGGAAACAGAATCATCTTTGTGTGGAGATAGGAGAATCTACCAGCAGCAGAAAATTCCCCTTCCCACAGTCATTAGCACTTCTTGTAGACCCCAGAACCAAATCCTTCAAGGGATGGAACCAAGTTCAAACAGTGATGTGTGCCTGACAATACAAATCTGCTTTTAAGAGGAAGAGAAGAGGAATCCTTGTAGTTTCCCATGAAAAAAAGAAGAAAACAACAACACTGACACTATTTAAGAACAAATGGAATAGAATAGATGCTTGTGCAAGTAAGCAAATTACAAACAGACTCTGTTTTCCAGGATGGTTGATTTGGCATGCTGAATTCTTCAAGAAGAGAAAACTCACTGCCATCTGTAGATCAGTCACTCCAGCAGTCCTATACATGTTGTTCTAATGGAAAGTCCCAGGCTATATGGTCAGAATATTCCTTCAGGGTTTGGCCCATATCCTTCCATTCTCCACACCACTCAGGATTGTCAATGCCTACAGTATTCAATGGCTTCTCCTAGGTCAGGGGTCTCATCAGCTCCTCTGGACATCTCAGCCCACATTCCAGAGAAGCTGCAGACCACACAGAGGAAGCTTACCAGATGAAATACCAGGAAGATGGTATCTTTAACATTCAGGGGAAGCTGCACATTCTTCAGAAGTAATATAATAGATTCAAAAGAGAACAAGGAAATGAAAGGCTGAAAAGCCTCATCCTCTGCTCCTCCTCTAACAAACTGGGTGCAATTGCTAAAAAACCCCTAAAACATGCTCTGGAACTGGGACACAGGGTAGGACGAATAAACCATAAACCATACAGAACTCCAGTACCTTTTAAAACTCCTTATAAATCATTATCACCAAGCCCAGCAAAATAGCTATTCTAAGCTGGGCCCATCTACTGTAAAACCTACATGTTAGGAACAATACCGGAGCTATCTCTGGATAAGAAAATAAGCCTAGAGACCAAAAAGGTATTAAAACCTCAAAAAAGCCTAGGGACCAGAGACATATGAAGGCCTCCACCCACAGAGATGATGAATTCAAGCAGCATGGCTACTGACTGCTTTATCCCAATACAGAGTAAGCACAACCAAAATGCAATCAGTACAGGTTTTTTCCAGTTTCTTGAGCCACGCGATGGGCACCAAAAAATGAATTTAACCTTGTTTATGGTGAATTTTAGGAGGAGACCTCCAAAAGGGGTCCCTCTAGAAAGCAGGTTCAAGTGGGCCCTTCCCGTGCTGGTTCGGGAAAAGATTTCCTTCAAGAAAAAGTGGAAAAAACTGTTTATTTAACAAGCAAAGTATTCACAAGCATAGAAAATTAATAATATTAAACAGTGAAACCTCTCATTGTTCTGAAGAGATGGCAAGTTCAGCCAGTCTTTGTCATGGGGTGTGGCTCAGCTCACTCAGTCTCTATCAGTCCCCTCTCACACTGGAAAATGCTGTCCTGGACCCCAGTGGGCTACAGGTGTGAGCTCCCAGTGTTTGTCTGAATTTTCAGTCCAGAGCAGGGCTGAACAGTTCCAAGAAGAAGAAATGCCACAGTATGGGCAACTTCCCTGCCTCAGCTAGCTAAAAAACTAACTAAAAGCAAAGGAGAGCTCTGACCTGCTGTCTGTCCGTGCTGCAGACAACACAGTCTGTGAGAGAGAAAAATGCAGGGCAGCGAGTGCAGTTTCTGAAAACAAACTCCACACTGCTTCTCTCCCCTGCCTTCGCTCTTGGAACCAGACTTAAAGGTGCAGGACTTAATATCCAGCATAAACAGAACAGACAGCTGGGGATACAAGCAACATAAAGTCACCCCAGACACATACCCACTTACAATTCTGTTTATTTCAAAAAGCCTTAAATACAATTCTTCCTGGTTAAATTGCACCAACCATGTATAAATAAGAATCTCTCCCACAAAAGTACAGCTTCTTTATATATTTTTTCACACCTGGTGTGCTAGACTCTTCAGTAAGTAATGATTTACACTATTTTTAGCTCAATTTTTTAGATCAAATCTAAGCAAAATATTGATCTACATGATTGGTCTGATTTTTCATGCATAATTTGACATAAAATTAGCTTTCATACATCACTAATTTGAAATGAGCCCTTACATTTGCATAGATTGATGGCTGTCTGTCACCTCTTTTGTCTTGTCTCTTTAAAAATGTTTTCTGCCTCTTTCCTTAGAAAAATATATCATCTCCTTAAAAAAAATTGCATAAGTTCTTGCTTTTTTTCTGTGGGACATATTTTAGGATACAAGCATCATAAGAATAAGGGTAAGAATAAATGTTTCTGTCTAAGCCTATATTGCCAAATCTCTGCTCTGGTCTCCTTCTCTCCAGCTGTGTCCCACTCCAAAGATCATGTAAGCTTTGGGTGAGCAGGACTGAATGCCTGCTCAGTTGTAACTGCTTCCTGTTACAGCTGCTCTGCTACTGTTCCTGATAGTACAGATCTGTTACATTGCTAAACTTATCTGGGTCCTGGGAATCTCTTTTTTCAAGGATTTCTTTTTTCTCCATTTTTTCCCTCCTATCTTATAAAAGTTTAACCAGTGTGACTAGAATACCAAGATGCAATAGTCTCTGTTGGCAAGGCATTACTACCAGCCTCTGGACAAAAAGGAAAAAAAAAGGGTCTGGGGGAAGAATTCTGGTGCTCAGCAGTGTGATCAGAGAGGCTACAAAAATCTAACACGACTCATGACTGGGGACTTCTGCTACCCACTTGTGATACATACCAATGTATAGTGCTTGTGAAAACTATTTCTGGACACTTTAAGTGATTGCTTCTTAAAATGGATAATTGCAGACAATGGCACCAGAAGCTATCCTTGCTTAGTCTGAAATAATTCACCAGAAAACTCGCTCAAATTACAGTTGTAACTAAACACCATGGTAAAGTTCAACACACCTTAAGGACAGCAAGTGACACAGGCAGAAAATATGCTATAAAACAAGATTTCAGTTAAAAGAGGGGTCTAATAAAAAACAACAAACCCCATGTGTGTAAGTAAATCAAGTAAAATCTTCACAAGTTTGAAAAAATTTTGTAAAAGAAAATAGTGAGTGTTTATGGAAACAACTATTGTATTACTGGATGTAAGCCACTTACTGCTCACCCTTTGGTATAGAGGATTTGCCAGATCAGAAAAGAAAGGAGTCCAAAATTTTCTGGGCTCTTGAGTCAGGAGAATGTCCCAAAGGGACTATTCTGGCTGGTGCAAGAAAGAACTGATCAAATCAGATGCAACTTAAAGGGAAAACAGGATCCTGAAATAGTCAAGAGGCAAGACAAAGTTTAGGGTTTTTTTCTTTGTGTCTTTTGTTGTATTCCCTTTGCCAGAATTTTGGAAAGCTGGCCAAGAAAAATTGAAGTGTTGCCAAGAAGTGAAAGAGCCAAAGAGGAAGCTAAAGTTTAGGCAGATCTCTTGTGACACTTTTATATTCTTGGCCTATGGGGAAAGCCTAGCTGGTGGAAACCAAAAGGAGAGCTGTCATGGATTTCCTGAGAGCAAGGCTTGCATACCTTGTCCAGCTCTAAACAAGTTTTATAAATATGCATGCCAAACTGTGTCCTTGGGCACAGGGACAAAACCTCCTCTTAGCATGACTTGAATTCATGTCTTAAGAGTGGAAAGGTTAGACCACTAATGGCTGGTGTCAAAGAGCACCTTCAACCCTTCAGTTGCCAAAGGAAACAAGATATAATAATCAGTGACTCCAGTCACATTTTAAGCAGTATTTACCATTCATGTAATAATACAATTTCAAGACAAGAATAAGCACCATTTCTATCTTCTCTGCAAAGTGAACTGCAAAGAATTCCTTCTCAAGTATGTGCAAGCATCTTGCAGTTTATACAGATAGAGAATTCACTCTTTGTGTGTATGTGCTGCTGCTTCACAAATTACAGAGATACTTCATTATACTTTCACATCCATTCTCTTTCAGAAAGGAGAAATAAGCCTTAATGAGGCTTCTTTTCTCATGGCCAGATTTTTGACTCCCTATTCACCCATCAAATTCCATAATGATATGAGCAACCTCAATGAACACAAAAGAATTTATTATGCAAATTGAGTTTCTTATTCACTGCTTTAAAGAATTTAAGGTTTAGCAGCTGGAGCTCTGCATGGTGCCAATCAAACTGATGGAATGTCCACTATGATGGAGTTGTTGATCTTGCTCAAGTGCACTGAATAATTGTCATCTGAAGAAAGAGGATACACAGAGCTACATTTAATGGTACCTAAAAGGAGAAGAACAATTTTAATGCCAGTGGGGATTAAGCAACTTGTGGTAAATTGGATTTTATTAAGGATTTTTTCAGTTATGAGAAGGAAAAGATATTAAATTGTCAATCCTAGTAAGAAATTATTATGCAATATTGTTTTATTCTAATAACATTATTTGTTTAAAGTAAATAGTTTATTCCTGTAGTTAGTGACTTAAGTTAAACTCTAACATGTAAGTGTGGTTTTATTTATTTAAATACTACTGCAGCCTGCTTTGTGGAAAGTATTAGCAAAACATTTTTTAATAAATTATGAATACTCAGCATATGTTGGTAAGTTATCCAAAAGGAGATATGAACTGTTGTTTCAAGGGAACAAGTACATTTGAGAAGTTTTTCAAACCCTGCAACTTTTGAAAGCAATAAGAAAATGTGAATACATAAGTTAGCAAACATTATTGATTCATTGTCTCAGAAATGTATATCTGGGACTGCCTGTCCAGAATCTTTATGTTTTGTCAAATTTTCTTCTTAAAAGAAACCACTATTTAAAAAAGAAAAAAGCCTGTTTAGTTATGAATCACCAAATGAATTTGGTAGGGTTTATCTTGATTACAATTTTCTACAGATATAATATATTTTCATTTTAATAATACAATGTTGTTACTTGTTTCACCACCTGTGATAGATTAAAAACCTATAAGGGAGAGAAGTGGGTCAGTTAATGCTAAGTGTGTATATACAAGAGTGTCTGGAGGTCTTGATTCAAGTAATGTCAACAACCTTATTTTTCCTTGATATTTTGCTTTGAATTTTTTGTCTGTACAAAGGTGATACTACTTTGTCTATATTGTAGGAGATGTGAAGCTTCATTAGAGCTTGATAACACAAGAAATTAGCTATTCCTGAATAATTCCACATGAGAATCCATTTGCAAAGTTAATTATGTTGAAAGGGAATTGCATTTCAAAGTGGAATAAGTATTGCATTTAGAAAAAACTCTTTCTTAATACAAATAATTTTTTAGCTGGGCTAACATGGTCATTCAATAAAGTTTTTCTAAGTGTAGAAAATCACATCAGGAGATTACAGTAACATGTCCTAGTCTTATGTGTTCAAAATACCACATGACGACTGATTGATGAACACCCAACTGATCCTACAGGATCTTCTGAGAGCGTCTACATGCATATTGTCCTAAGTAGTAGTGTTCTGCTGAAGGAAGATGTATTTGGCAGGTATTATCATTCAGTTTCTAAGAAAGAGGTTTTATGACAACTTTAAAAGAAATTGTGTCATATTAATGAATATTCCTGTGACATTATCTTAGCCATTTAAAAACAATTCTTGTAGGATCGTGTTGTGGGAAATCAACTTCTTATCAGTCCTCTAGAGATAAACTTGAAAAAAATACAAATGTTGCCAGCTGTTATACTGTAATGAAGTCAATGACATTATAGAGGTTTATTTGCATCACAATTCTGATAAAACTTAAAAAAACCAAAGCTCTTTCAAAAAAGGCTGTTGAAATCTCTGTTAATTCAAGGTGTTACCACCTTGGTATGTGTATTGCCATGCACAGGCCTGCCTGAAAAGGTTGCATAACCTTTTGGCCAATAACACATTGCAGAAAACTTTATTGAATGAATGGGAACTAAGTTTGTAGATGAATAAAAATATTTTCAATAGCGTTTTCTTTCCATTTAAAAATAAGTCTGACCCAATGATATTGAGTAGCAAATCACTACATGTACAATCTATCTGGACCCTTCAAGACATTTTTTTTTCCAGATTTCTATTGTTGCTGCAAGACAAAAAATATTTAAATGGTCCTTAGTGGGGTGTGGGTGGCTTCTCCATGTGAAAGTTACTGTGGAATTGTCTGGTGTGAAATTGAGTGGTGTGGATTTAAAGCACAAGGGCTATTCTACAGTTATTCATAAAGACTTGAAATTAAAGCTTTTGTCCAGTTACAGATCTTACTGAGATATGCATGGAAATGGAGTTTTAATCCATAATAATTGTATGTAGGAACCTGAGGGAGAAGTGTTGGGTAAAAGAGCCACAATCTTCTGATAGTTGTGGCTTTCCTGCAAGGCAGTCACTATCAATTTGACTCCTGAATTCCCTATTTCTCCTCACTGGCACAAAGCATTGCTCCACACAGTTCCACAGGAAACACCTACCCAATGCTACTTGGCAAACAGTGAGAAATTGAGTTAGAAATGGTTCTGGTACCTGCTGGTGTTGAGGCAGTGCTCTGTGCCATGCAGCTGGAATTGTGGTCCCTGGGCTGGGCTGCTGGAAAGCATGGCTGGAGTGGGCTGGGTCAGACTTCCAGTCCCACAGCGGGGTCTCCTGCCATGGCAATTAGAGAATGTGTGGGAAAATGGTGGTTCCCTGAGGCAAACTGCTGGGAAGTGTTCTCAGATCTTGTAAATGTCTAGGGCTATTTGAGAGTTGATATTATTTTTGGTAGTGAAATCTCTCAGTTTTGTGAACACCTACCAGCTTCCCTCTTTTCCAGCACATGAGACAGTCTACCCTGAGTCAGATCTCTCCATGCTCACAGGCAAGAAGGCTGCCTGTGTCTGAGGTGGATTGCATGGTGACTGTGCCTGGCATATCCAGGAGCAGAGCTTCTCATGGCTGGCAGTGCCCTGGCCTCTCTCCCTGCTGGGTTGTGTGCAAGTAACCGGCGACAGAAAAAGCTGCCCAGTGGGTGAGCTGTGGCAAGTACAACAAGCAGCCTGAAATGGAGACCAAATTAATAGATGAGACACAAAGGGAATGACTTCTCACAGCTGCCATTGCCTGGAGCCTGTTTCTCATGTTACTTAAAGAGAAGGGAAACCTGGAAAAGAAGAAAAACTGCATCTTGAGCATATACACCTTGCATCCTAGTATGCAATTTCTTCCTTAGATACTAAGCACACAATACCTAAGCACACCTTTGGGTTTTTTTTTTGCCCCAGGTATGTTCTTTAAGTTCCTTCCTTTTCTTAGGGTCCTACCCTCTAGGATTTTTTTATCTGGATTTTTTAATTCCCTAGGAGAAATAAGGCTGGCAAATTCAATCCTGTGTGAATGGCTGGGTCAGAAATGGGATTTAGTGAACAGTTACCTCTCAAAGGCTTTAGAGAATTTGGAACCAAATGGGAGATTCAGTGGTTCACAGATGAGTTTGGCATTCACAGCAGCTATAAGTATTCAGGGGTGGATTCAGGGCTGTGACAGACAAAATTTGAAGGAAACAGGTAAGAAATAACATCTGGCTGCTTGAGCATGGTTTTGAAACAGAAGGCTCGAGACTGCACTTATTTTTAGGTGACTTATGTAAGAAACTTCAAGAAGAAATGGGAAAGGAGACAAGGACTATTTGGTGAACTTCTAATAGAGAAAATAAATATGTTGTGACAAGGTGAGGCATTTTCAACTTGGGAATTAATGGTAGGATGAGTGTTCGGAGGAATGAGGATGAGATGATCTTTGCTATGGCAGGCATCCAATATTGAAGTGCTTTGAAGATGTGGTAATGTCAGAGGAGATTTCTAATGTCATTCCAAACCACTCGGGATAAGGAGTCATTCACAGGGAGAAAAGAGACAGGATCTTGGATCATTTGGGAGTGGGCTCATAGGAAAAATACTTGAGGCAGAAGATAAAGGATAATCCCCATTTTTTTTACATTTGAAAGACTGTCAAGTACCCTTCCTCCTTCCCTACTAGTCTTCTTAGACTACTGCTAGAAAAAATTAGCAAGAAGATCCAAACCTAGATCTAAATTTTAAGTTGAGGGCGATGGAGAAAGTTCAGGTTTAACAGCTCTTGCAGGAGAGTTCTGGGATTTGAAGGTCTTATCATTTATCCTTCCCTGACCAGGAATCCATACAGAATTTAGTTTGTGTGGACAGAGAATTTGGGACTGTTTGCCCTTTCACATTCCTCTCTCTGCTTTCTGAAACACAGCATCCTCACACTGTTCTGCAGAAAACTTTTTCCCCTTGTACACTGTAATTTATAGCTTAAGAAGTAATCAGTTGAAATACAGACCAAACACCCTTTAGCATCTGTCTGTTTCTCTAGGTCAATATTTAAACAAGAAGCCTTGAAACTTCACAGTTCTTCTTTGACCTGTAATTTGTATGCCTTAGACTTCATGTTTCTTGGGTTTTGAGAGCTCAGGATTTAGAGTGGACACACTGGACCTCCTGCTGCTGAATCTGTGCTCTGAAGTGCTGCCTCAGAGGAATTTACTGCATTTGCTGGTGCTGGTTTGATATTAGATATCCAACAATTCAGAGAGTGCACTGTGCTATAAATGTGCTCAGCATCCTTTGTTCTATGCTTTAGAGAAATGAGATGAGCAAGAGAAAAGTGTGCAGCCCTAGCTTCTAATAGTTTTATTGGACTCTACCTTAACATTTAAAATACCAACACACTGACCACAAAAGTGATTCTCCTTCCCCACAGCCACTCACATGCACACACTACCTCCTCTACTAAAATGTTAGAATGGCAGAAATTCAAATGACCTGACTGTGAAATCACTGAAGTTGCACAAATTGAGCAGTTGCTTGATAGCAGCAACAGAGTTGGTACTGGCAAAAATACATCATGAAAGTTAACTTGTAAGCTTATCTTTTACCCCAGGCAGAAGGACAGTTATTGCTTTAGTGATATGTTTGGACAATAAGCTTCCAGAAACTAAAGTGTAGGACCACTTTTTTTATGCAGAAACCTGATTAGTATTCTTTACACACCATTTATCTGCTGGATCTTGTTGCAGAGCTGTTGATAGGATGTATTCCTGTGATCGGGCAGGTCTTAAATGACTTTTTTTCCTTTGAAAGGTATAAATTGTTTTAGAAACTATTCTGCTTTGAATGATGTGAATCAACAAAAAAGGTAGTTTATTGTTTAAGGAAGTTACAGGATAGTGTTCCTACTTGGAATTGAGGGTTGTATATCAGACACTTTTTATTTTCTGTGGACTTGTAAAATGCCTTTTTTTCCCCTTTAAATATGAGTGTTAGGACATAAGCCATAAATTATCCTTCAACAAAAGGCTTCTATTATCTGTAGGCATAAAAAAAAAGAGGACATTTCAGAATCTACTCTTTGAATACCAGTGGTACAAAATATGCTTCAATAAAACAGGATATTTTCAGAGTTTAGAACAAGCAATGGTGGTATTTTAAAAGATTATATTCTTCCTTATTTGCCCATATCTTTTAAATTAATGTTCCTGCATAATTATCCATTATGTTGGAGTCAAATTTTTTTCACGGAAGAGTTTAATCAAGACATTAATTACTTGTCATTAAAAATAGTCTCCTGATGATATTTTCAAGAGGAAGAGGGATAACTCCATTGTTCTATGTAAATTCCAGCTCTGCTAATTGCACTGTGCTTATCTAAACTATGCCAGCTGTAGATTCTCATGAATGTGTAGATTGGCTGTTAGCGACTGATATGTTCCATCTTCCATATTTTCATATCTTGCCAAATTGATGTCTAAATGCTGAAGAATGTTTTTGGGCCCAGTCCACCTCATTCTGTTGTTCAGGAAATGGCACCCACCTTCACCCCTGTGAGAGTGTTTCTACAGTTAACAAGAGAGAGAACAAGGTAGGAGTTTTTCCTGTGCTGCACAAATTACATCCAAGCAGTCATGCAAGGTAATGTGCAGCAGCAAAAGAAAAGAAAACAAAATCCATTCTCAACCTAGAAAATTGGTCTAAGGAAAAAAGTTAACAACCAGTTCTGAAAACTGTAAAATAGAAAGGTTAATAAATATCCAAACTAAAAGTATACCTGTAAACTTAATTCCTTCCTCTAAGCAACTGCTTTTAGTTCTTTTATACATTTGGTGCAAAGAGTGAGAAGTAAAGCATCAAAAGTCAGGAAGGTAAGAGGGTTTCCATCAAGTTTAAGGCTATTGGATACTGGGAAAGTTGTTCCCTTTTCCAGTGTTCAGAAATGCACACACAACAATTCAAGAGGTGCACATTTTCTCATCACATGACCTATTTTCATCCAAGTGGTCACATCTTTCTATCTAGGTGTGTTGGACAAGATTTTCTATTAATTTCCTTTATTTATAAATAGGTTGGGACCTTTAACTCTCACTTCATTTTTAAAGCATATTTTCCCTACTTCAAGATGTGATTTCAATATTACTTTAATGTAAAATTTAATATTAGGTATCTATAATTGTACTGAAAAAAAAAAACCCAAACAATTTTCCAAGGTAAGTAAAAAAGCGATAATGCTGACTAAAACTGTTATATCAGTACAATCACAATATTAGATGGATGAGTTCAATGACCTTGATAGCCCCTCTGTAACTCTGTTGCAAATAAGAAACTGAACAGATAGCCATACCAGCTAAAGTGCTCCTAAAAAATCATCTCCTTCAAAAATAATAGCAAAATGGTTTAAAGCTACTGCCAGGACACCTTTGCAAAAAGTTTCAGTATTCATGGTATTCGGTGCAGATCCTTCCACATTTCTCTGTGGACCCTAGAGAAAATACCAAAGTAAAACGACAGAAGCTTCAAATTCACCTTATCACCCAGGAGAAATATCTAGCTGTGTGCACATTCGGAAAAAAAAAAAAATCCACTTTGTCTTGTTTATTCTCAGCACATGAAGATGGTTTCCCAATAATTGAGAAACCAAACCCAAGAATTGTACTGTTATTGAGAAAACATGAGTAGAATCTCTTAAGTCCCTAAAGCTCTCTAGGACATTTATAGGCCCTAAAGAATTATAAGCAGAAATTAAGCTGCTGTGGCTTCCAGGGATTATTTTCTATAACAATTTATTTTAAAAAAAGAAAAAGTGTTTTCATTGAAAACATGTCCTTATTTTTACTAAGCACAAAATTAACATTACCTGGTTAACAGGATAAAAATGAAAATAGATCAGGTGTAACGCCCTGCAATATAATTTTATTCAACCAGAGCTAACTTGGTTCTTAAAGAAAATATACTGTGTTGTTTCTAAGCAGTTTTATCAATATTTGTGTTCTTTTGTACTAAATTTTGTATTAACTTTGGGTGCTTTTTTCTAATCACTGAGTGTGCCAAACAATTTATGAAAACCCATACATGCACACACATACACACACTGTCAACACTATGATTGCCCAAGTCAAATTCAATTTTGTTGAATTATTTTAGCACCTGCCTATCAGCTGTTCCCTTCCGAAAGCCCTGACATTTCCTTCCGTTATGTTCCATGAGGAAAAAACAAAGCTATAAAGCAGCTTCTTTCCAAGCATCTCACTGCCTTGTTTTTGTGAAGCTCTGGCACACGAAAGAAATTCCACTTCAAGTTTTCTAGCATTTCTTCAGATTCATATCCAAAGCAGAAACCATTTCATGAGAGATAACGTTGCAAAAATATTAGTAAGAGAGTTGTACTTGTCTAAAAGAAAAAAAAAGTTCCCAGCCTGAGAGATTGCAACATTTATGTTTTTGCCCTTCTCCAAATCTTCACATCAATACTTTAAAATCTTATCAAAATTTTAGGCCATGTGATAACCTATCTCTTTTCCAGAAGCTCAATGTTTTAAAGTAACTAAAACTGAAACTTGGGGTGTATGTCTTCTGGGCTTTTTGACCAAAAAAGTAGAAGGGTCTGAATAAAGAAATTGAAAAAAGGACCAAAAAAAAAAAAATCACAGGATAAGGCCATTTTCACCACTGGTTCTGGACTAGGGTTTAATCTATTTCTTCTAATTGATGAGCTACATACCTAGTTCATACCTAGAACATTTGTTTAACACAGGGGACTAAATTAAAGTTTGTATAAATAATAATCCTCTCTGGCCCCTTGGCCCAGTGCTGGCCCACAAAGTTGGTAAAAATACTTATAAATTCTGGTTCCTATCTTCCAAAGTCCGTGTTGTACAGGTAGTAAGTTACAGTAATTGGAAATGGCACAGTTTTACACTACTGGCTTCCAAGTAGGAGCAACTACGTTGCAAAATGCTTGCTTTTTAATGATTTATTCCTTTAAATTTTTATATATATTATATACTCTGTATTTAAGAAAAATGTGCCATTTGCAATGGGGAAAGAAACAAAAGGAAATAGGACTTAACTTTAGGATCTGGACTGTGATAAATGGGCTGTTTGTTACCTGATCCCACATGAAGGAAAAATTGGAACTAATTTAGTTAAAGACATGTTTGTATAGACATAATTACCACTTCTAACAGAGTTTTTAAAGCTGTTTTCTTAGCTAAAACATCAGTAGATCAGGTTCTAAGACTTTGTCCTAATGAATCAAAACTGAAAAACAACCCAGAGCTTCCCGTCATGAAATCTAAGTAATGAAATTCACATTTCATCTTATATTTCCATTTCAGTGAAACAATCTACTGTTTCTCTAGAATTACTCCTTTTCATAAACAGTCACACCTACTTAGCTTTTTATTTGTGAACTTAACACTACCAAACCCACACCTCTTTGCCTGGTAGTCTGCAGCAGAAGCATATTTTAAAGGTAGAGACATCCAGCTAAATGGAACTGAATTAGAGCTACTGAATAAATGGAAAGTGTCCCTGACCATTATCACACTTTTAGCACTCCTCTTCACTGAGCTAATGCTTTTTATCTCCCAGCTCGGGCAGGTCAGCTGTGTCAGCTCAGCTGTCAGTATGCAAATTGTTGACTGGGGTAGGATGATAGCATTTAGTTGTGAGTCTTATTTTGAAAATCTGAAAGAAAAACTGCTTTTACAAAAGGAAAATAAACACAGACTAATAATTTAAAAATCTTAAATCCAAACCAGAGTTTCCTGACATAAATGCTAGTGAATGCCAGTGTGACACCAGATATGTGTGGGCTTTTTTGTATGCCATACCCCATTCATATTTACACCTTTTTTAAATTGAAGTGGAGAAGAAAAGGTATGTATACTTTTCAGCAGTATTGACTATTTCACCTCAAGCTTCCACAAGTGCCTGTATTTACTAAATATTTTGAATATAATAATAACCTTTGCCACAATCTTTGAAATTCTTTTGTGACGATTGAATTCTAGAAAATGAAACTCGACAGTAAAACCATATTCTGATACCTCCTCTTTGAGTCTGAACTTGTTATTCAGCAGGTTTATGTTGCTGTCAGTGATTTAAGCCCAGGTGCTACAGCATATTAGAATCCTGACATTTTATGGAATAAATGCAAATCAAACGTGAAAGCATAGCTGGCACCTCTGAGTATAAAACATTATGTTGCTGTTAAAGTGGCTATAGATACTAGAACAAAACATGTTTGACAGTGAAAAAAGTCCTCAGGCAATGGAGCTGGCACCATGTCAAAGGGGGAATAAAACCATCTCTCTGATCTGGTTATTGATCAGTGAGGCAAAACTTCTGTAAACAAAATGCATTGACTTCCTCAGCCTCTCCCACTCTGTCTTTCCAACCAGGCCCCTGACATCTTTCAAAAGCATGCGGTTTGTCACTGGAAAGCTATGTAAGGCTTCAAAGGAAATGTTGCACTGAAAAAGAGACTTGGGAAGCAGCATTAGAAAAAATCTGTCCCCCTGCCCTGCAGTGTTCATTTCAAGAGCAGTAAGATATATACTGCATAGATTTTCACTCGAGTTTTGATGATGGAGCTGTTTTGTTACATTTTGAGTATAGATAGGATTATATGTGGGGTACCCTTGAACAAAGAAGTAACTTTTGACTTTCATTCTCTCTTAATAGTATGGCTTTGCTGTCTCAAGAAGGTAGTGAATCGTATTGCCAACCTGGTGCCTTACAATAAAATACCACTCTTTAAAAAACCTATTTAAGTATCAGTTTGTTAGATTTCTTGTTTTGGTAGAGTGTTTAGAGTCAGGACTGGTCATTAATATGTATCCAGTTCACATGTGAATATGGTACACAGAGAGTGAATTAAAGCATATTAGGAGAGGGAATAACTGGAGAAGGAGAAAGGCAGGGAGGGGGGCAGGTGGGCAGAGAGGCTGAGTGAGACAGAGACAGAAATCACTTTCAGGGACCAGAACCAGCAGGGTTCCAGATCCAGAGAGCTTACTGAGACTGGGGATGGGCCTTCTCCCCCGAAATGGATTACATAGAAGGAAACAAAGTCCCTGGAAGGCAAATTCAATCCCTAAGCTTAGGATGTGGCTTTAAGATGTTTATTTTAAAATGTTCAAATGTTAACAGGCCTCTGAAAGTCACATGGATTTAAACCATGCTACATCATCAGACATACCGCTGGAATTTTTGTGGTTAATTAACAGGTGATTTCAGCAGGGGGGAAGTTTTAGAGGTATTTTTTTACCCTAAGCAAAATATAAATGTTGACATAAGGTATCTTTTATATTATTTTTTACCAGATACTTAAAAAAAAAGTTGTTGGTATATGTTATGACAAAGTAGAAGTTAAATGCTTTCTATTTCCTAGTTTAATGTATTTACATTTACTGGAAAAAAATTCAATTTCCTATAGCTCACTAGCTACTGTTCCATCCATACTTTTCAAACTACAAACCAGTCTGTTTTACACATCATGCATGAACACTATTGTAAAAAGTCTTGCAGGTTTCATTAATCATTAAGGAAAGAAGGAAGTTCAAGTAAACTGTTAAATAACAGTTGCCAAATATTCATCTGAAATATTTTTTCAGCAATTTAAATTGGTCCTTTGGCCATAGTCACCAAAATGTCTAACATTATGTGAGTTAAAAATTTTCAGGGAACACTTCTTTCCTCATCTGTTATTTCTTCCTCTTCTTTTGTATTAGGCAAAGACTGCACAAAGCTTCGGGTTAATTTTCTCCTATTTTTTTCTTTGACAAATTTTATACCAAAATCAACATGAAGTTTTCTCAGAGAAGGAATTCACTTTAGGGCTGAGCACATGGCATAAATAGGCTCAGCTTTCAGTTGCTTCAAAGTACTGATTGAAAAAACCTGAGTTTGACTGGCTTCAAAATCACCTTCCTTTTAAAAAAAAATGTTCCAGTTAATTTGATTTGACAATTACATGGTTAGTTGTACTTGCAAAGGAAGCTTTTCCCATTGTAATACTTTAGCACAATGAGAAATCCCTACCAGTTGATGTATTTTACTAATACTGACCCAGTATTACTAAATGCTTGCTCTGCACCAGCACACAAATGGTCATAACCAAGAAACACTTTTGTTAATCAGCTCTTGAGGACTTTAGTGGGCAGGGAAAATAAAACCCTCAAATTAAATAATACTATTTTCTTTTGATTACTTTTTTTCT
Source organism: Alaudala cheleensis (assembly GCA_013398995.1). Taxonomy (NCBI): domain Eukaryota; kingdom Metazoa; phylum Chordata; class Aves; order Passeriformes; family Alaudidae; genus Alaudala; species Alaudala cheleensis. The sequence continues at coordinate 297,058 of VWYE01002236.1, forward strand.
TTCAGATAAAGCTGAGGGCAAAGGCATGGGAACAGTGAATAAAAACTTGTACAATTTCCTGCACTAATTTTTGGGAGTAAATCCAGATTTAGAGATCAGGGTGGGTAGTCTGGCATATTTGGGAAGTCATATAATTGGACATGTGTGTAAAAGGTTCCATTAGATTAACAGGCTGTCTTTTTCTTTCATCTCAACAGCAGTATTTGTATCTTCATTAGTATTGATTTTTTGTTGGTTGAAAGGAAGAAGTCATTTAGAAGACTATGTAGCTTAGTTTAAATAAATAATTCTCAGATAATATTAAGACAATAAATCAAGACACTTGAGGAGATGGAAAGATAGTTTACCAAAGGCTGATTATATTTGACATAAATAGTACATTTTTTTGTAATTAATTTTGTAAGCAAAGGAATTGTCATATATTTTCCAGTAATGATTTCTCTTGAAGGTCTTTAGTCAAACTGAATTTCAGAAGAAATGTATAGAAGAGGATGAACAAGGCAGTGAGGGGAAGGCATTGAAAAATAAGCAGCCTGTATGCATAAAGTACTTTGGAAAGCTTTGCAAAGGTGGGTCTCGGGACGGACTGGATTCAAAATTTCACAAAAAGTAGAAAAATGACAATAAAATAAAAATAAAAGGTATAATCAGATGCAATTCCATAAAGAAGAACTGGATAACTTAATTAATGATAATTTAAACAATATAAAAATCCATAAAATACCATTCATGGTCATGCACATGAAGAATATGTGTGTTTTAATTTATGGAAGGTTTGCTGTGAGTGATCAACAAGATTTGGATCTGAAAGCAGCAGATAACACAAGGAGAGGCATTTCCACTGGAGAAAGTGATGCAAGATACTGGATTCAGTTCAGAAGAGAATAGATTCAGTTCTGCTTCCCCGTGGTCTAGAAGAAGTTCATATTCTTGTGAGCACAGGAAAAGGCTATTGGCTGATTACAGTTTGGAGAGCCAATCTCACGAGAGGAGGGTAGAACAGATTATCCTAATTATGGTAGTGAAATGAAAGGTTGGGAAATATTTTTTCCCTCTAAAAAGCTCATAAAGTTGAACACTAGGGAATAAAAAGACCATTTTAGCTGAAAACTAGTGCTTGGCATGTGAACATAAGTAAGCAAGGTGGTCATGTATAGGTATAGGGTGGAAATTAGTATAAAGATTTTAAACCTTTAGGTGAGTAAGATTTGGACCAGTCCAGTACTTTGCAACACTGGGAACTAAAAATGCCTGATTGATTTTAAGGGGAAGCTTAAATTCATATCTGTGTTGTGTGATTTACATCAAGAAGAAGAATATATATATTTGATATAATGGGTAGCTCCTTCAGGCTATTTCTTGCTATCAAGAAATTGAAACAATCAATCAAATAAAAAAAAAAACTTGAAAAAAAACCCCAAGATATTAGTGACAGTAATATTTAGTTTATATATTGCAATAATTCACATAACAGTAGCAGATATTTAAAAATTATAATCTAACTGTACTAAAACAAACACTTTGAATAAAAAAGAATGTATTCCAAACTCATGGTCAGCACTAATGCTGAATTCTCTAATCAGATTACAACTACTGTGGACCCCATAAAATTACATCATTACCTTCCCAGGACTGAGGGTCTTCAAAATCCATTTGTTAAAAACTTGTTGTGGTATCACAAACACACTTATTTGGTTTTCTTGTATTTATGTTAAGTTGGGTACGAGGTGTAATGGATATTTAATGCCTTGGAAGAGTGTGATTAGAGGGGTGGAATGTGAAAACAAAATGCATTTCCCTGTTAAACTAGAAGCAGATTGAATTCACTAAATTTCAGTATGTGACATATAAATCAGAATTTTCTGACAAAACAATATAGGGTGAGTCTTCTAATAGCAATGATTTTATGGTCTCAATGAGTCATAAAACTCCCTCTGTAAAAGTGTGTTATTAATTAGACACCCAGCAATAATTCATTATTGTATTGTCAGAAGGCTATAAACAGGGCAAAAGGCAAAGTCAAGTCCAATGTCACCTAACAGCAGAACACATTAGCAAGAATGAAAAAACAAATTTCCAATGTATACTAAGCAGTATGCGTCTCTATATGCTGACTTGTTTTTCTGATGAAAGAGCTCAGGAACAACTAGAAAGATATTATGTTGTTAGTGTTTAAATTTGCCTAAGATATCTAGCATTACAGAGCAAGGTTTGAACAAGGATGCCATCTGATCACACAAAATAGCTCATCTTCTCTGAATTAAAATGCACACTGAAGGTGTAGTCAGGCAATGTATTGTATCATCAGTGAAAGCCTCCCCAGAAAACTTCAGTAAATAATTTGGTTTTAATTTATTATGAACAATTGGAGCTCACTGGCTCTTTGAATAGTCTTGACTATGCTGAAATGATCTGTTGCATCTAGGGGATTACTGGAACACAAATAATTTGGAGAGTTGCCTCAGAATTGTTTGGAAAAATTTCTTTTTGGTCTTTGGCCGTGCTGTTTTATTTTCATTGTAAGTTTTTGTTCCCCAACTTAGCCTTTCTTTAAAAAAAAAAGTCTATATATCCCCAATGCCAGTTGAATTATTTAAGCAAGCAAGTCTGAGCCCAGATGTAAAAACTTCGGGAAAGAAATTGATGGTCCCCAACAGAAAATAGGAATTATAGTTGTTTTCTTTTCTATGAGACACTTTCTCTTAGGTCTCAGTTTGGCAGAATACTGGGACTTAAGAGAAGGCATAATTTCAAGGAAAGAAATAGTTTACTTCAATGGGTGTACTTCTGTACTAAGGAATCACATGGGTTTAAATATCTTACTGGATCAGCCTTTTAGGTTTCGGAATTTTCACTGGCTGGATGGGAACTTACTATTGGGTCATTGTTTTTACTACCATGGCAATAAAATTTGAAACCTCTCAGAATAGACTGAGATGGGGAGTTTCAGAGTAAAAATGGAAATGTGTGAGATTCAGTTATTGTTCATGCATTTTCCTCACACTCAAAGCTTAAATCTAGCAAGTAGTTACGCAGGCATTTTCCCTGGGCACACTTTTAACTGTGTAAAAGCATTTGTATGGACTGTCCCAAGTCATTAGTGGTGACTTAGTTCTATAAAACAAGAATGAACACTTTCTACTGCAAAAAAGATCTGGAAACTCTGGTCTCATTTTGGTGATGTGGAATACTTTGCATGGGGTAGTAACTTAGCACAGATTCACATTAGACACTCCTTCCAATGGTGGTGGGTGCTGTATTTCCTTTGTCTCTCTGTTATGGCTCAGACATAAACCAAAACTGCATATGAACACACTACTGATCAATTGAGCATTTGTTGCTAACTGTGCATGTACTCCACCTTGAACTAGAATGTGTTAGCTGAAACTTCTTTCCCTGAGCCTGTCATGTTCAGTTGAGGCAGAGTAAATCTTGAAGCTGTAATAATAAAATCATGTGCAAGAGCCCTTTTAAATAGAAACTGGGTACTCTTCTTAAAGGGATTTATAGGTTTTGAAGTTCAAGCAGGATATGCAAGGACAACAGTGTTTGTTTTTTTTTAATCAGAATGTAGTAGATTGGGTAGGGCACAAAACATCTTATCTGAAAAGCATCTTTTAATGGTCTCTTTTGACAAGACTTTTTAATGGCAGGGCATCCTTTTGGTTTTTTGGTTGTCTCATTCAAAGAAGCAGCCCTGCATGTTAAAGTTCCCTAGTGTTGCTGGTATTAAAAGACATTAAATGCTGGCTCTACTTTGAGCAGAGTGGTTAAACTGAACAGTCTCCAGGGGTCCCTTCCAACCCCACAAGTTCCCTGAATCCATGGGTCAAAACTTAAATTTCAGTCACCTTGAACGTGGGGCTATCAGTCATATTCAGGCATTGATTTGTTCTTTACAGAAGATTAAAAGGCTGCCTTTGCTGTATGATGAGGACTCACAGGACTGTTGTGCACTGTGTATTTCTCTTACTGGTTTTTAGTGCAGCGTGAGTTCACTGATGCACAGCAGGAAGACACTGACCATCCAACTCTACCAGTAGCAAAACAAAGCCATATGCTAATGATCTCAACATCCAGGTCAACACACAGCAGTCCCAAATAGTAACTGAATAATGTATAATCCATCACATTTATGCTAAAGAACCCGATTTAATAGCATAGTTAGATTTTATAAGCACTTGAAATAGTACTTGGTTAGTAAAACCCAATAAAACAGAGCTTTTACAGTAATACAATATATATGTATATATTACACAGCTAATCATGTCTGAATTTGTTTTTAACAATCAGTTAGTTACCAATTGTGGTGCCCAATAGCTGTCTGGTTAAATTCATAACTGGAAAACTTAATTTGAGCTGTCATTGTAAAGTTCTCATCCTCATTGTAAAGTGTCTCTTACTCAACAGCCTAGCAAAAACAACAACAACAAAAAGAAATAAAAAGTCCAATATACACAAGATGTATACTGTAAAAAATATCAAAGGCACTGAAACACATATATTGAATGAGATTTTTTGGTTTTATTCTAGTGATTATTCTCAGTGAGACAAGCACACAATATTTCTTACCATTTGAGCAGGAGCCAGTTTGGAGCCTGACAGTTCATTGAATTTGTTTCTGTATGTATGGAAAAGAGAAATGGCATTGCAGAGAATGACTGGGTAATGTACTCAAACAAAACATCAGGATACAGTATCCTTTCCTACCAGATTACTTTCCCAAAAACTTTATGATATTTGAATAGTGTACAGTATTGGGGAGGGAAAGGAGACATAAAATTTCCACATAAAGCTTTTTCTAATGGGCTGTCAGTGACCTGAAACTCAAATGTATATGTCTGCAATTGTTGCAAGAGTACAGTGTTGTCTTGCAGTACTTGCACCTTTGCTTTCAGTTCTTTTCAGTGGGAAAAATTACTAGTTAGTAATTGCTAGTAAAACTGATTTGTTGTATGATGTCCAATATCAGGATCCTTCTGAATCCTGCCCTGAGATTATTCCCCACCTGCAGCCCCCCAAAGGCTCAAGGCCAGCTCAGATTCCCCACGGGGCCCAGGGGGGAGATATCTCAGAGATAGGACCGGGATTACCAGAAGAGGCTCCTTCTGTGATGTTTGAAGGTCTTTATTCGTGGGGGTCCACACGGAAAGGGAGCAAATCAAGGAAATACAGGGTCTTGTATAGGCCTTATCTCTGGTGGGCTGTCTGGCCCAGGGCCAATGGGATAGGGGAAAGGGGTAAAGGTCAGAGGGATATCTCGGCCTTCCATATCCTGGGGTAAGGGGAAGCAGTTTCTTGGGGAATTACAACACTGCCCAAAGTGAGGAGCAGAAGGCTCCTGCAGTCTCCTGAATGAAATTGAGACCTTCACATCATTTAGGTGGTGAACACAGATTATAATGTAGCCCAATTGCCTTAAGTGGCTAATATTAATGATGTTTGGCTTTGTTATGGACATAGAATCCAAACATTTAATGAAGTACTTAAAATAAGGTGGGTCTGGACTCTAATTTAGGTTGTACTTTTGGCTGCAAGGTTTAGCAGTTTAGATACCATTCAGGAATGTTTTAGTTGCAGTAAGTTTGGTGAGCTGAGACATAAATGATCTTGACAGGCTATTTATCTTGGCTCTTTCACAGTGTATGATATTTCCAGTGTATAAAAATCTTTCACTCTGAGACTATTGCTCAATTATCAGAGCTGTAGTGGGGGGACACCGTCACTTTCAGTCACTGAAAAGAAGCACACAACCTGACTGCCCAAGTACATGCCCAAATGTATATTCAGTCACACAAACACAGAGCTTCTATATACCTATATATATATAGCAAATGTGTTTTATGTCATGTTGTACTGAATACAATTGTTGCATTAAAAACTTTGAACATAATATAGTTGTTTAAATAAGCTGTTTTCAATGTTTTTGCACATCATTTTAAATGTAATAACCAATAGAATTTTCTCATTGCAAGGGGCATGATTAATATCCTGTAAGATTAGAAGAACTTTCCTGGTGAGCTGACTTTCTGTTTTATTTTTTACATCTCTCTCTAGGCTCAGCAGCCTTTAATGAGTTCAATTAAACATCTTTGTTTTCAATTTAAAATATATTTACTTATTCTTTAATGGTCCATCTGGAATCCCTATGTTTCTGGAAGAACTGGTTTTGGACATTAAAATATCCAAGAAGAAATAAGCTGGCAGAAGCTGTGATGCTAAACTGCATTTTGAAAACAAAATTCTGTTCTGTAATCAGATGTGTCATTGTAATGCATCTACATCTGAACTAGCATTGTTCCAGAGACCTCTTTTACACAACAAATTTTAGCGTTTTGTATGTTCATCAGACATTGAATGGCATTAATACTTTTTCAAGTGTTTAATATCTTTTCTGTATACTAAGATGTCCCAGCATGTCATATGTGAAGATAAGGTAAGGCCAAAAACCTCCTTCAGTGCTTAACAACAGCCTTAGGTACAGCAATCCAGGACATGCTGTGATGACTGTCTGTTCCTGAAAGTGCCTATAATAAGATGCTGAGTCCTACATATGGGCTTATCTGTTAGTATATATATGATATATACAGAAGAATTCAGACCACTGGATGCTCCTTTTAAGCTTACAGCTGACACCACTAAAGACTTGATATGCAGAAGAAATGCTGCAATTTCTCATTTAAAAGTCTCTATAACTATCTTTAGGTGGCTAATAAAGCTGTGTGAAATTTGTCTCCCATTTGTTCTTTCAGAGAAACTGCATTTTTGTCATCAAAACAAGATGCTGCTGGCCATTTCTCTGCTCTGGACTGGAAGTTAATTCTCCTGGAGTAATTGTGAACAAACTAATTATCGCAAATACTATAACCATAATATATAATGGATGGCTGACTGCCAGTCTTAATACTCTTTTTGTTACAAACCAAAGTATGTAATTTATATTCTGTTGTACGTTTTGCAGAAACTGCAATCAGGTAGTTCTGAAAAGATATTTCCTCATCAAGAAATAATTTTCTGAATAGTAATAATTTTAAAAAATCTGGCAGAACACTAGACAATTTTAATGGAAAGTTTAATAACCACTTTAAAACATAATTTTTAGTTAATTGTTTTAAGTATAGGCCTGCCAATCAAGATACAAAAATGTGCATGGCTTCTAGCAAATCCATTGTAAGAATTTTAACTTGATGTTTGCACAATTTGAAAGGAAATCTGTGTTGATACTGTGAAAGGTAGAGAAAATTATAGACAAATAATTTAAAGTTCCCTATTTGAAATATGCATTTAAAGTCAATATCTATTTTCATGACCTCAGAGCAATGGGGAAAGGAAACACAGGAAAAAAGCAAGAAGCTTAATTCAGTAGATACTTTCACCTGCCATGCATCCTTTTGTGGCTGTCAGGGTGGGTGAGTTGTTGGCCTAGCACTACATAGTTCTACCATGGATAGTTGGGTTTTTTCAGGAGTTGAACTTTGATGATCCTTATGGGTCCCTTCCAGCTCAGGATATTCTATGATTCTATGAGTCTATAGTTAATTCATAGGGATTTTATTTAGTGGATCCTATAATGTGTTTTTAATAATTGATTCATCCCCAACTCAAATTATTTTCTTAGAGGAGGCTTTTGAATGTCAGTAACATTTGCCTGAAATCTGGAAAGCTTGGCTTTCAGACAGCCCCAGAAAGTGAGTGGCAGAAACCATCTCTGTGGACACCTCTTAGAAGCAACTGTATTCTTCTAAGAGTTAAAGAAAATGTATGTAATAAAATATTTACCTCATATACATAGCAAGACTATACTAATATCAATTTTTAACAGCTGGAATTTTGCACCATTAAGACCTGCAATGAAAAAAACTCCAAACACCTGTATATAAATACAACACACTTATTATATGAATAACTCAAAAGCCTAGTTTAAGTGATTTAATAAATGAGATTATTTTATCACTTTGCCAAAAATGAACATATAAAGCAATCCTTTGCTATTTATATGCATAATTAAATACAATGACATCCTCTACAATGGCATCTTAAACTTCAGCATTGAGAAGTGCTCAATGATTTGGTCAGGGAGTTATGTTTTGTCATAAGGGAATTAAATGACACAAAAAGCCTAACTGGATAAAGATAACACATATTTCTCTGTCCATGGAGCCATTATATTTTGATGCTAATTTCATTTATATGGTAGATCAAGCCTTGAAATTACATTTCAGATTGCAGAATGATTGCTGCTGTATGACAGTTCACCCTATTCCTTCATTCTTAGGTGGAAATGAGCTTTAAAATAGCCCAAAATTACAATTTTTACATAATTGACATAATCTCAAAAAGAGTTCAAGAAAAGGGACCAGATTTAGACACAGAATCCAAAAGTAACTAAATGTCCTTTATTACTCAAGAAATATGTAGTTCTAACTTGAAAATACTGACATCTCTGCTTTTTTAATACAGTGATAGCACATATGGGATTTTTTTTATCATTTTCTTTCTTAAAGATAAGATAAATTGTCAATTAAAGTATACTTAAATAATTTCCAGAATTTAATTTGAATTAAGTTTAATACGGACTTATTTTTAGTCTAAAGACTAAAGTCATCTTGGTAGACCAGGCAATTTGTAAGAAATACAAGTTATGTACGCCGTTCAGCAAAACAAGTTTAATGTGTTGAACTTTTGCAGTCCACACACCTATGGAGTTTAGAACAGAGCTGAGATTATGGCATGTTTGGTACTACCATGACTGAGTTGTAAGCAGCTCACAAATGATCTGCAATAATTCTTTTTGTTCTTCATTAGGTTTCACTGCTCCCAGTACTGCTTCCAATGATAAATTTTAACAAGCTCCTCATTGGAACCCTTTATAAAATGTGTTAAATTTCTTTTAGAATTTCACCTTGAAAGAATGTTTTAGTGTGATTCAGCAAAGCATTTCTTCAGCTGTCTAAAAGAAAATAGTTGCACTGAGTGTTCTATATCTTCACCTGATCACATTAGATATTAATGGGTTTTTCTTTGTTTATAACCATTTGGAACAATTACAAGTCTGTAGCATAGTTAAACAGTTTTGATGGCATTTATATCAATGCCATATATTGATATAATAGTCTTCATAAATCATTATGCATCTAAGATAAGCACATTAACAAAAATGATTTTTTTTAGAATACTCAGTTTCGATACGTTTATCAAAACTATGTCAGATCATGCTGCTTAATTTAAATTATGCATAGATTTTCTTCTCCACTGTTCAGCTCCTTGTAGTTAATCAGATTTTTTTCCAGCTCATTTTCTACCTCCATCTTTAACACAATCCTTTCATTTTCAACTGTGCTATTTAACAGCATGTGAATACTTATATCAAAACATGCACAATTAACTTAATGCACATGCATACGTCTCCTCAAAAATAAAACAATTTTTTTCACTCCCAAATAGTTTTTGAGGCTATTGTTTTTTACACAAGCATTTTCCCTCAGGTTAGCTAATTTCAGTATTTGAGTACTATTTATTTTTGTCTTGTAAAAAAGGTCTAATTACCATATTTCCAAGATAATAAGAGTTTTACAATTATTCTTTAAAATGGCATGTCTTTATTACTTTGTTTTGTGCTAACCAACAAAATACTACAGAGGATTTCAGTGTGTATGTTTCATCACCTCATTTACCACAATAACTTGAGTTAGAACAATAAAGTAGTAACACTTCTGAGATTCCTTTGAGGTTTTAAATTGTTAGTGCTATAGAAACTGCTGTGAGCTGATGCCAACATATGTTCCTGGAAACATTTATAATAATAATACAGCTTCAGCAGAGATGGTAATGGTATAAACAGGGCAAAGGAAATACCAGAAATGCAGCAGATGCAATTGATTATATGCCTTGCAGAATATTCCACTCATGTATTTTAGGTCCTGTCAATGTAAATCAAAAGGAGGTGATACTATCAGTAAGATGTATTACAGTCAAAATAACAGACAGAGACAGCAGTCTCCCCATGCTGATGGAACAGATCATGATTTTTGAAATGAAGAAGACATCCATAGCACAGCTGAGGTATCATAAACCAGGGGAAAATAATGTGATTTAAACATCTGAATCATTGTGAGCTGTGATTGAATTTATGCTGAAAGTTCATATGACTGATAGGGCCATATCAACTTTATTTTAAGCTGATAGGGCTGCTTTACTTTGAGTTGACTAGTGTGTTTGAAATTGATCTATGTTTTATTCCTGCTCTAAATGTTTGCAGCTTTCATTATTTCTCAGGCTTGTAAACTTGGGAACTGAGCAGTTTTTGAAAAACTGGAATAAATAGCCATCAAAGTCAAGCATACAAGTCTTGATTTAGAAGACAGCACTCAAAGTTCCTGCGATGGCATGGGCCTGAAGAAAACCTCTTCTTGTTTTTATGAATTCAGATCTGCAAAGAGCTATTTTACGAATTTTGGAATGAATATTTTAAACACGAAATATTACATGTTTTAAAAAGCTTTCTCACTTTTCATTATAAATTACTTTTAATATTATATTAGAAAGAATTCTGTGCTAGGAATTGGAGCTAAGTTTGCCTTTTGTAGTATGGAAATTCTCGCAGCACCTCCTGAAATTCCCTTAGGAATAGAAGATTAGCCTCACAAGTTTGAGACAGTAATGGAAAATTGTTAAGCTATTCTATAACTAAAGCATATTTAATGTACATTGGTATCATAATTTCTTTGAAATTACATATTATGAGGACGTTTATATCAAAAGGTATTTTCTTTGAATAAACAGCAAAAAAAAATTAGTAATTTGTCAAATAATGCCAACATATAATCTAGTGGAAAACAGATTTATTTTTAACCTTATTAATTAATATTAGATCATTAGATAATGAAAAGGCTGAATTCAAATTTATTATTTTTATTTTTTTAATTAACAAACTATGTCTAAAAAACAATAGCAATGGACAGACCACATTCTGACACCGTATATTTAAATCCAAGTTTTTCTGCTTATTACCTAACTCTGAAAACTTGGAGATTAGTGAGAAAATCCACTTGTGGCTGCATTTCATTGGAGATGCATGGAGAATTGTCTTTGCCACCTCGTGGAAGATAACATTGCTCCCTAAGTTTTTATTGGGATGTGTAATTTTGAATAGCTGATATGGGAGTGATGTATGGATCAGTAATTAATAGACAGTTTTTATAACTCATCTACAGTGACTGATTGAGTGACTCCTTTAAGTAATCTCAATGCTTTCAAAAGATTGTGCTGAATGGATTGTAAAAAAACAAAAAATGCCAACAATTAATTTTAAAAATCATAAGAAGAATGAGCAATTTCTGATTCAGAAGGAAATCTTTCATGGAAAAAGAGGCAAAAAGAGATTTCAGGTTGTGAATAGCTTTCCCATCTGAGCTTGCATATTTTGTGAATTTGGCCAGCTTCTGATATCAGTTATGCTGCAACAATCTATTATCTATCAAGCAGCTTTAAATACCCTAACACTTCATATAATTTCCACTTAACAGAGTGTAGAATACTTGCAGCTCTTACTGCTGCACTAAACTTTGATTTATACAGATTTTTCAGGATTTCATCCCTTGTTTTTTTCCATAAAATTGTTCATATTGTGCACAGAGAATTGAAGGATTATCCCCAGAATATCAAATATTTGGTACTGGGAATAGAATTGATGAAGATTCACATAATTTACACAGGCAAAATTTTTGATGGGTTCTCTGTAGTGATTTAATTTCAATCCTTGCTTGAAAAAACAACCTTATGTCATGTTTGGAGATCAAGTCATGAACTTGGTCCCCAAAGGCTTACAAGTCTCTCAGCTAACTCATGTACAAATGATCCTTCATACCTTTATTTTATTCCCCTTGTGCATATTGGAATGCAACTCCCAGGTATATTCTCATCACGGAATAGTTCATCAGGTTTCAAGGCATAAGAGTCATAAGAGCAGGTGTTAATTTACATGGAGTCTCTTCAGCTTCCTTCAGCATTTGCAAAAATGCAGAAATTTCTTACAGTGTAACAAATTCAGCATGGTGGTGGTTTTTCGTATCAGTACTAGATGTGGCCTTAGTTAGGTAACAAGTGAGTTCCCTCTGATACTGCATGTATTTCATTAAAGGACAGCTGACACATAGTAATTTCTTGCTTAACTGTGACACTGACCATAAAGGGCTGCAGCAATTGATTTATCTGTTCTGCTGAACTCAGATAATAAGATACTCAGGTCTTCCTGGTGCTGCCAGTCATTTTTGTCTGGTTACTTTCTGGACACTTTGCTCTCTCCACAAAGATGTCTTTGTTGCTCATGTTTTGAGATTTAAATCTAATTTTTTTCTGATGTCCTCAAGGTTCCAGGTTATGAAAGCAGTGTTTTACAATAAAGGAATTTTTATTTCCTATTAACCTTTAGTGATAACAAAACTGAAAACAAAAGTAGCCATTCTCTTCCTAAATATTAGAATTGCATTTTTTTTTTCAAGAATGGAAACTCTCATGGTTATCATTCACTTACCATGGACTCTTTTTTTTCCTACTCTATACTTGTTAAACCCTATCATGCCACCCAAGCATTTATCTATTTTTATGATATACAGTAGTTGTGGACTGGGTTTTAGGTGTGAAATCTGTCTATTGTTCTAACACATCTTCCAGGGGAACCAGAGGACATGAACTGGGTTTTCTTTTGATGACATAACACTGGAACATGTGTTCCAGGTGTGCACTATTTCAGCAGCTAATTTTGTTCAGTTATAGGACCAGCCTCAGTCCCACAAAATCCCAGAATATTTACAACATTAGTATTGAATATTTCAATGTACAGGTCTCTTCCTAGGAGGCTGTTTCTATTAATTTTCTTATTAATTATTATTTCTGATTTACTGATCATTTAGGGGATGGATGGATGGATGGATGGATGGATGGATGGATGGATGGATGGATGAAACTCTGCTTTTAGAAATAAAATACCAGTTTGAGTTTTGAAGAGAAACACTCACTAGTCCTACACTGTTATTTCTTAATAATTAACATCAGTTTGGGAGCTGATACTCCTATAAAATCAATGGGAGTTCATTTTCCTTACGCAAGAATAATATTTGCCATTTCCATCTCTAAACTGGGGCTCGTCATTTCCGGTCTCATAAATCTCAAATGTGGATTTAAATTTGCCTTGGTAAAGACTTCAGTTCGAGTCTCTGTGTTTTGAAGTATGTGGCACTGCATCTTATTAATTCCATTTGAATTCATAACATTCAAAGGTGGCTGTGAGCCTTTTGGACAATTTTTTATCCTGGAATCACTATTTAGTGATTCAACTTCCTTACAGAAGTTATAGCCAGCCTGATCCCAGAGCTGGTGGGATAAATTCCTTCTCCATGGCACTGTGAGAAAAGGTGTGAGCTGGTACCATGTGCAGTCATGCTGTATTGCATGTTTGTACAACTGGCTCAGTTGGCTTGAGGCTTACTAGCTGTGTGCTGTACAGCAGTGAAATACTGCCTACTGAAAAACATTAGTATCCTTCTTAATTAGTATCCTTCTACTTACATTAGTATCATTATTAAAAGCAAGGATCTTTGATAAGAGATAAGATTAAAAGATACTGAGTGAATAGCTCTTATGTTATTGCTTTTTTGTGAATATGGATATTATAATTACAGAAGATGTATTCCAGATTCTTATACATAATTGATCTAACTACATGGACATCTTTTTGAATTATGATATGAAATTAAAATTATGTGTAATCTTACTAATCTATCAGAATTACAGCAGAATAAAAAAGTATGTTCGTCAGATACAAAAACCAAAAGTGTAAGCTGGCAAAAAAGGTTTCATTATGATTCATTATGAATAATATATTTCATTATGAATAATATTCAATATTATTTATAATAATTCATTATGAATAGTAGCACTATTTTTTATTAACAAAAAGTGTGTAGAAAAAACTGCATATTGCATTTAAATCTTGATAAACGGAAAACTCTGGAAGAAAACATACATCTGTACATATCTATAAAAAGTACGTATTTGAATGCATCAAGTTCTGCACAATATCTCTTGGTTGTAACACTTCCCTCTTTTTGGCTCTGTGTTTTCCAATGTGTAATATGTTCAAATCAGAGGTGAATTTGAGCATCTAAATTACAGTAAATTTTATTATTTTCTTCTTAGAAGCCAAACAAAATTTTATGACAAAGGCATTTAACAAAGATTTTTAAATACCTTCATAATAATGTTCTTTGAAGACCTTTTAAAATTCGTTGTTTATTTCTTCCTCATGTAACAAAAAAGCATTCTTTGCTTACTTTAATTTATAAAAATGACAAAATATTACAGATGTGAAAGAAATACCCCAAAGCTGTAAGATTATTTAAACTGCAAAAATTAACAAAAAAGAGTTATTATTGATCCTAAATTTCCCTAAATATTGGTGAAAGCATGAAGTAAATTCTTAGTGTCGAGTGCCAGAAGTTATCGTGGTTTCTTGGATCTTTATGGTACCATCATCCATCCAACCAAGTACTTCTAAAGATCCAAGACTGACAGAAACAAAGTGTCTTCTATACACAAAGCAAAGTGCTTCTCATGTGTCCCACATAGAAAATATTTAATCTTTTTCTTACATGAAAAGATCATGCACAGGATTTTGAAAGATTGATATTTACTTTAGTTCTCCTTCATGAGAGTTCTTTGAGCAGTTGGATTTGCAAGATATGCTATGCAGCAAGCCACTGAAAATCAACTCAGATAACACTGTTCGAATTGGATATTCTAAGAAAAGTGATATGTACTCACAGATTCTTGGTCCTGTGAATTTGCTCTCATCCAAATGCTAGACCTAACAGAGCTGTGGAATTTTCGTGTTATCAGTTTACCAAGCCAAGCAAATTAGGATGCTTTTTATCTACCAGCTTCACATTATTCAATGAAGACTGCCATTCCATAAGAAATATATTAGCTGCTGGCTCTGATAAGATTCAATAAATAATAGCTCTGCAAGGCTGAACTCTTTAAAGTATAAGTGCTTCTGGAAAGGATGATTCCTGGCGTCCTGTGATTAATTTACTAAGAGAATTAAATATACATATAAGAGCCTTGTGAAGGAAATGAAAATATTTTATTATGTGCTGGAATTTTGAATTGCATATTGTGAGGCACTGTCTTTTGCTGAAAAGTTAAAGAGCATTTTGTTAATCTCTCAGAACTAATCTTAACTCATACCATCACTGTTTATAATGTTTGTAAGAGACCTGGGGTAAGAATTTCTGATCCACTATTAAAGGGCCAAGGAAAATCTTTTTTGTAAAATGTTGTAAGCAGACATCTATATCTATGGCATCATGAAATGCAACTTTGAGTGCCTTAAAATATTCAGTTGTGTTATTTATTTTTCCGTCTTTTCATAGTCATCAACAGGAGTAATGAAATCAGAGTTAGGCATGTCCTGGAATGTATGGAAGAATGAGAAACTCACGTCTTCTACATGGATGCTAGCTGTTGGAAATGCCTCATGTCTCTGCCATTACTGTTTCATGCCCAAGTTAATAATGTACCATAAGTTAATGTGAAATTGGGTTTCCTACTCTTAACATGTGAAGATATGGAACTGCAATTACCAGAAATTTTGAAAAAATCCAAGTATGATAATGTTAATAGCTGTGAACTGCAGACAGCGAAGGGAAGAAACAAAGCAGACAATACTACATATTCTTGAATGCTCTGATGTAAAGCTGTAAGGAATCTAGTTGTCAAGAGAAATACAAGACAAAAATGTGAGATCTGTGGGACTGTATTTAAGAATTTCTTAAGAATAGGTTTCAGGTAGTTAAGGTTTTCTGTTTGCTTTGACTGTTTACCTCGTATATTTGACTAAGAGAGAATTCATTATATGAAAAACAAAATAAGCTGCTAATTATTTCTACGTTCATTTTCAAGCACAATTATAGAACAAATTCTTGGAAAAATTTTGAGTAGCTGCATGATGGCTTGGAAAACTAAAACTTTGCATAGGTAAGGATTGGATCTGATTTCTGAAATGCAGCCTGTAACATATACATGTAAATAAGCTGTGGACATATTGTCTGCAATGGAAGCATTTATGAAACAGACTGAAGAAAGGAGTTCCCTTAAAATGTGTGGATTTACCACTGGCTTACATTTTATTGCACTCTTTCTGGGAATGTGAATGGGACTCCAAATGCATCTTTATTCCATGTCTTTAATACAACTTTTACTTGAAATTCTTATAATTAGAAAGCATGTACCTGTAGAAAATAACAGCAGCAAAATAGATTATTCAATTTACTTGTTGGCTGATGCATCCTGACTGAGTTACCCTAGAACCAAATTGCTGCTTGTCCCTGTTTTGTACTTTGTGTAAAGCTGATGAAAATCTTTTGAGTTAAAAACTTTCTTTTCTTAGATCTGATTCTGTGTTTCTTTGTACTTTGCTCAACTAACCATAAAGAAATTTCTTATTCTGTTTGTCTGCTAAGGTTGAATTCTTGAAAAAAATAGAGTGTGAGCTAATGTTTTTAGTTCAGGATAAATGGAAAGAAAAAAAAAAATAAAGCTCAACATCAGATGCAGTGTCATTGCAATGAGCAGTCAACTGTCAAGTTGTTGTCTTAGACCATGAAAGCCAAGCAAAATTACAATTCAGTGCATTCCCAGGAGTCTTATCACTGGATACCAGGAAGAAGAGACCAACACCTCGTTCTGCTCTTTGTCTCTTTGGGAAGCTGGAGAGAGCCATGAGTTCATCCCTCCTGTTCTCCAAACTAGGCAAACCCAAAGTCCTCAGCTCCCCCTCCTCGGATGTTCATTTCAGCCCTTTCATCAGCTGCTCTTCGTGCCTTCTTCTGGATGCACTGAAGGACCTTCACATTCTCAAACTGTGGCTCCCAAAACCACACACTGTGCTGAAGGTGAGGAGAAGGAAGGAAGTGTAGGAAGGAAGGAAGGAAGGAAGGAAGGAAGGAAGGAAGGAAGCAGCTGGAGTAGGACTGGAAAATATCTGTCAAAAGAACTTGTGGGTAACTGCTGTGAGCTGTTCTAAACCGAGGGGGAATGGAGGTCCTTGTGTAAGGCTCAGGCTTTACTTAAGGCTGGAGTTAGGATGAGGGAAAAATCCTAATTTCCCATATTTCAAAAAAGGTCCAACACGTAATACTTTACCTAATATAGGTTTTTCATGCAAGTTTGTACTGTTTCCTGGAAGTTAATATGTATTCTGGTGAAGTTAAAATTCATGACTTGCTTACTTGGTAAGGAGTTTGAAGTGCCAAATGGAGTATACTAGACTTGTAGTCGAATTTTCACCAGCTGTTTTTGGTTTCTTGTATCATCTCAAGCATGTTAGCTTGAAACTGTTATTGAAAATAATTGCTAATAAATGCACTTAAAAATTAATTTTGTGAACTAAATTCAGATATTATAATGTTATCTGAATAAAGGCTAAGCAAATTGAACAAAGATATGACAGGGATCAGAGGGAGAGTGAAAACCAGGAGATTACTATGGGATGTTTAGGATGTTTAGCAAGACTTGTGTGATATGGGAAGGAATTATAATATAATTCCCTGGCCACATACAAGCAGCTGCTGTTTGTTCAGTAGTTGTATCTCTCTGGGTCTGTGGCTTCATCCTCATAATATGTTCTATACACTTATTAAATACTATTTGTGACTATTGTGTGTGTGGGCTCAGCCTCTCTACTAACTGGTACTGGGGACAAGGAACAGCAGAGCCAGGACATCCACATGATTGGGACAAAAGAAATCCTACTGCTTCTGTAGTCAACCAAATTCAACAACCTTAGGTAAGTTGAATTATACTATATTCTTTGTATACTTACAATATAACTAAATAATAGAGTGTGCTCACTGTTTTTCAGTGTTGAACATAATTTATGTGATGTTGCAAATTTTAATCTTAGTGTTTTCACTTGCCTCTCTGAACTACAAGGGAAAAGCACTGAAGATATGCATCATCATTATGGTTCTCAGGTAACCCATTGTTAATTGTAGCATGTGTGTGGCAAATATTTCACTCCCTTGCATTTTGATTTGTCTCTTATGTGCCATTCAGTGATACCCCATGCCTTATGGTGGCAATATGCATATCTAGCTTAAAGCAGCTATGAGTATGACAGAATTGAAACAGAAGAAGCTTGTGACAGTTTCTGCTCTAGAAAACTATTGTTAAATAAATGTTGAGATTAAAAAAATAAAGTTGCAGACAGGAGCTAGTTTATATTTTAATGAAATCTGATATTGCTGCTTTCTTAACTAGTACGATGTAAAAGAAACAGCAATTAGGCTAGGAGTATTTGCAGATATATTTCTAAAACTAAGAAAAATATACAAAATAAATGAGGTTAACTTTATATTCTCTGAATTCTCACTTTCATTATAATTCCTGACTTCTTCACCTACCCCCAGATGGAATTCCATAAGTATCTATATGGGAGCACTGGGACTGTGGAACAGTGTAAATTAATGGCTGATATTTGTGAGAGTCATCTGGAATTAGTTACACAGACCTCTTCTCTTTCGTAACTGTCATACACAGCTATTTGTATAAAACTATTCTTAAAAGGAATTCCTGTACAGAAGTAGGGACTATATTTTCAGATGAAGAAGTTTTGAAGGAGTGCTCTAGGCACTGGCCTCAATATCCAGAATTTCATGTCCAGTGTCTTTGCTCACTTGAATCTGGCCATGCCTTGGCCATTTCTTGCAGGTAAATTTGATATTGTCTGGTAAAGTATGTAAACATCTTGCCAGATCTTTTTTATTTGTTTCTTTGCCTTAATCATTCCTTATTAGAGTAACATGATAATCATTTGGCACGATTTCTTAACATGTCCTTTTTGCAGATGGGTATTTATAGTAAGCCATCTTTCCTTTCCTCCTGGCATTATTTCTTTCTCATCCATTGCAGGATTTAATGATGCTGATTGAAAGCAATACACCTATCCAGAATATGTCTCTGCCAAGGCATAGTAAGGTGTTATTATTTAATCCCAAATATATCACAAACCTATATGAGAGCATAGAGATCTGTCATCTTGACTTTGTGTGCCTAACTCTTGAGTTCCATGAAACCATGCTAATTTACACCTGCTGTAGATTTGCCTCAAATAATCAAGATGGAATCAAATTTATTCTTATATCTATTTGTTGCTGCATTAGTTTTTTTTCTTTGGGTTTTCCTTAACATGATGGAAAAAAGAATTATTGTAAGTTTGATGGCATAAAAAAGAAAGTGCAAAGTCCCTGGCTACAAACTCTTGCCAGTAATTAAATAAGCCTAGGTCTGCACCAAAGCAGTCTGTCAGCATCCTTGCTGTGCTCTGCCAAGACTCTATGCTTATTGGAGAAATGTTTGCCAAAGTAGTTAAATATTGATCTGGAACATGTTGAATAGAAAGAATAAATTAGAATTTACTTTGTGGCACAGTGTGTATTCTTATCTATCTATCTATCTATCTATCTATCTATTGACATGTTTTTCCATATTTTAATATATATCCCACTTCAAATTAAATCTGACAACAGAGTCTTATCAAGAAACTTCAAAGTCTAAAATCAGGCTCAGAATAAGTGAGTCTTCTAAAAAGTTACTTCATGGACACATTACTTAGACAGGTAATATATAATAGGTGTCTACTTTAATATTGATATAATAGAATCACATAATTTTTGGTTTGAAATACCCTCTAGGATCATCCAGCCTGACTATTAATCTAACACTGCCAGGCCCACAAATAAACCAGGCCTTCAGCTGTCACATCTACACATTTTTTTGAGGGATACCACCTCTTCCCTGGACAGGCAGTCCTACTGCTCAGACAACCCTTTTGGTAAAGAATATCCAATATCCTAATATCCAATATGAACATCTCTGGAACAATCTGAGACTGTTTCTTGTTAGTCAATCTCTTGTTACCTCACCTTGCTACAACCTCCTTTCAGGTAGTTGCAGAAAGTGATAAAGTCTCCCCTTAAACCCTTTTCCCCAGGCTAAGCATCCCCAGCTCCCTCAGCTACTCCTCATCAGACTTGTGCTCCAAACCCTTCACCAGTTACAGTGCCCTTCTTTGTACATGCTATGCCACAACACATCAAGAATGATGAGACACTTGATTACCCTGACCTAAAAAAGGCAAAATAACATTTTTAGAAATTAGTTTCTCCAGAACTGAAGAATGCTTTTTCCACAGTGAACTGAAGGCTTCTCTCATATGCTCCTATTCAAAGTTCCAAGTTCTTTTCAGTTAAATCCATAGGTATATAAATGGACATGGATTTTATGAGTTCAGGAGTATTGTATTTCAGAGTTTTGAAAGACCTTGATTGGCCTTCACAGTATAGGTGTCTGCTAGCAGTAAATTTCAATTACACTTAAGTTCGGAACTTAAACAATTTTGGCCAATTTATACCAAAGCAATTTGCAGTCTCATGTGTTTATTGGGTTCTGAAATTCTCAAAGCAAAACAGCTTCCATTGAACTTTCGGATAACACTACACAAAAGGAAAAGTTAGATAAAAATTAGAGAAGTCTCCTTCAGAACTTAAAAGATACATTCTTATTTTCTTAGCTTTAAATTTTATTCCCACAGTGAATGTATCTCCCACTCAGGGATGAAAAAATTAAAGAAAAGATACTTGATCTTTTCACTTACTTTGTATTCAGTCAGGATGCTGAGGCCTTCAATACAGGTAGAAATCCATATAGGTTCAAGCCATCTATCTTAAGTTCATGGTCAGTAGCTTTCAGTTCTCAGTAGGAGAGCAGTCTTTTCTGAGAGACTATCTATCTTTACAATAAAATTACACAACATGTAGTTTAGCCATTGACATTCAGTTTTTTCATCCTACTTTATTTCTGCTCATTTCAAGACTCCAGAGGGCAAAACAGAAAAGACAGGGATATCAGAAGAAGTAGAACACATTATATTACACTTGGCATAGACTGAGGATAATGTAAAATAATAGAATAATTTAGGTGGCTCCAGCATTTCCTTGGGCCGCCTGTTGCAATGCTGGACAGCCCTTTTGATGAAGACACTTTTACTAATACCCCATTTTGCTAATACATCTCCTTGAGCAGCTTGAGGCCATTGCTTGTTGTCCTTTCACTAGTTGCCTGGGAGAAGAAGCTAACCCCCATCTGACTAAAAGCTCCTCTCAGGTAGTTGTAGAGAGGAATAAGGTCTCCTGTTCTCCCAGCTGGAAAATGGCAGTACCCTCAGCCACTCCTCACAGGACTTGTGCTCCAGATCCTTCACCAGCTCCGTGGCCCTTCTCTGGACACACTTCAGTACTTAAATGTCTTTCTTGAAGTGAGGCGTATAGGAATTGAGGTGGAGCCTCACCAGGGCCAAGCAGATTAGAACAATCACTGCCTTACTACTACACACTTTAGTGTCCTAGATACTATTTTTGACATCACCCAGGATGCTGTTGGCCCTCTTGGCTACCTGGCTACCCCAGGTCCTTTTTCCCCATGCAGCTTTCTAGCCCCTCTTCCCCAGTCCTTTAGCACTGCATTTGGGGTCATTGTGATCCAGCTGTGGGACCTGGGACTAAGGTGTAGCTGCAGTCTCTTCCCAAACTCTTCCCAAGAAAGATTTCCATAGATGTTCTTCCTCATCACAGTCTCTGCTCTGTGCAGTAACATACATCTCTTCATAACTCCACTTTCCTCTGATCTGTGCAAATGCTGTAGGGCTGGATCACTGGCTCTGAAAGAAGTCTCTGTTATCTGCTACCTATTATATTTGTGTTATAATGACATTACACTTTATACCAGAGTCTGGTTAATATTGGAAAACATTGAGCTAATTTTCTCTTTCATCTCACTTGCCCTGGACCTATAAGTTAAAATCAGCTATAAGTTAAAAGCAGTTAATAGCTTTCTTTTTAATGAGAATTTAGTGGCAAAAAGGCTGGTTTACAACTGGACTTAATGTTGTCATGGTTACAACAGTTGGCAGATGTTATCTTTTTTTATCTGTTTAGGGTTTTTTCTTGAATGAATTATAGAAATTAAGAAACCTAAATCATTAATTGACATGGTTTGTTAAAGAGAGTTTAGGGAAAAAAGAGAAAACTTTTTCAAATCCTAAATATCACTTGAAGCTTGGTTTGTATCTTCTGTAATAGCCATTTAAAAATTATGTGTAATTAGGGCACAGTTCAGTAAAATCACATCATTTGAATTTATTTTCTCCAGAGTTGAAAGAGTGAGTTTATTCTCACAGTGGGCTGAAGGACTTAGAGAATGCTTGGCAGCAACTGCTCCTAATAGTACTTGTGGGATGAGTGTAGTGAATGCAGATGTCACGTACTCTTCAAAGGGTAACATTAAAATCGTATTTGCTTTCCAACACATTTTAATATTGTAGAAGCAAGACAGTTGCTATTAACTGATGTAAGAAATATTCACAGTAGGAGCATTTCTGGAAGAACAACTACATAGACTTAAAATAGTAAAGTTTATATAAGTTTAGTTATAAATGTAAACTTGAAATTGAATAATGATCGTGTTACCAGCCATCTCACTTATTACATTGCTCAGAGAAAACACTGATTATATCTTTATGTCTTATTTATTTGCTTTCTGTACTGCACAGTTATGCAGTCCATTGAACATAATTGCAAGCCTTCTTTTAAGAGTGAAGAACCTGTGTCAATGACCAACCATATGAAGTTCAACATGGGCAAGTGTCAGATTCTTCACCAGGGATGTGGTGACCCTGGATGTATGGACAGAGTGGGGAATGAGATGCTGGAGAGCAGAATTGCAGAAAGGTGCCTGGGGAGCCTGGTCCTGGCAAGTTGAATGTGAGTCAGCAGTGCCCTGGCAGCCAGGAGGGCCAACCCTGTCCTGGAGGGCATCAGGCACAGCATCAGCAGCTGGGCAAGGGAGGGGATTGTCCTGCTCTGCTCTGCACTGGGGCAGCCTCACCTCCAGTGCTGGGGGCAATTTTGGGTGCCACAATATAAAACAGACATTCAACTATTGGAGAGAGTCCAAAGGAGTGCCATGAGGATGGTGATGGGCTTAGAGGGGAAGACACATAAGAAGGAGCTGAGGTCACTTGGGATATTCAGCCTGGAGGAGACTGAGCAGTCTACAAATTGCTTGTGAGGGGAAGAGGAGGCACTGATCTCTTCTCTGTGGAGACCAGTGATAGGACCTGAGGGAATGGCCTGCAGTTCTGTCAGGAGAGGTTTAATTTGGATATCAGAAAAAGATTCTTCACCGAGAGGGTGGCTGGACACTGAAACAGGTTTCCTAGGGTAGTGGCCACTGCACCAAACAGACAAAGTTTGGGAAGTTTTTAGACAATACTCTCAGGCATGTGGTGTGACTTTAGAGGATGGTGCTGTGCAGGGCCAGGAGTTGGACTCAATGATTCTTGGGAGCCCCTTCTAACTCAGCATATTCTGTGACTCTGTGTGTATGTGTATGTGTGTGCTATGAAACTTGAACGAGTCAGGGATCCTTATGAATCCTGACTTCCTGGTTCAGATTACTTGATTGCCAATATTCTTGTTATTACCCAGGAAAAAAGCAGGATATTAAAAATTCAGCTACCATTAAACTCCACTGTTATGGCTGAGATACACACTTCAAGTGAAAAAAATGGCAAGCAGTTTTTTTTCTTTCTTGATAATTGTAAATGGGTTTCCACACCAAGTTGAGGTTATAGTTTTACTTTTTTCTTGCTTATTCTTTTTATTTTCAGATCTTTTAATCTGGAGAGCTGGGATTTGAGGCAAAGTGATGAATCTCCATGAATTCATACTACATATCTTGGCAAAGTAATGCAGGACTAGACTGCCACGGCCAGAGTAAAAAAAATGTCTCTATATAATGTTCCAGTGTTGTAACAACAGAGAATAATCTAGACTGTCTTAAAGATCAGAGGTAGTTATTGGTACCATTCAGACTTTTCACAAGCAAGCCTTATCTTCTACTGTTTACAGAAGAGGCACAGTCCTTATCATACTCTACATATGTAAACATATTTGGTTGGGTGAGAATGCTGACTTTAATTTTATAGGGAGAAGCCACAATTTGTTCTTATGACAAAGTAGCACAAACTGCCTTGGCATGTTATGGGTGACAAAAGTGGTGAAAGCCCTGCTAGCTTCCTTTAAAAACCCAGGCTTAGTTGTCTCAATAATTATAATACTGGATTTCTTCATCAAGTTTTAGAGGACATGCTTCTGAGAGCCCTCACAGCTAAATTGTGTATGCTCCTAACCTTTTCTTGTGTGTAGCCATGAAAATTTCTGTATATTTTTGATATGTTTGTTTTTCTTTCCTGTCTATTTCTACCCAGAAACTTTGGAAACTTTTGACCTCAGAATCTGTGGCATAATTGTAAAAAGAATTGTTCAAATCCCCCATCTAACAAGGGCAGAAGTTCTAAAGAGAAAGAAAACATGCATGAATTATAAGAAAAATAAATTCACAATCAATGTTTTTGCCACATTTCCTTACAAAATTCCTTAAAGGTTCATTGCCATGGTACAATACAGGAAAAATATTCCATGGAGATATGTGAATGCCTTGACATGAGCCTTTTGTATTGTAACTAGAATGTTTTTATTGTTAAATATTCAAAAATGTTGTATATAATCTATTTTTAATAGATACATCAACCTTTTGTCCGTGTAGGTATTTATCAATCAAGGCCAAATGCCTGGAAAATTAAACACATACATACGTTTTGCAGATATTTATGTTAGTTATAAGTCAAGACTGAAATAACTTCTCCTCCTTCAATTGTCATGCGTTGTGTTTAGAATGTAAATTGAAACCAGCCAATTGTGTCTTTCCATTAAGTTCACCAGAAGGTTAGAAATGAAACTGTCTCTAAACAGACATGGAGTAGGACTGTTAAACCAGATGCTCTGTTAGTGACCATGGAAAAAATCTATTACTGGCAAGACGTTATTGTGCACACATTTGCAGTGCTTCAACAAAAAATTTCATTATATTATTCCAGAGCAGATATTTTCTGAATTAAATTTTACATGTATTTTCAGTTGGAAAATGATAAAGGATTGCCTGCATGTGTTTGGAGACAGGAACTTTTCTTTATTCGTAATTTCACCCAGAAAGCCAACTGCATCCTGAGCAGCATCAAAAGATTAGTGACTAGCAGGTCAAGGGAGATGATTCTTCCCCTCTGATCTCATGAGACCTCACCTGGGGTACTGTTTCTAGGTTGGGGTTCCCAACACAAGAAAGACATGACCTTTTGGAAAGGGTGTAGAAGAGAACTGCTAAGTTGATGACAGAGCTGGAACACCTCTCCTACGAAGACAGGCTGAGAGAATTGATGTTGTTCAGTCTGGGGAAGAGGAGGTTCTGGGGAGACTGTAATGCACCTTTCATACCTAAAGGGTGCCTAACAGAGAGATGGAGAGGGACTTATTAAAAAGGTATGTAGTGACAAGACAAGGGAGAATGGATTTAAGTTGAAGGAGAGTAGATTTAGGTTAGATGTTTGTAAGAAATTCTTTACTGTGAGATTGGTGAGGCACTGAAACAGGTTTACCAGAGAGGCTGTGGACTACCCATCCTGGGATGTGCTCAAGACCAGGCTAGATGGGGCTCTAAGGAACTAGGTCTAGTGGAAGGTTTACTTACAGTGGCAGGGGGTTTGGTGCTGGATGACATGTAAGATGCTTTTCAGCCCTAACCATTCTATAATTCTATGACTCTAAGAATATTCAGATGCTCCCTCCATGTACTTGAAGGAAGAAACCACTCTGATTCCATTAGGTTTGCCTGGTGGAAAGCATGATCTGCAACCTCCAGCAGCAGAGAACCAACACTCTTCCATGCTTGTCCCTGACATTGCAGCTGTGACTGTGTCAGTACTGCCTTGGCTTTTGCCTCAGATTCCAAAAAATACTGGTCACTTTTTGCCTGTTAGTTAGTGTTTTGCAGTAGCAGACACCAATATTGGTCTTGATGCAACAGAGGAGGGAGTCACAGGGAGACCCTTGTATTACCTCAAGTATTCTATGGGAAAGTGGAAAGAGTGAAAATCTAAAACAATATCCATCTCTTTCCAGTACTTATTTTGCTAGTCTAAGGAATTCTTTATTCTCTTCTGTTAACCTAATTTATCTTTGCAAGTTTACAAGTATTATCAGAAAATGCTTTGGAAAAGAATGCAAAGTCCTGAAGAAGAGAATTAATCTGTACCTTGAATTCCTGGGATGAGTCAGAAGTTCAGGTAGGTCGAGCAGTTCTTTGTCTTATTAGGTGTTGGCAAACTTTCAGAAAGCCCTGGGAAGAATGAAGGAAATAAAATAATTGGAATTTTGTTGAGAATAACAGNCCCAAACAAAAATAAAAAAGGGATATACTTTCCAGGGCTTTGAGAGGCATGAAATTGGTATATGAAAGCTGCTTCCTTCTTTGAAGCCTCTAATGATATTAAAATGCTTCAGAGTAGCTTTTTTGCTTAGTAACAGTGACTTAACATTCCCTTTTGAATGTCATAAACAAAATTAGGATTAATGGAGAAATGGAAAGGTTGTTTCTATTATGTTTAGAGTACAGTCCTCAGGGACTGCTTTTCTCTGCAGGGATGGCAGACTCTCTTTCAAAGAACTGCTTCAACTTCTTCCACTGTACATATGTAATAGGAGAAACTACTAGGAAAAAATTTACTTTGTTCATCCATGTGTCTTTATGTCTACCTGAACATATAACATATATCTCAAGTGTGTAGAGACTTATGTACCAATAGTTTATATCTATGGTCAGTCTGTGCACAGGGGATATATATATCTATATATTTATATATCTATATATTTATATATCTATATATGAGCAATTATATAGATAATTTATATCCAGTGTCTTAAATTTGCAAATGCTCTTAATAATTGAATTACAATTTTTACTTAAAATCCCTAAAAAATATATAGGTGGTGGGTCAAAGCTAAAAAAATGAAATATAACTATATGTGACTAAAGTATCATCTAGCAATTTCAGAGAAGTGAAACTAAAAACTTGCTACTATAGCAATTGATATATGATTTCAGATATCTGTTTTACCAGAGAATTTTACCTAGATTGTCAGGTGGCTTAAGCAACTATTTCTTACTTGTGAAAATATGGGATCTATGAATATTTCCTAAAACAGAGACTGAGATAAATGCTCTAAACAATATGCACAAATATAAGAGAAACTGCAAGGTAATGGCAACATTAAAATTGGGTTAGAAATGTTATATTACTTCACTATAACAGTTTTGAATCCAAAATATTAGTATTCTGGAAATCCCTGTGGAAGTCTTCATTTATGTCATCAGATACCATACAAAAATTTTTAAAATTCTGCTTTTTTCCCCCCCTTTTTCTTTCTATTCTCCTTTACACAGGTAAGGTCTGAACATCTTGAGTTCCCTATTGCATTTTTCTCAACTACTTACCCATGCAGAGGAAAAACTAAAGGAAGCTCTCTATAGGACTGTATAGCTATAAAGATAAGTGAAAGGAGAAGATAGGGACTGTTTAATGTTACATTTTAAGGTTATTGTATCTCCATTAACAATTTATCTTGCAAAATTCAAAGAAAAACCTAAGTTTTTCACAGCTCATCTTGAGATGCCACATGTTAATTTTCTGATTTCTGGCCTGCAAGTAAGACTTGGACAACTAAATATCTTACCCTTCAATCAGGTCCACAAGAATGAACTCTTACACTTACACTTTAACAATGATAGGACATTGTATGGGCATATTATTTTCCCCATTCTTTTCACTTTCATCCATTCTTAAGTCTTTATTTATGAATACTTTTTCATACTTGGTGAGTAAACATATTCTAGACAATGCATATGTTTATAGTCCTTAAAGTCTGTCCTTCAGCTTAAAATGATGGGAACAAAACCAAAACTGAATCTAAACCACAGAATTGTCCTTATTCTTCCTCAAAATCACTGATTAATTGGAAATTCCATCTGGAACATTTTTTTTTTATTTCTATGAGACATGCTATGTGGTTCTAAAATACTGAGGAAAAACTGGTTCTCTTTTAATTTCAGTACAGAACTCACCATGCTCAGAGAAGGTATTAGTGACTATATTTGCATCAAAACTACTGCATAAAAAGCTTGGAATGTGCAGTGGTTTGTGAAAACATGAATCAGATTTTAAAACTCCTCTGTAAAAAATCCATCTAAATCAAGCACCTTCTCAAATCCCAAAGCATTTAAAAAAATTATGAACTTATGAAAAATTTAATTTATCCAATTTATGAAAAAAATAATCTTGTATCATCCAAAACTGCTATTTTGTAGATACCTGAGAAAACTGTGATGCAAAATGAGAAGAAAGAATAGCAGCTGGCTTGAAATGTTAACTGATCTGATCTTATAAATAACAAAATAGAGAAAATATATGAAGAATTCACTCATAATCATTAAAAAATAACATAAAGTTTGAACTTTCCAGTCTCTTTACTGGTCCTGCATTACAAAACCAAATTGAGCAAACTTGACAGCAGAGTTAAGAGAGCTCTCCATTAGCAGATGTTTTTTCTTCTTAAGTTAAATGATTTCAGATTGATTGCTTTTGATCACTGCCACTGAGGGCTATTACACAGGGGAAAGAGGTTGCAAATATAATGCAAGTCCCAGGATATCAAATTCTGCTTTCTCTCTCTCTGCTCTTTTGAGGATTTACCATTTAGAAATATGAGATATTCATAAGCATCTCTAGCAACCCAAGTTATGGACAGTTCCTTTTCTTGCTAAAAACTTATTCTCAAGAATACATACAAAATTCATTAACTAAAAACCCCTGTTCATTGCATTTAATTTGACTCTTCAGAGAGGTTCCTATGTTAAGGATTTGATCCATCTTTATCATCAATGGTAAATGCAATGTTCTTCCAGAAGGCAATTTTTTCCTCCAAATTAGAGAGGATTTTGAAGAAACTGTTATTAAAGTAGACTCTAGAAAGTTTCTAATATTTTCATCCTAAGAAATTCCATTTTCATGGTTTTCTTATCTGTGTAGTTGTCCTTCTTATATCCAGATTCAGTCATGTTAAACCTTACATATTTTTTCAATTTTGGCCTGGGTGTAACTGTGTGATTAAGTCTGCAACAGCTGCAATAAAAGTATGATCGTGATGTTCTTCAAGGTGCTGCTGCATGAAGTTCTACTGTGGATAATGATCCATGCAATATATATTGCTGGTGTAGTGAGAGTGATGAAATTGCATTAACCAGTATGTGTGGACTGGGGAAGGCTGTGTCCTTCTACATCTGGTGCGTATTACATTAGTTACTCTGTGTTTGGGGAATTTTATCTGAGCCAGGTTTAAGAATGGGTCAATGTACTGTTAACATATACATCTCTCAGACATTTAAACAATTCCATAATCTTTTAGGAAATTTTCCTTGATCTTTTTAATATTTTTCTTTTCTTTTTTTTTTTTATTTCCCTATCTGTGATTGTTTCATCCATGTGATTAGATGATATTTGTTATCAAATGCAGATGATGCATGAGCTGAGGAGAGATACAAGTCAGACACTACACAGTGCAGACTCAGTTTTATGATAAGGTAAGAAAAAATTTTTCCCCAATAGTGGCACAGCAGAATCAGTTTTGCAATTATTGTAGTCACAGATAACTTTAATAAGCTGAGATCATCTTAAGAAGTTAAAAGACATTGTGAATCCAGGGAGAGTATGTTCTGTGGGGTTGCAGAGAACTTTTATAGTCCCCTTGGTTTGTGTTCTTGAAGAGGGAATAAGTCAAATCAGTAATGGCTGGGGAGAGCAGCAGAAGACATGCGCATTTGCACACTCACTTAGCCCACAAAAATGCAAAGGGAGGAAAGTTACTCCAAACCTAGAATAGTATCACAGAAATTAAAAGAAGAAATTTGAGTCTGCCAAAGTGGGAAAGGGGAGATTTCTGTGGGGAGGACTTCCTTCTGGCTTATGGGAGCATTGGACTAGAGAGGGCTCTTCTCAACACAGGCCCAGCCAACACATTGGTCCTGCATTACAAAACCAAATTGAGCAAACTTGACAGCAGAGTTAAGAGAGCTCTCCATTAGTAGGTGGTCTTTCTTCTTAAATGAAATTATTTCAGCTTGACTACTTCTGATCACTGCCACTGAGAGCTATTACACAGGGCAAGTCCTGGAATCAAATTCTGCTTCAATGTTCCGACACAGCCCCAACCAACAACTATATTGGGCAATGCCATTCAACCATTTTACAAGCTCTACCTTTAGACTACTGACCTTTGTTGAACCTAGGTTTGCACTAGTGGAAAAACTTTTCATAAACCTGAAATGATCTCATACTCTTAAGACAGAGTAAGTACCACTTTCCATTCTGCTTCCTGCTCCGGAGATAGATGTAAAGATCACAAGGCACAATCTGCTTCCCTGTTATAAGAACCTGAGCTTATTTTAAAAAATAATGGGCAAGAAAGGAAAATATTTGAGTGTATTCTTGACACAAGAATTGCTTGAAGCTCATAACTGAAAAATATGGAAGTTAGACATGTATGGTTAATTTAGGAAACAAATCCACTCAACTAGCTGATTAGGACAGCATCACTGTGGAAATGAAAAAGCCCAATACTAATATACTGAAAAAGAAAGTAACTCAGCTTTATTGTTTCCATTTAGTTTTTTTAATGGTATTATAATTCTGTAAATACAAATTTTTGCCTCCTTTCCTCTGGGTAAGTGAAAGCACAATTGTGCATTACAAAATAAAAGACTTAGGGATTAACAGGAAACTAAGGTAACTCTTTAAGAAAAAGTTTACAGTTCATCAAATATAAAAGCCTCTTGATATATCCTAGCAAAAATTCTCAATTATTTCTGAAAAGTAAGTGCTAGATAGTATCAAAGAGCATCCTGTGACAGAGCTATATTTCTAAAATGAATGTTTCTCTTTTCGGTGTTACAATAGAAAAAAATAATTTCTGCAAAATTAAAATGAACACATTTATAAAAAAAAAAAAAGTTGATATATTCCTCAGTTCATCAAAAAGGAGAACCAAACATACAGGTTCATAAATATGCATAATTTCAGTGCATTATTTTTTACATAAGCAGTTGGAGTTGTTAGAAAAAAGGGTGCACTATTGATGAAAATTGTTGTAATAGGGTTGAAATAGTGATAGTTCACAACACAGTCCCTGTTAAGAACAAGCTATTTCAATACTCTGTTGCAAACTCCTATGTAAAGAAGACTGTGTGAATTGGAACAAGCAGGTTGCCAGGACAACCATAAAGCCATGGCTGAAATGCAGAGGAAATTTATTTAATTACCTGTGTGACTGGAGGATCCTAAAGCAAAGCCCAGGCAGAGCCACAAGCAGGAATGGCAGGCACTATTAGGCTTAGCTGATCCCAGCCCACGGCAGACCTTGTTCCCAACAATTTATCAAAAGACTCCTGCACACGTAGTTTACCAATATGCCCTGTGCTTTTTGTGATCTCTGAGCTTTTGATCTGTCTCTCCCCCAGCAGGAGGCTCAAGCATGTCTGTGAGAGTGTGTTATCTCTACACAGGAATTCTACTTCTCGAGACAGGCAGAGGATGAAGCTGGAGTAGGTGTAATAAATGGAGTTTTCCCACTCTGGTATTCCCAGCTGAAAAGTCACTCAAGCAAAACCACTCCCTCCCTTCCAAATCTGCTTTGAACCCTTGTCTTGGTTTGAAAAGACAGGTATCTGCTAGGGGGAAACCGGTGCTCTCCCCTTGCAATGGAGACTGTAAACCCCCCTCCCTCCAAATTATTATAAATTTGAAATTAAGGGGCTCTCAGGCAAAAGATGTGGGAAGTTGGGAATAACAGGTGTTCTTTACTANCTGACAATTACCCAGTTGATCACCTAGTCCTCAGTGTCGAGGGAAAAAATTCCAAGGGCAAAACAAAACAAAACAAAAAAACCAAATCCAACCCCCAACTACCCTTCTCTCTAATTAATAATGTTTTTTACCAGCCTAACTTCTATCATAGTGAACAAGCTGCGATCATAATCTGAAAGGGGATTCTGATGTCTAAAGTGACTGCAAAGGAATTACACGGATACAAATTCTGAAAGTTATATGGATGTTGTTTGCATTGCACAAAGTGTAAAATAGAAATACTAAAAGGACAGACATGGATCTATATGGGCTGTGGTCTTATTCAGTACACTTGTGCTTCAACACAACAAGTTGTGCTTTACTTATTCTTCCATAATTCTTTCTGTAATTTAGAAATAATCAAACCTTTATCTTTTTAATTAGGATGGCTGGTTTGTGATATTCTTGAATCTTTGCGTGGTGTCCTTGATAATTATATTCTGAATTAATTCATCAGTAGGTTATTAAATCAAGCTGCTTGAAATTTGTGTTTTCTTTTCCTCTGCCTGCACTTTTTCTACAATTTCCATTCCAAGCTACACTAGCTCAAACAAAAGATTTTAGAAAAGTATAATGTTCTACCCATAGAATGTAGTCTGTTGGCTTAGATAATTTCTTCAAAGACTGACACAATAGGTTAAAAGACACAAAAAAACCCCAAACCAAACCAAAACAAAAAACTCCACAACAAAATCTCACAAGGAATGTCAATATATATTTAGGATGCCAAAAAAAGTCTGCAAGTAAAAAGTGCACCTTTCAAAATGTCAAGTTTTCCATGGTATTATTAATATGTTTTATGTGGTCTCCATGATGAGAAGAAAGTGAGCTTCTATGATGAATTATATGGGGTAAGCCTGGTTGAAGTGCAGTTTCATGCTCTTCTCTGGTATGTGGCATATTACAGAGCAGGAAATAGATAAATTGTGAGTCATTATAACCTGAGGCAGTATAAATAGAAAAGCTGTGCTTTCAAGGGAATACCTTCTCCAAAGGTGTATGAAGGAAAGACAGGAGGATTGTATTTGAACATGGTCACAAAGGTGATACTGAGGTATCTGAGTGCTCTCAGTATCTCACAAAGGAGATACTGAGAGCACTCAGAAAGGCAAAGCAAGATTCCTGAATTAGCCCACTGCCTCAATGTTAGCTGATAATCTTGCTGATAAATAGTAATATTCATCATCACATTTCAGCTGTAAATTTGCTTTTTAACCACTCACATTCTTATTTTCTTACTATTTGTTGAAAATAGGGAAAAGATATCTTTAAGTATGATTGCCTCTTAAAGTGAACTTTGGTGATTACAAAGGTGCAATGGATTTTTTGTCTTGGGTATAAAAACTTCATTAATGTAAGAAAGCCTGCCTTCTGATGCCTGTAACGTGGAATGTTTTGGCCTATAAAAAACTAAGTTGTTCTGAAGGGAGCTATTGTCATATGCTAGTATGTAGTAGTAAGAGGCAAAGTCTCCAGTGAAGTAGTACCCCCCTGATGAAGGAATAAGCCCTGCAGAGACAAATCAAAACTTCATGACCTACTTTCACGGACATCAACATGTATTTGAATAAATTATTTTCTGCTCAGTACTGTGCATCTATTTTAGAGATATGCAAAATGCATCAAAGGATTTAAGATCTTTAAGGCTCTTACATTTAAGAACACCTAATTGTTGAATTTCAAACAGGTCTGGTTATTAAACAGACACAGAGTTGCTCTGCTCAATCAAGACAGGATGAGGTCTTGATAAACCCAGCCACAAAATTTCAGTTTCTGAAATATGTTTAATTTTCAAATTTAAAATCCATGGTAGCATGAAATGTCTCTCTAGACTTTTGTTACTAAATTAATCCTAAAAAAAATTTCTGTTTGCTTAAGTTTGCTATCCACACACCTTTTTCATTTGGTCCATGGCACCCTAGTAGTGAGCATGACACCTTTTTGATGTGCTTTTTGGTACAATGCTAAAGATTGTCTCTGCTTGAGCCTCACTTTTGAACACTAAGAATAGTTTGGGTGTAGGGTGTTTGTGGACCCAAAGGTATCATTTTGACCTCTTTACGCACAAGCAAATATAGGTGAGTTTTTTGCTGAAAATTAGTCTGAAATTTATTAGTAGAACCAAGGATATAACTGATGAATCTGTCCTGTATCATGCTGACATTTTAAAATATGAGACAACTGTGATGACATATCAAAACCATTTGGCGTTAGCTGTTGAAGTCTTTGAGTCAGCTGTATATGTTTTAAAGCAGAAAATTCAAGAGAACTTTATTAAAAATTTTAGATGGGTTTGATAGACAAAGACTGTTTGGGCCATTCATTATGGTCCTGAAAGTTCTCTTTGGAGCAACTATTTCCTTCCTGTCTGTTAGACATAGCCCATGCAATGAAAATAATTATGACAAGTGAGAAACTTCACTAGTCCTGACATAAGTCTTGGAGACTGTATCCTGAAGTATATTGTAGGTTTTTTTTAACTCTCAAAGGTTGATATAACAGTCTTAAACTCATTAGACAGATATACTGTGGCTACCATTTAATGGGTTCCATTTCCTGTGAGCCACCTCAGAGTTATCCAAGCCTTCTGCCATCTCAAGTCATAAACTACTGCTTTCTCTTTTATGTATGGATAACAAATATGATCTAGAAATACAGATATAATACCTGTTGTATTTTTTCTATCTTTTAGCAAGGGTCCATTACTCTCTGAAGTAACCTGGCAATGGTATACTTGGATCACTGATCTACCATTTTTCACTGTTTAAGAAAGCTGATCTATTTTCTATTCCTTCGTATATTTGTAAATTGTATAGCTGATTAGTTAAATGTTTCCAAGTCTCCCAGTTAATTCTTGTAAAAAAACTCCTCTATTAGCATGATGAATTAAATTTTGCACATTTTTTCTTCATGTAGTTGAATCTTTTGCTTGTCAGCTGTCATACTCAGGTGAAATGTGCAGAGAAACATTTTCCTTACCATGACAAGTTAGATTGCCTGGGTGATGCCAGATGTGTAAAGCAGATAATATACTTACAGTTTAATGTTGATTCATTTTGGAAAAGCTGGCTTATTGTAAATATTTATTAATAACAGAGGTAAGTATATAATGATTTTTAAAATATCCTAATCATTATATTTTAAAAAGTGGGTATACATACAAATCATTATTTTTTCAAACCTCTAAAAGGAAACTAGAATTTCCCAAGTGTCTTGCAGGTTGAATGAGCTGTGCAATGTTAGTATGAGCAGATATTAATTGAATTGAGTCTGAGTTCACTAATGAAAGATTATGAACCTTGTTATTTCTAAGTGCAACCACGTTTGAAATGGGTGCTTGGAGTATTATATATATGATGACCTCCTCTAGTTTTGCAATATCTCAAATGTAAAAAACATTTATAAATGTCATT
Organism: Alaudala cheleensis; assembly: GCA_013398995.1. Classification (NCBI taxonomy): domain Eukaryota; kingdom Metazoa; phylum Chordata; class Aves; order Passeriformes; family Alaudidae; genus Alaudala; species Alaudala cheleensis. The sequence goes on from VWYE01002236.1 coordinate 332,434, forward strand.
TCAAAGGGGATTTGAAAATTTCTGGTGCTGGATCAAGCACACACCAGTAACTATGCTCATTTGGAAAAACAACCCTCCAATTTAAATATCTTTGCCCTCCCCGTGCATGGGGGAAATGTCAGTGGCATAGGCAAATACATCAGGGGTTTTCATTTCATGTTAATTTTTGTGAAAGGTGGTGCAGTACATGTACACACCCACCATTCCCACCACTGTCAAAAGTGGCTCATATGTATAAAAATTAGGTAGATGCACAGGAAGGGAGAACAATGCAAATATTGGAATGAAATAATTTTCAAATTTTGGACTGATCCTCAAAGTAATTTCACAATCTATGAGATGAATAACACTGAGATATTCCTATTAAAATAGGCTCTTAACTATCCTGGTTTTTCATTTCTCTGGACTTTCTGCTTATGGAATTAAAAGGATTTCTGGAAGCAAAATTTCTGTCTGGATGCAGTAAATACCTTTGTAAAAAAAATCTGCAAAAGTAATTGTTAACGCTTTCCTTTTAAAGTCTATGCTTAAAAAAAAAAATTCAGTATGTCATTGGGCAGTCCTGTTACCTTCACAGGAATATTAAAGCAATTTGTGAAGGAGGTCTTCTGAATCCCAGTAAATAGGAATTTTCACTAGGAAAATGTGAGAAAATGTTATTGAATCTCATGCTGCCAGTAAAAAGTTTTCTTTAAAATATTATTTTGTTATGAACCTTCTACTATGTTTCCATAGTGCTGAATGCCCTATTTAACTTAGATGTTTTGATTCACATCTGGTTGTAAGAATACATAATTACTTTCTGACCAAAATTGTTTAAGACTTGACCTAACCAGTCATGCAAGAGGAACATACCTAAAATAAGGCTAAGTCTATGTGGACACCTGCATTCTCCCTTGAACTCTCTGAAATCCCTTAATTTTACTTTCATCCATGTGCAGTCTCTAACTTAGAATGAGGTAGAAATTGAAATCCACGGCTGAAATCTGTAACAAGTTGCTACGACCCTCAAAGTGCTGCCTTTTCATACAATTTGCATGTGAAAGTTTGTATTGAAATCCAGATTTTAGACAAAACCACACGTTCTGTCAAAACCACCTTTGTAGAGCATCCAAGGGAAGGCTGCATAGTTCAGAGTGTAGTTTCTCAGCCTTTAGACTGGGAAAAGTTTCTGGTATTAAGGTGTTCAGACCACAATTTCCTACCGGCCACTATCCCTTCCTTTCTGTTGGTATAAGTATTTATAAAGACACACAAATGAACAGATTTGAGGAAATAATCTGAATTCAATTTTTCTTGATGAAGAAAAAATAATAGTTTAAAAAGCACTCAGAAAAAGATGCTTGTGTTTGCCTCTTTAAAGAGATGGGAAAGCCATATTTTAAATATAGTTTTGTTAAGTGGATGGAAAAAAAAGGTGTCATTAAGCCAGGTATTAATTTCCTATTTCATAGATGAGACAACACTCTTGAATAAGACCATTATGCATAATGACAAGGTCAAAACTTAGTGTAAGTACCCCAAAACCACATGCCTGTGAACAGGCCTAACATAAGAAAAAAAAAAAAGACCACAAACCCCAACACATTACTTTTAGCCCTAATTGACTGAAGCTGTAGCTCTGCATCATGAAGTAGCACAAATGGGCTGGTGAACTATGGTGAGGATAATGACCTGAATCTGCTGCCCAGAGAGACAATGGGTGAAACAGTCTAAGCCTTTGGGATCAAAAAAGGAAAAAGTTGTAAGGAATATAAAAGATTTCTCCAGATCAGACTTTTCAGTTTCAAGCAAAAGCTTGAAATAATACTCATTATTCGTCTACTGCGGCAGCTGAATATTTCTTTGAGTAGCAGTCCTAATCCCAGACTCCTCTCAGGTACTGCATTGCCTTTTTCTTATTTACTGATAAATACAAGCATCAGAAGCCACAGCTCTGTTGTCATGTTAAAATAGGAATGATAAACCTTTTGAAATAGGTTAGGTCAGCATCTCTGTGGCAGGTACACTGTGCTCATTTTTTTTGTTCTCTGGCAAACCTTCTAGCTGGGTCTGAAGCTCTCCTAATGCATCTGGAAGGAGGTGCATATGAACTTTGCTTGTCTGAGGAAAGCAGCTGTAATGTCACCAATATTTCCAAAGGCTATACTTATGGGTCACTTCACTGAAGACCAATTTTAACATTTAAGTTGTCCCTAGCAGCACTTCACAGCTGTGCTATTATCAAAGCTGGAAGGCTTGAATTAAGTTGTCATCACTGCTGCTTCTTCTGAGAGCTGGTTTGGCCAAGTACAGCATCCATGCTGTTATACCCCAGGGAATATTTTACCACAGCCTAATGAAACACATCATTGCTCCAAGAATATAAAATCTTTTCTCTGCGTTGGAAGTTTGGTACAGAAGAGCCTGGCCACATTATTACCAACATATGTATGTCAGTGTAATGGCTTATTTGGATCCACCTTGAAAACATTATCCTGCATAAGAAAGTATACAGATGCTGGGAAAACAGTAGTGCTGGCTTTACCTGGAGGTATTTGGTGCATCATATATTTTTGCATGACTTTAACAGCTTCATTCTGTTCCTCAAACCCTACTTTCTTTGAAAACTTAATCCAAAGCTTGCTGAAGCCTCTAGAAATAGGTGTCATTAATCAAAAGCATATTGTGGATCACATCCTTACTTGAAATTTGTGCAAGATTCAGGATTTTACTCATATGAAACACATAGTTGATTAGCATGCACTTTTGTCTTACTTTTCTTATAACTGGTCCAGAAGTAAGTAAAGCAAAATGTAGTAAAAAGTCTACTGCATTTCAGTTTTCAGATGTTCAGGGTGCTATGGGTAAATATCACACAGATAAATTACTGTTAAATTCTTCCTTTGCAGCGCAGCTCAAAAAAATTATGTGTCACTGGCAGAAGATAACAGCAATTTTCAGTTATTTTTCTTGATTAATTTTGATAGCTTGTGCTATGTTGTCCTCTTTATCTATTACTCACATTCCATAGATAGTCTGACACATATTTAACTATACAACTACAACCCATGACACCTTTATATAAACAAGAGGGTATGAAAATATAGAAAAACCCATTTATAAGTAACAAACTTGGAATCAGCACATGAAGGCAGCCCAAGTTATCTCTGAAACATAAGAGTATAGTATGTTTTAATAAAATACTTTCTCAACAACATGCAAAATAATGTCTTCTACTCACAAGAACAAAAAAAACCCAACCAACCAACCAAAAAAACAAACAAAAAACCAAACAGAGAGAAAAAATTACAGCCTATTCCCTCTAAAGTAAAAACAAGTCTCTTGGAGGTTAAGCAGAAGAGAAGAATGCTCCATAGGAGCAGACTGAGTAAATTGGCAGAACCTTGAACATCACAAAGCATATGTTAATGAGTGAATGAGAAACTTCCTGTTGTGTTACCATATGACATAAGGACAGTATAGATGCCTTATGGATAGTCCAAGAGGCAAATTTCAGGTATGCCATATGGACTTCTTAGAACTTCTTGATAGAGAAGGATGAAATACTTACAGTTTTCCTGCAAAAATTACATGCTGAGGCGAACTTTTTACCATGATTTATTGCTTGTTTCAGAAAAAACAAAAGTTTTTGAAGAGCATTTCAAAATAAGTCATACTATTTTCTTCAATATCTTTTCAATTTAAAATAACCTTATACTTTACATTGACTTGAGCTTTATATCTTAAAAGAGAAGTTGCTTTTTCAGGCTCACTCTTTCCCACTTGTTCTGCAATGAAAATGAGCCACCAGTTATGGTTACAGATGTAATTCATAGCACATAAATGATCTATAATCAGTAAAAACTCATTTGAAATTTAGTTTATAGAAGTGTGGACAAGTATGTACTCCATTTTGCATCCTTCAAAAATAAGGGGGAGTGATTTAAAAGAAGTGTAATGGTTCTGTTTTCTGTTTATTCATTTCCATATGTAAATGAAATCTGAAGCCTGAAAATATAAACTAAGGAACAACAAATACACGGCTCCCTAGAAAACTTATTGTTAATAGGAAAGGTAGTCTAGGAACTTGTTCATGATCAAACTTCAGGTGTGGATTGTAGTGTGAATTCAGATGTGAATGGTAGTACAGGCCACTGTCAACTTTCCTTACATTTGAAAGGTACAGCATTTGGTCTATGCTCCTCTTTCCCTTCTTTCTAAATTAACGTGCTCTCATAAATTCCTCTAAGACTGAAACACAATCCAAACATGGCTTCAGAACACTTACTTAAGTGGAAATTAAGTACTTAAGACTACGGAATTTTTCACTTTTCTTGAAAGATATTGAAAAATTTTATAAAAGAATCAACAATGACAAGGCTGTCTGAATTATAAACTTACAAAATTTTCATCACCTGTGTTTCACTTGCTTTGATTCAATAAATATCGAGACCTGTCAAATGTCTAACAGGTTCAGAGCTTGGCTGGTGTGAGATATCTTCTATTATGTTTGAAAACAAGGCTTTCTAATTCTTTCTTCTTTTATTAACCAGCTGACTTAAGTATATATAAAACATGGTTTCCTTCTGTAACCCTTTACTGGTTTGCAAAATTATTCATGCATTTTACAGCAAATGTGGTAGGAAAATGTGTAAGGTAAGTAGCTGGGTAGTATTCATTGTATTGTAGCAATTCTTTATGGATTGTTTTTTACTAAAAATAACAAGATAAAGATCATTTACTTGTTTGAAAAGGAAAGTGTGTAAGGGGAATAGTTCCTTGCTTTTTCATCTTAAAATTTTAATATTACCGTAACAAATTGACCTGAGTATATTTCTATGAAAAAAAATTAATATTCTCCAGAGTTTCAGGTTTGTTTCAAGTATATATTTCCTGGAGGCTTTTCTTGATCTCAGAGGGCTTTAGTGAATCAGAATGAATAAAACAGGATCTAAGAAGAAATGTGTTTAATGAACTGCATCACAAAAAGATAAACAGAAGATAAAATGCTATAATGTAGTGTCCACAAAACCACTGACATAAAATTAATGATAGCCCTACAGTATATTTTATTGGAACTTATCCCACATTAATTGAAGAAATATTTGTGGACCTAGTAATGGATCTCTATTAATCTGGAGAGAAGCCTAAAATACAAAGCAATCTGAAGCATGTTAAAGTAGAGGTGTTGTCTGTTGCATCCTACAAATTTAATTTTGTACATACAGCTGAGAGTTTTATGCAATTACTTAATCTGTGCTTAATAAATGTAGTACCATGGAGGTATGCCTCAATCATAGGTGGGCCCATATCTGTAGCAATGCATGAGTTTCTCCAGAACATCTTCAGGAATACTCATAGTTCCTTTTCTGTAATTTGAACTTGTGAACTGTGCTGAGAGAGACTTCAGAGTTACAGACTTCCAAATTCATATGCTAGGATATTCATAGCTTGTGGACTTGAATGATATTATTTTTTGAGAGGTATGTAGAGATGTGGTTTGAATGTTTGCAGTATCAAGAGGTCCTTTGATATTTGCTTCACAGAATTCCAGAAAATTTGAATTTGGAAAGGAACTCTAGATGTGATCTGGTCCAAATTCAGGCTTAACCAGTCACCTTAGAGCTTATTGCCCAGGACCATGGCCAGAGAGCTTTTGAATATCTCCAAGCAGGGAGAATGCACAGCTGCTCTGGGAAACCTGTGCCAGTACTCACAGAAAAAAAAAGTGTTTCCTGATGTTTCATTTTGCACCCACTGCCTCTGGCCTTGTCACTGAACACCATGGAAAACAGCCTGGCTCTGTCTTGTTTACATCCTGCTTTCAGATAATTGTTCACATTAAAGAGATTCCTCACTGACTCTCCTCTTTTCCAGGCTGAACTGTCCCAGCTCTCAGCCCTTGCTTGTTAGACAGATGCTCTGGGCCCCTTTTTTTTGCCTCCCTCCAATGCCTGTCTTGCACTGAGAAATGTGGAGCTGGACACAGAATAATCCAGATGCAGTCTCACAAGAGTTGAGTAGAAGGCAAAGATATCCTCCCATGACCTACTGGTAACACTCCTCGTGTAACTGAGGACAGCACTAGCTGTCTTTGCCACAAGAACACATTCCTGACTCATGCTCAACTTGGGAGCCACCATGACTCTCAGTCCTTTCAGACAAATCTGCTTTTCAGCTGGGTGACCCCCAGCTTATATTTTATGCAAGGGTCTGCTCTTCCCCAGCTGCAGAACTTTGCATTTCCTCTTACTGAACTTCAGGAGGCTCCTCTCAGCCCATTTCTCCAGCCTGCTGAGATCTCTTTGGATGCCGAACAACTCTTTGGTGATATATAAAAGCCTGATGTATAATAGCATCTTCAAAGGACCCTGTGTCTCTTGTGGGTCATATGTCACATAAACTAGTCCCGTGTAATTAATCAAAGGTCAAAAATGGCATGAATTTTCTGCTGTTAGGCAAATGAAACACTGTGTGTCTACCAAGCTATGAGTGTTCGGAACTTCCTGGAAGATGTGAAGCTCCTCCACTTTGCAGACTGGACCTCATAAAAATAAACATATGATATGACATCTATTATTTTTCTTCAATGGAAATGTTTTCTATACAAGTCACATAGGAACTTTCTCTATGAACAAAATGAAATGTTTACGTTATTATCAGAAGATATAAAAATCTTTACAGTTTCTCAGAATTACTGTGAATCAAGTATTCTACCTTCAAGGCATACTTTCACTTTTTCAGTATTGTACTATATTATGAAACTTATACATTAATTCCAATGTTATTTCATTTGTATTATCCCATCTGGTTTAAGTCTCATTATATATACCCATTACATTATTTGAATTTCTGCAGCAATTTCGGACTGACAATTTTGCTGACTAATAATTATGTTAATTTGCCATGAGTTATCATGATCTTTCTATTGTAGATAACACATTGTATAATGTTATTAAAATCTTCACACATATAGCTCTTCACTGATGTTAATGATAAGTTAGGTTTTAAATTTTAATATGTTGCTATTTAGGCTTAAAATTTTTAAGTTTCCTTATTGATTGTATTAAAGGTTGAATTTATAACAATTAATTTCAATTTAGATAATTGCTGAGTCAAAAAAATGAAAATAATCCTGCATAAAAGAGGAAATAATTTAATTTACTATTCTGCAAGTGTGCATTCTAAGTTTCTTTATGAGATTTCTCAGAGCTGTTACCTCTCTGGTGTTTACATTGGGATCAGAGTGGAGAGACAGTATCAAGAATGTTAAATGAAGAAAATCAGTAATGCCAAAAATTACCATCAATTTATAATCAAAAAATTACAGCTCTACTTGTAGTGAAAGTGGCAGAAGGAAGCAGGCAGTGCTGCAATTACACACCAAGGTTATGCTCTGACAAGTGGCACCAGTCAGGACTCCCATCAATCAGGTACTCTCAGCAGAAGCTGCAAACAGGGAACTCATTTTGTGATCACTATTCACTAGCCAGCAGAATGGATTTGTCTCATTTGTTTTCAGACATCAACTCACCTGATCCTTGAACCTAAAACTGCTGTTGTTAATAACCCTTGCTATTGTACTCTGCTAATGCCCAATTGTAGCAGACCTGTTTGAAGTAAATGCTCTGCAAATACCCTGCTGGAAGTTACCTTTGCCCAAAATAGCCTGCAGCCTAACGTGAAATTAATCAGTGTGTAAGATAAATGAGGAAGGAAGGGATATCTTAAATGCTGCTACGAAGTAACACATTATTCAAAGCAGTTGAAAGGTAAAAAAGAAGTCACTTTAATCTATAAACTTGTTTTGAATCATAGTTATTGAAAGAAAATGTGCAATGGGGTCAGAAAAGTTATATAAGTTAAACTCATAAAGAACTGAAAAAAGCACTTTGGATTGAAAATTTTCAGTTTCAGGACTTGGGAAGTTGCAGAAATCATCAGAAACTTAATAAAAAAGTTTTTAGGTTGGCAAAATTAATGTCTTCTATAATGAATGCATGACTTGATTTGGTATTTGTGTGGACACCGCTTCTCTGGGGAGCATTTTCTTCAGTCTTTGCTTTTGTACTTCTTCCTGAAATGCATCTACATAGACCTTTAAATTGTCATGGAATCTGAAGAGTTGTAGATCAATATTTGAGTCTGTACTGTGTAAGAGTTGCAATGCTCTGACACTCTGGGAATTTTGAAGGCATAACAGTATGTTTTTCATGTCAGGGTTTTTAAATTTGTTTGTTTGGGTTTTTTGGTTTTATTTTGTTTCGCTTGTTTATTTGGGGTTTTTGGTTTTTTGGGTTTTTTTTTGGGGGGGGAGTGTGTTGGGGACTTTTTGTTGCCAAAGTCACTTGGATATCTCAAGTTTGGTTTTTGACACCAGATGTGAAGTAAAAGCATAACAGGAATAGCTATGTGTGCATGTGTATAACAATGTATATCTATATATATATATATTCATATTTGTATGAAGAATAATGGCAGTTTTCAAAACATTTTTATAGATCCTGTGCCTCCTGCTAACATGAAATGAAGAAGTAAGATATTATTGCTTCTTGCAGATTTCTCCAAACTTCTTTCTGCTCTCTATCTTTAAATTTCCTGTGGAATTTGGTTCAAATTAGAGCATCTCCATTCTCCTCAGGCTAATTGTCTTCCTAGCTCTTCAGTAAATAACATCTTAGGAGAGGATAGCAGCTGCGAGAGTGGTTAGGAGTTGCCTTAATCACCAGACAAAAATCCCTCCCTTCCAACTTTGATGCCTGTGGGTAACTGAGAGCTATTTTATTTACATTAAATTTGCATGACTTTCTACTGCCTTTTGCAAGTCCTTTCTTCTTGCAGCCTTTGTTTCTGCTTTCCTCCCAAATTTCCTTAAGGTTGCCAAGATACAACCACAAGATTTTGACTGTATTAATTGTACTCTTGTTACTTATGAGTTCAGCCATGTCTGGATAGTGCAAAGAAACTTGAAATATCAGAATATTATTAATGGTAGAGAAAGAGCAATGTAAACATTTTTTAAGCTAAGGTAATGAAATTAAAATTAACAGCTTACAAAATATAATTGAAGAAAATGAGTGAGTTTTCCTAACAAAAGATCTGAGAGCTTTTCCCTTCATCTACACAGTCTTTCCTTCTCACCACTTGTAGAAAGGCTGAGGGATGGTACAGAGTCTGTTCAAACTGGTAGTACACACAGGAAGCAATACAATTACTAATACCCCATTGTTTTACCACAATTTGAAAAAAATCAGTCTGGTATTTGGTTCAATGATTCATTTTACAAGCACTGAGGCAGACAGACAGAGAGGTAGACCACTCCAAAGTCAGAGCTTGGCAGGACATCATGGCACAGGAACTGGCACTCTGAATATTTGGTTTGGCTAAGTCCTGCACCCCTAGATGAAGGGGGAGGGATTTCTGCTCTACCCCCACCTCAGGATGTCTTACATGTTATTGTTTCTTTCAAGACTCATATGTACTAAAGACATGCTTATTGTAATTTTCAAACACCCTGTTGGTAAATGACCTTTTGCAGTATGGCATATATCCCACTTTTCTGATGCCTATTTCCTAACGAATTGTTTTGTTCTGCACAGCCTATTGTTTCCTTCTTTTCATTTATCTTCAAACCAAATAATAATGCACATAGAAAAGTGGTATTTTTGAACTGAAAAACAATTAACCTCATATGGGCTTTAGTGTTTACAGGATAGCAGACATCCTGCTGTATGTCTACAGATGGCTCTCATTTGGATTCACACACAGCATGCTGGATTTGGGCATCCTCTGTTACTGGCCTTGGTAAAATTAAAATGTTTATCTTTTGTGCTGGCATTGGTTACAGCTGTCATGATGGTCAGTGTGTTGAATAGATTAATGAGAAAAGAACAGAATAACTATAAATTTAGAAAACCTACATGGTCAAAGTTGATAGCTAAGCTGGACTCCCTCTTCAGGACAAAAGAAGGGGCTTAGACATCTTCTTGCATGGGTGATGTGATCTGTACACACAGACAGCCACAAGGAATTCAGGAGGATTGCTCAGAATGAATGCCACCCCTACATAAAACAAAAGCTGTGAGGATGCTACAAAGCTAAAACTACCTCGCTGCCATGCAGGAAAATACTGTACATCACATCTCTTCAATGGGTGGCAAACCTGCCATTCTAATTTACATTTCTGCCCTTTTCAGGTTTCTGCTGCAGTGTAGTCCACCCCTCATTACACAGCGCAAGCCAAGGCTAGAAGTGACAACCGTGAACATTGGCATGCCTTAGAGAGGGGGAGTGAAGCATGAAAGACAATCAAAATAACCCTTGCATTTAGAGTGGAACAATTTTTATACAGCACTAAGGGAAAATGCTGTAACTGGAGACTGAATTAAGGCATAGATTCAGTATCTCTTTGTATGTTTGCTTTAAATCAGCAAAACCAGTAAATTAGAAGGTTTTCTAAGAAGAAAAACATTTAATTTATTTTCTTTTTACATTAAAATATGTAATTTTTGAAGCACAGAAACATTTATGCAGCATTCAAAGATTGAAATAGTATTTTAATTTTGTTTAACCATTTATATATTTCAGATTTACATGCATAAAGTAGAAAATAAGAAGACAAGATGTTTAAACATCCCTGAAATAATCCATGAATGCTCTGAAATTTCCTGTGGTTTTTTTTTTATTGGTTTGATCAAGACCTTGAAAATTTCAGTCTGAAATAGTTCATTTCAGCCTTCCTCCCCTCTTCCCCCTTTCTGCAATTTTTTTTGTTTTTGGTAAAAATCCCAAACAGTCCATTTTTACTACTAATAGCTTTGGTGAATTGATAACAGGACTGAAATATCACCAGCATTAGAAAGAGCGAGATTAGTATGTTAATGTTGTAAAATCTCTTTCATCATCAAACTGCTGAACACTTAATTCATTTTTATAGAACAATGTGCAGAGTAGAAGTTAATCTCCACCCTCTTTGACTCAAGCACAGTGGGAAAAAATTACTGCCACCTAAAAACATCAGTCTCTAGTTCACAGCAAGGGCAGCAACAGGATGTTCCTCAGCAGCTGACATCTGCCTCAGCTTCTCCCTCATGCTGATTTCATCCTATGCCAGTCAGAATTTTATTTTTTGCAGTTGTGCAAATACAACTGGTTTTTAAAAATATCATAGCAAATAATATCTGCTTACTGGTGTTATCAGCCATTAAGGAGAGTGTAATTAGTTGATTCCCATCAAAACTCATAAGCTCAGCTGTTTCCAGTACAAGATTAACTTCTCCATATGTTCCAAAGAGTCCTAGACATTCACAAAGATCATATATTTTTTAAATTTGTCAAAGTTACAACATGATATGTAATTTTTCCTAAATGGAGGACACAGTCCTCTTATAGAGGACTTTTGACAAAAAAAAAAAAAAAATCTATATGGCAGAATATATTTTGGAACAACTCTCTAGGGAAATATTTGTGTTTACCAGAGAGCACAGTAAAACCTCAATAACTGCAGAATGTGATTCCCCCACCTCAGTTTTGTTGTAAATATTCTACCTAGTGACAGGCTGTTGCTCACCTTTATCCAGATGAAAAGTTTACTGGGTAGTTCCACAAAGATCACGAAACTCCAGTATCTACCATTCTTTTAGGGATTTGGGAGAGGCCTTTATTCCCATTTTCCATAGTCCCAACTTGCTACTTGTCAAATAGATGCCCTTCAGATATAACCATCTACCAGAAAAATATATTTTAAATTTTTAGACCAGACACTAAAATGTTACTCCCCACCTCTTCCCTCCATATCAACATGAAGGGAAAACAGCAATTAAGGCTTGTCAGGTCCTACCTTTCAAGCATCTGTTATTAAGCTGGGAACAAACAGGCCTATTTTCTATTCACCTAGCATATACAGGCAGCAGTCAGGGTTCATACTATCAGATCAATTGCCTGCAGCCTGTCACCTGCTCAGAGTTTAAATGAGCACAGCTGGCTGTCTCAAAAGGATCTTAGGGAAATTTTGCTAGCCTCTTTTTCTGATAAGCCACCATTCCTCTCCCAGTTTTTTTTCTTATGGCGGAGCACTTGACCAATTCATTTTCTCCTATCTTTTCTCTGACCTAGGCAAAATTAGTCTGCAGTCTCTCTAGAAACATGTTAGTCAGAAACTGAGGAACAAGAACTCAATATTCATCCAGCTATCAGGTTCCTACTTGCCCTTCCTATCACGCTTTTCATACTTCAGCTTATGCACTGAGACAAAATATTATACAGCAGGTAAATTGAGGCATGCGTGTGACACCATGCATGAGATGATGCTCTGCCTTCCCCCCCACCTCATCATTTTGTTTCTGTGCACATTCCCAGCACACCCCCCTCCCCCACCCCCCCCAAAACAAAGGTTCAGCAACACCTCTGTAAAACTGTACCAGCCATTGCTGCCTTCTCTTAAACTTTGAAGGCTGTTCTGGTGTTATTAAAAGGGGATTTTGAAGAAAAGATGAGACTTATAGAAGTATAAAAGTATTTGCCAAATTATGCCTTATTCAGTTCTTGGAAAAGCCTTTTGCTTATCCACAGACGCCTGGTTATTTCTCAGCTTTTGTTTATGTGTTTCGTTGTAAAATTAATGGTAACATTTTTTGAAAAAATACATATTAATACTGTTTATTGAACTTACTATCACAAGAAGGATATTTTTTACAAACTTATTTTCACTTTTTTATTCTCATACAATATTATATCCTATACAATTATTCCCTTTTAATTCCTTTTACTATTCTCATGCCATAATATTTTTTCCATCTTCCTCCTGGCAAAATGAAATATATTAAATTACTGCCACTTAAGTTAAATCACATATCAGCAGATTTTTTGATCTCTTTAATTTTTTCCTGTAATTTTTTGATTGATAACATTTCTCAGTTTATGCGATATCTTCTATTCCCATCCTTTGAGTCTACCAAGATGTAAGTGGAAATGCTCCAGTTAATAACAGTGTACTCTTTTTACGAGGTAGATACAAACACAAAGACATCTTTGAGGAATAGAAGTAAAAAAACTCAAGACATTAGTCTTTTTTGAGCATCTGATACAAAAAATATACGTGGTAGACTTAAAGCCCTGCAGAGTTCTGAAGTGAAGATATGTTGAACTCCTTCTTACATTCAGGTTCTTAGCTGAACTAACCACAGCTTAGTCCAGAGGTGGATAGAAATTGCCTATTTTTACAGCTCTCCAGCCTTTGGTTAAAACAGCACCTTCATTTTTAATTTTAGAACAATTATTTTTTAATTTTGTTTTACATAACTTTGTCCAATACTACATGGAAGATGTAATGCCCTCCAATTTTATGTAATGATGATGTCTTTCCTCAAAAGTAAATTTACTTCTATCTTTGCAAAATTGACTCATTCTGAAGCATTTCAGTTCCAAAGGGAGCATGATTGTGCATTGTGACACAAGTCCTTTTGGGGTTTTTTTTTGCCAATACTAGTACTGTTTTATTTCTTCCTTAGCATTGTGGTCAAATTGAACTCACCTGTATGGTATTTTGTTCCAAAAATCTCTTTTCATTCAATAAAACTGTATTTCTAGCATTTCCCTTTGCAATGACTACCTTAAAAACACCAACTAATTTGAAGAAATTATATTTTCTCAGAATCTGCAACAATCTAAATCATATTTTTGATAAGTATGAACAACCTTCATGGGAATTACTAGGCTTATAATAATTTTTAATTGTTAATTATAATGTTTAATGTGAGAACAAGCAGTTATGTGTGCTTACTTCCTGATATTTTTGTGTAAAAAGTCTATGATATAATATAGTCATCAGTACAAAAATACATAACTTGATGGAAGCCATAAAGGCTCTTATTGTTGCAAAGTATTTTATTAGAGAAATGTATTAAAGGAACTAGTACATTAGTCATAGTTGGTCGTTAACTAGATTTTTATGGTCAAACATTTTTATGGTATCACTAAAATTAAAAATGACATTGACACTGACACTTCCAATGTGTATTTGACTTCTGCCTGTTGCAGTTTATGAAATTCCTGAAATTAGTATAGCAGCAGAATAGTTTATAGTCACCTTTTGCATCTTGTTTTATTTTTTATTTAAAGCAAAGAACCTAACACTGTAAAAATCTGCCCTAGGAAAAAAGATTTGATGATTCCTTTTCTTATGTCATGGTGTTCATAGGATATTTGCTTGCACTGTAGTTTCTTTTTATATTGTCAAAGATTAAATGATATTTAAATGTGCATTAGATCCAGAGATCCTGATTCAATTTCAGACATAAACCTATATTTCATGGCACCTTTTTCTTTCTTAGAATAACAGTAACATTACACCAAGGTATCTACTTGGTTTGTGGGAGACATGTAATCTCTGTCTCACAAAGGACATGAGATATGGGAATGCTGACTGTACATCATGGTTTTTCTTTGTCAAATGATAAAAACGCTGATGTTAGCATCACTCCGTAGGGGATCTTTCCAGGTTTGATTCTTGCAATTTCTGATATGGATCTGCTGGAAAAATCCCTGTCTGTATCCATATTCCCAGGCAAGCAAAATGAATGCACTTTTCCTTAGAGGAAGGACTATCTCAGGCATTTTGAGCAATTCTGAAGTGTAGGTTTTGCTTACATTATGTAAAGTCTGAATCCAATGCAACTTTCATTGGTTTTAGTCATCCTTTACTTTGACTGAAATCTTCTTGGACATTATGGGTTTTTGCAATGGCTGTGTTTTTATGTAAAGGATGCCATGGATCCTATAATTTCTTTCAATAAAGTGTCTACATGTAAACAGAACATTTCAAAGAAAAGCAAACTGTAGATTTATCGTGCTTATTATCTGAGAAGCTTCCCTCTTTTTAAAACTTTATTGGTTTTATTGATATGAAAAAAATAGTTTTTAATGTTACTTTGCATATTTAAGAAAAAAAAAACACAGGCCATGGATGTGTTTATTGTAATTTCTTTTAAAAACTTCTTTCTTCTGCATATTTTTATCTCCAAGGCTACAAAATGTAATCATAACAAGTTTCTGGCACAATTTTATCCTTGTGATAGAAAACAAATTTTCATACAAACAGCAGATTCCTAGGATACACCTTCTTTTTGGTGTTTCTAGTTAAGTAGACTTTTTTTTTTGTGGTTGGATGTAGCTTTCCAAAGTAAACAAATCACAAAATGGTAACAAGTACTTTGAGTTTCCCTTTTTTGCATTCCATCAGTTGTGTGCTAAGCCCATGTCTTAGATGGAAAGACAGATAGGCTCAGGGACTTGCATTTTTTTCATAACTGAAAAGAAATACTTTTTCTTGCTCTAAATTGTCGGGATGTGAAAGGCTACAAAGATTTATAATATGTCAATACCTCTTTCATGCACCTACTATAAGCTTTTCATTCTTTTACTGTTTCCTAATCTAATCAGGTTAAAAACAACTTTATACCTTTTGCTTTGGTGTATATCAGGGACATACTTGGTCGTTTTCAGCTACAGAGTAGGAGTCCTTTGGTAAATGCTCTATGCTCGGAGCCATGTTTTCAATCTCTTCTACTTGCAGGACACAAACCCAAAAACTTCCTTCTTTCTGAACTTGAATTCTCATAATGTTTTGGAAATGTGTCTCCTCTTTTCAGAAATACCCCTTGACCCCTTGCTAACAAACAGAGAAACTTTATACAGCTGCCTGAACAAAGAAAAGAGTGCGAAGAGGAGAAGGATGTTTAGAAATCTATCTGCACAAATATCATGACCAAATGTTTACTTAGATTTTGGAAATGGCATATACAAATGGTGAAGTTAAAGGAATGAACAGCAAATATGGATAATTGAGAAAGTGCAAATGTCCAATGATGTTGCAGGGTAGAAACATGGGTTGGTCTTTCTGCCCATCACCTCTGTGGATAATGCTTCATGCTCCTCAAATGCTCATGATGGCCCATCACTGATTTGTCCAGAGAGCCACACTATGGTGAAAAAAGTTTTATGTCCTCTCCTTCTTCATTGTCCCTCTGTGAACAGGTGTCAGAGGTCACATGTTTCCCCTTCTCTAAAACATAGAACCCAGTGTTGACACACTGGGTCTTTTTCAGTTATATTCTTTTCTGAAAGGAAAAATAAATCATTAGAGAAAATAAATTAGTTTTTAAGTAAGTGACTTTTTAAAACATTGGGAGTATGAAGCAAAATATTCTCTATGTTCTACACAAGTCTGAACAAAAGCAATCCCAATTTTGCATATGTGCAAAATAGATTTAGTTTTTATGAAATAACAATTATGCACATGAAATAAGCAAAATGCCATATTTAATACCAAAACCAGCTGTTCCGAGTCTATGCACACCCAAAGCTGAAAATTAGTGATGGGAAGCTAAGTGAAGCCCCCCAAATCTAGGAGGAAATGGTTAGTGACCTGCTATGCCAATTAGACACTTAGAAGTCTATGCACCCAGATGGGATGCACTGAAGGGTAATGAGAAAACTGTGAAAGTGCTTGCCAAGTCTGGTTGACCAGAGAAGTCCCAATTGACTGGAAATTATCAGATGGAATGCCCATGTACAAGAGGTATCAGAAAGAAAATCTGGGGAACATCAGGCCTGTCAGCCTCCCGTCAGTACCCAGGAAAGTCATGGAGCAGATCACCCTGTGTGTGATCACCCTGTGTGTGATCACACTGTGTGTGCAGGACAACCAGGGGATCAGGCCTAGCCAGTACGGGTTTTTGCAAGGCAGGTCCTGCTTGGCACATGCTATTTCCTTTCTTGACCAAGTGACATGCTAAGTAGGTGAAGGAAAGACTGAGGATGTCATCTACCTAGAATTCAGTAAATGGTTCGACACCATGTCTCATAGCATTCTCCTGGAGAAACTGGATGCTTATGGTAGGGGTGGATGTACTCTTCACCAGATGAAAGATTGGCTGGATGGCTGGGTGATGTAATAATCCACATGGCCAGAGTAGAATAAGCCACGTGGAGATTACATCAACCTCTGTGGGCCTGCTCTCCAGAGATGGCTTAAGAAGTGAGACCACTTCCTCAAGGTGCCGTGTAACAGAAAAAGGATTTAATAAAAAGAGAAAATAATAAACAATACAATAAAAATAAGAATAAGCCATACCAGATGCGGAGATGTAGCACCATGTAAAGCATCCCCGAAAAAGCCTCGAAAGGTTTTGTGCAGGGGTTTAAATGGTTAGTGGTGGAGGCAATTCTTTGGCTCACTGCCCAATAAGGAACCGTTACATTGTGACAGACAGGGACAGAGACATATCCACGTCTCAGCTCTGGTCCTGAGCCACTCATAGCTTAGAGTGTAGAGAACTTTCCAGGGTGCTTTCCTTTTAAGTCTTATGGTAAAATGAACCATATTTTCTCTATAAAGAAAATATTTGCCTGGTCTAAAACTGCACTCCTACAGCTGGGCACAGAGAGTGGTAGTGAATGGAACTGCAGCCCACTGGAGCCCAGTCTCTAGTACTAGTGTTCCCAAGGCTCAATGTTTGGGCTGGTACTGTTTAGCATCTTTACCATTGCTTTGGATGCAGGGATTGAGGGCATCCTCAGCAAGTTTGTAGGGGACACCAAGTGGGGCTGTTGGAGGCTGGGAAGGCTCTGCAGAGGGATCTGGATAGGATGGATTAATGGGCCTAACTGTATCAGGTTCAACAAGGCCAAATGCCGGTTCCTACACTTGGGTCATGAAAACAACCAGCAATACTGCAGGCTGGGGGAACAGTGACTGGAAAATTGTCCAAAGGAAAGGGACCTGGGGGTGCTGGTTGGCAGCCAGCTGAACATGAGCTAGAGTGTGCACAGGTGGCTAAGGACACCAATGGCATCCTGGCCTGTATATGGAATAGTGCGGCCAGCAGGACCCAGGAAGTGATTGTTCCCATGTACTTGGCACTGGTGAGGCCACACCTTGAGTGCTGTGTCCAGTCTTGGGCCCCTCATTTGAACACAGATGTTGAGGTACTGGAGTGTGTCCAGAGAAGGGCAACAGAGCTGGTGAAGGATCTGGAGCACAAGTCCTATGAGAATAGAGCTGAAGGAGCTAGAGTTGTTTAGTCTGGAGAAAAGGAGGCTCAGGGGCAACATTTTCACTCTTTAAAATGACCTGAAAGGTAATTGTAACCAGGTGGGAATTGGTCTCTTCTGCCTTTTCTCAAGTGAAAAGGTGAGATGAGATGAGATGGATTTAGGCTGAGCCAAAGTATGTTTGGATAAGTTATAAGAAAAATATTTTTCATTAAAAGAGTAGTTAAGGATTGGAATAGAGTCTCAAAGTGTTCAAGAGGCCACTGGATGTGACACTTGGGTAAATGGTTTAGGAGTGATTTTGGTGGTTCTAGATTGAAGATGAAAGAGATTATCTTAGTGATCTTTTCCAGCTTGATGATTCAGTGATTCTGTTAAATCTGCAGAGACCATTCAGAGAAAAGAAAAATAGAAAGAAAAAAGGCAGAAAGTTTTACAAGCAGTATGGTAACCTGCCTGACAGATTATCTACTTTTATATGAGTAAAAAGTAAACTGGACGTGAAATGTAAAGACAGGACTTTGGAGACATGGTTCATGTCTTTAAATAATGGTGCAGTGAACTGCCAGGTGGTTGAGGACTGGCTCAAGTACAATCCTCAAGTCTGAATATATTAAGTAATCAGTCACAAGGACCTGTGTGACTAATATTTTCTCCTATAAAATTTAGGAACACAAACCTGACTAGTTATGAAATGTGATGAAATGGGACTTTCCTGGAACTTCATTTTGTGCCGTGATAGATCAACAGTAGACAGGAAATTAGATGTCTCTGATTAAAAGGAAAACCAGTTTGATGACCATAACCACAAAAATTCCTGTCATATCTATTCTGTGAATATTAAAGGGACTTGTGACAAAAAAAAAAAAAAAAAAATTCTACTTGGCATTCTAAATATTAACTTTCAGAAGAGAGGTAGAGGAAACACTGACTAGGGAAGATCAGACCAAATGACTACCAGAAGTATCTTGGGCCTTTGTCCATGACTATGACCGATTTCCTGAGATTTCCTCAGATAAACATAACAGACTATTTTTCTTTGTTTTAATGAATTACCTCTTGAGCTGGCAAATATGTTTCTAATAATGTCCTTAAATTTAGTTTCTGCTAGATATGCAAATATAGTCAGACTTTCAAAAGACTTGAAACTTCTGTCTCAACATGGTGATTCTAACCTTTAATTTTTTAGCAGTGTTAATACTACATTATTAATTAAACTTTTTTGACTTTGAAACTGAGGAATCTAATAGGTGTTTAAGCTAGTACTTCTTGCCTTTCAAAAGCAGGCTTGCTTTCTACTTCTGGAACTTAAGTTTGTTTCCAGCCAAGGACACCTTTTTCTAATATTGAAAAGACAAAATAAACCATACTGAAGTTGTAGGGAAGAGCTCTCATAAAGAAGGAAGGGAAATAGTCTGGAAAAATTAGGTCATGGTAGTAGTGGGAGTTTCTGGTGTATGGTAGTTACCAGAAGGGTTGTTGCACTTCATCTTGCCTAAGTTCAGATGAATAGTACTTTTATAGTGTTTTGGGATTCTAAAAGTAAAAGTAAAATATAATTACTTTTCATTCAGTTCAATCTTCAGAAAAGTAAAGACCAGAGTAAATATCAGATAAGAATCTTCCATCTCCCCAATTTCTCTGACTTTGATTAAAATAAATATTAGTTTAATACATTTATTTTGAGCATTACTCACATCTGTGTAAA
The DNA here is from genome assembly GCA_013398995.1 of Alaudala cheleensis. Taxonomy (NCBI): domain Eukaryota; kingdom Metazoa; phylum Chordata; class Aves; order Passeriformes; family Alaudidae; genus Alaudala; species Alaudala cheleensis. The sequence continues at coordinate 352,175 of VWYE01002236.1, forward strand.
GACACTCTTTCCAACAGTTTTCAATAGGTGCCCTGTCTGACATTTCTGTATAGTGTCTCCCAGGAATAATAAAATCTCTTCCATGCCTGTAGGCTCCATTATCTACTTTACTTTTCCCCTCATGTGGAATAACTACCTTGGGTGATTCACAAGGTCTTAATAACACTGAAAGTTAAGAGAGCCTGTATTAAAATGTAGTGACCCTCAACTTCTCTGGTTGGCCAAGTGACAGCAAAAATAATCAGTTACATGGAAAACATTATTACTGATTTTCATCTCCTGCTAGCTCAGATTTGATTTCAGAAAGGCTGAAAAATTAGGGCCAAACCCTAACCTTGGCTCATATCCTCTCCTGACATGATGCTTCACTTGAGGATAAAGTCTTGTTCAAATTAGAGCCAAATTCATCTGGCCTTTACGGCAAATCTGGAGCAGATTCCCAGGTCATTGGTAGGGAAAGACACCTGACTGTTGGAGGATTGCACCAGAACAGGTGTTGGGTGGCAACATGCCCTGGAAGCAAATATCACATTGACATGTTAGCTGCCTCCAGCAGCAGTGAGGGATAGCCATGGCTACTGATGTGATGGCATGGATGCACCTTGCTGGGAACCACTAACACGGGTAAAAACCACCAACACAGATCCCCAAGTTTGGGAATCTATTTATGCCAGATCTCCTTGAAATAGGGGTGAGGATCAATTTCCTGTCTCCTTAACATGTCTTGTGCATCAGAGACAACAGAAGTGTTAGCTTCAGATAGTGTCCATATTTTCTTGGGATAAAGTTCATTTTCTTCTCATATTTTTCTTCCTACTTCCTTGTACCTGGTACAGTGCTGTGTTTTGAAATTAGTCAAGAATAACATTGATAACTCAGTGATGCTTTGGTTGTTGCTAAGTAGTGCTTACTCTAAATCAAGGACTTTTCAGTTTCTTATGTTTTGCCAGTGAGAAGGTCCACAAGAAACTGAGAGGGAGCATGGCCAGGACAGCTGACCTGAGCTGAACAACGGGATATTCCCTACCAAAGATCACCATTCTCATTGTATAAATTGTAGAAACTGTTTGGCAAGGGCCAGCTGCTGCTCAGGACTGGCTGAGTCAGTGGGTGGTGAGCAGTTGTACAGTGCATCACCAATCTCTCATTCTCTCTCTCTCTCTCTCTCTCTCTCTCCCCCATTATGAAAACATTTTGGAGATTTTAAATATAAAACTCATCTTAATTCAACACAAATGTTGCTTAGTTGCCAGCCGGGGTTAAACAACAACAGGTGGATGCAGATACAGTGAAGTTATCTTTGCCAACAGATTCATAATTTCCCTGATGACATTAAGAAAACTCAATCCAATATGCATATATTGGATTGCTTTTAGTTTGTAATTAAAACAATGTCATTTTGATTGCCACTTTTCTCTGAGATAAGCATTTAATTCCAATTCATTGCAGGTTTAACACTGTGGAGACTCCTTAAATTAGAAGCATTCATTTTTGGTGAAAATTAAGTGCATTCTAAAATAGCTTGATATTGTGGAAATTAGGTTTCTGAGATAAGAAAAAGAGAATATATGCAAAAGAGATTTTCCTCAGGCAGATCATTAGTATAGAGCTGTTCTGCAAGGTACAGTATATGGTAATAACCAGTCTCCAGAGCTTTACCTTATTTAAATTGGTCACCTACTAAAGGGCCTGGGCTGGATTTGTGGAGCATATTAGGTAAATAGCACAGTATTGCTTTATGGCAAACGCATTTTTTAGCTGCTATAGGGTATATTACATATAATTCTTTGGTGCTGACTTATGGACTTGACAACACACATCAGGCTGTTTAAATCATTAGAGTGTTATTTTTCTTCCCCAGAGGAATCATAATGGGAAGCCCTGCTAACCTGTCAGCTCTACTTTGCCCTTCTTTTCCCCTTTGTTGCATGAAACCTTAAATATGTAGGTGGGATTCCTGGAGCTTGGCTGGTTTCAGAGCAGCCTGGGGACTGATTTGGTAGAGCTTCCCAAAGCCTGTAAATTCTGGACAATTGGATGGAAACAGGAGGCTGAGTTCAAGGGTAGAAAGCTGGGTGAAATAGTCTGATGATTTGCGTATCCAAGGCGTTCAGGTGGAATGTTTTCCCCTTCAGTCATAAAAAGTAAGGGGAGGTGTGATGTCTCAATGTTACATCTGTTAAAAAAAAAAAAAAAACAAATCAAAAAAGGAGGAAAGACTAACTCCAGTTTGGAAGGAGAATTTAGACTGCATTGTGCATTATTGGAGTGGAGGCTGAGTTTTGGGATCCTGCCAGGGGAGAGGGAAATTTTTTGCCTCACCATAATGCTATTCATAACTGTCAGGATAACCCTCGTCCCTATGTTAAGAATGGGAAGGCTGAAGAAAACTTTGGAGAGTTTTGGCATCAGAAGGCATGAGATAAAAAAGGAAAATCCAGACTCACATAGAATGAAGTAAGATTCAGGGCTTTCCTGGAAAACAGAAATACCCCTAAACATAGAGATTCAGAAGTATTGTAGCAAGAAACCCTTGAGACCATAAACATGTTGTGAAATATGCCAACCTATCACTTGTACTATAAAAACAGCATAAAAATACTGGATATTGCTGTTTATATAAATTATACATTTGAGTCTGTTGTGAAATTTTATCTGAGGAGATGACACTGGAAATTTCTATTTTATCTGCATTTTCAGTCTATTATTCATGTTGAAACATAAAACAACTTCAATTAAAGGGTCATCAGATGAACAAGACACAGAAGAGACAACTGCTCTCCAGTGACATCTCTTTAATCTCATTCACTGCAGACGATTTTTCACTCTGTCTGGAATAAGTCAAAATAAAAAATAAAAAATAAACCCTAAACCCTTTAAAAAGTTTTATGATTTATAAAGTTTGTCTTGTTCCTGAGGGTTTAAATTAGAGAGTTATGATTTTTTTTTCTTGACATCATTAAAACAACTAATATGGAGGATGGATATTTTCTGCTTGTTTGTTTGCTATTCCCTTAGGCTACTGAGCACACTATTCTAAATGCTTTCTAAATTGTTTTGTCCTTTTCTGTTTTATTTTTACTTTTCCCCTTGCTTTTTAAATGTGTGCTGCTCTGTAACTTTTGTTAAATTTATTAGATTCTAAAAGATTCCTGAGAGACAGAGTTAAATGCAATTTTTTTTCCTAGTTCTTCTAAAGAGGGGCAAAATATAATAAAATTCAGTGACTCCAGATGTCTGTAATTTTTCAGATGTAAGAAGTCTTCATTTCCTTGTGCAGACTTGGACTGGTATTCTGCAAAAGGCAGGGAGATCTTCTATTTTTTGGAAGGCCTGATTTGACTGATGAATGAAACTGTGAACTGCAGTTGTTGTCTAGGTTTATACATGTGATGGGTATTTTTAAATGCTAAGAATGAAAGACATGTTGAATTTCCCTCAACACCGTGAGAAGTATCAGATTTGACTTTCACAAACACCATTTATAAATTTAATATCCTATGTTGCTGAAGAGTCATGAAATTTTGTGACTTTATGTGGATGATTTTAAAGTGCATTATAAAGAGCATTATTAGATTAATTTAAAATGAGCGTACATCTCAGGGAAAGTTGAATGAACTTTTTTTGCAGAGCTATTTGAGGACTTTAAATACAATCCTGATTTCAAATTAGCTAAATAGATGTTTTCAAAAGTTCCCATCTTTCCTGAGCATGGAAGCTTTTAAAATATTTAGTAAGATATGTAATTTTCAAACCCCTTGAAATTAGCACAAAAGCTGCTCTTAAATTTAATTGCATTATTTTATTTTTTTCTCATTTAATCAGCAGTTTATACACAACTGAGATTACTTCTCCCATGCTTTCCCTCAGCTTTTGTGCTCAGACACTGATTCTTACTGTCTACTTTCATACATGCAAATCCATACTCAAACAGATCAAGTCTGATAAAAAAACTTGCTTAAATGAAATCCATCCCTTGCACATTTATTTCTACCAATAAGCTAAATTTTGACATCGTAGATTGCTTGGAGGTGAGGTACTTTAAGTATTATTCTTGATAGAACAGTAAGAACATTTTCTGTCAGTCTTCAATAGTTGTAGCCTGGTAGCTCCAAAAAACATTCCTAGGAGGGCTTCACACAATTGCCATGTAAAATTGCAGGCAGGTTGACTGCATTATCCACCAATTTGTTGCATTTAAGTTGCAAAGTTAAGACAAGCCCTAGCCCTGAGGCCTTGCATAACCCTTAAAGAGCCTGTGGCCTGTTCTCAGCAGTGACAATAATGTATTTACTGGGTTACAGGAATGTATAGCCTTAAATCTAAGCCAAAAATTATTTACATTAAAATCCAAATATGTAAGGAAAGCAGATCTATCTACAGGGAAGCCTCTTCTATTCAGGTTTACTCTCATCTCATGCTTTGCTGCTCAAGAAGAAATCTGCTGTTGGTACAAGACTGCTTGATAATTTCTTCCTGGCCACTTTGATTCTTCTAGAAGCTTGTGGAGATCCAGGCTATTTGCTACCTATCTGTGTAAGGTTGAAGGAAGATGGAAAAACGATTTATGAGCTGTTTTTTCAGATCAGCTGATTCCTCTGTCAATGAGCAGGAATGATGATGATTGTCTTTTTGAGAGGGTAGAACTCCAGTGCCTGAGAGGGAGCCATGGCAAAGGCAGTTTTTATTTCCATTTTCTTCAGAGGAGGAGATAGTGATAGGATGGGATAAATGTTTATTCTCTATGAAGGGCAGAAAAGAGACCCTTTTGTTTATCCAATTTTGACCATCATTTTCATATTCTTCTAATTTTCAGAGCACAGCTGGGCTTGGGTTAGAAAGAAGGAGACAAGAAAGGAAAACCACTATAGGAGGAATCCTTGCAAGATGGGACTTTTCACTGTTGCACTTACTTTTTGTGAAATAACTCTTGATTTTGTTTTGGAAAATGATTGTTTTAGGCTAGAAGCTCAATTCATAAATCTCATAAATATTTCAGCAAATGCAAGTTGGCAATACTGGAATATTTCTGAGATAAGTCAAAAGACAAAAAAAAGTAAGCTACCAACAAAACCTCCCAGTGCTCTGATATTTTACTGTCTACACATGGCAATAACCTCTGTCTTTAATCCCATTCCATTCCAGTCCAAACTCACAAGAAAACAAGCTGTGGTCATTGTTTGGATGGTTGGGTTGTGGAGATAGGAATATTCCAGAAATTCACAGGCTATCAGTGGGCAATTCTGAAGCCTTTATTGCATCATTTGAACTCCTTATATGTTGAGATGTCTGGAATTTGGACCATTAATCACTGGAGCTGCTGATAACATTTCACCTTGGAACTATTCTAACACATATGCCTTTTGCAATAAACAACCTGTTGAATTAGCTTCTTGAATTGCCACCTTTCCAGAGTAAACATGTCAATTTTTCTTGCAATTGTACCTACAAGGTTACAAAACCAGAGGAGAAGTGATGTCATCATTTCAGCTAACACATAATAATGTGCAACTGCAATAACTTAGTTCGTCTTCTAACTATGCCAATGTTGTTCACTTGTGGTGGAATAATCCTTCATAGCACCAGAATCCTTATAAATGGTAATTGGATTTAAGGAGACTCAGTGAAGAAATATATCATGGAGAAGGGAAGAATGGGGAAAGTGAAGAAGTCTAGCAGCTGTGACTAAAGTATAATCTTGACTTCTGGTGGGGAAGATACGTATCACATTCAGATTTTCAAGCCTGTCTGGCAGACTTGATGGTGGAACTGTCGCAGGAGCTGCAAATAGTGAGGTGCTACATGGGAATCCTGGCATCAGTGGGAAAAACTTCACTGTTTCAGGAATCTCACAGATGCAAACTCACAATCAATTGAGCTCAAGACGTAAAAACCTAGTTCATGATGCTTCCATGTAAAGAAGGTATTTATTCTTTAAAAACCCTGTTGAATGTTGCTCAGTTTTGCAGATGATTGTTTTAATAGAGCAAATGTGCAAGAGAGGGAATGAGCATAATCTTCTTGTTTGCCAAAGAACATCAGTCAGGGATGCCAGGAATACATAAACTAAAGCAGAATGAAAGAAAAAAAATGGAAGGGAAATCAAGAGAGATAAATTAATCAGAAAGTATATTTCTATTTTCATTGGTTGCTGTTTTGTAACCTTCCTTTTGTAACTTTTTTATTTTTGTAGGTTCTTCTCCGTCTATTTCTGAGGCTTTCTTTTTTTTCATTACATGTACATAGAGTAGATGTTGGGTAGAATACTTGAAGCAAAATAAATGAAAACCAAATGCCACTTATCCTGGAACAATTAAAGACTTCCTTTTGATTCCAAGTTTTGTTTTGTTCACTAAATGTGGACACAAAAGAAATAATCTTGAGGCAAATGGAATATTTCAACAAGCAAATATATAAGAACTATTGAAAATTTCAAAATATCCATTGTTTAGTTTGCAGTGTGTAGTGCTGAACCAAAGATCTTCCAATTAATATCCTTCATAGCAATCAAAGTAGAATCAGAGTTTAGTGAACTTTTAAGAAATTGTCCGCCACTCTGTCCTGTCAGAAATAGTTTCTGGAGATACCAAACTGGGAAACACAGAAAGAAATAGAAGGAATGATTGCACCAAAACAGTTCCCCGCTGATTGCTCTCCCTCTTCCCCTTCTCTCTTTCATTCCCATTTCTTCTTGGTGAAACCACTGTTGATGTTACCCATATCAGAAACATTTAAGATTATATGCTTTATTTAAATAATGGTTCTGGTCTGTAGTAGAGTTTCAGCTGCTAGGTTTTCAGATGAAGTGAGATTAAAACAACATTTAGTCTCTTTGCAATTGGTTGAAAAGTCTTCCTTTGGAAGCCATTGATTTCTAAAAATGCTTAGACTTAAAACACACTGTGTCAAATTCAATACGTATTGGATTTAGTTCACATCAATACTGACATCCCAAAATCAAACAAAGGAGAATATATTCATGTCTGTATTGTGCTGAAACCTCTGTTACCAGGGTTAAAGATTTCAGCTGCTTAGCCCCGAATGGTCACACATCTCTAAAACTCCCATGGTGATCAGGATATGAAAGGATTTATTGCTGTTGCAAGGGGTATTTCGAAATCCATTCCTCTAAAAACATAACCCCCCTCCACCCTCCATTTTCAGGCACTATTTCTGCTGGCACAGAACAGATTCTCTGAGCATCAGTCCATCATACAAGCATTTATAGATTAACCTCATAAACCATTGGGACCTGATCTGTTTTGGAGATCTTGCCCCAAATGCTATTGACAGTGGTGTGGGTTGGAGATGAAACTGCTGATGTAACAGGATTCCTGTTCCCCATCCTCCTGTAGAGGCTTGGTAGGGGTTTGCGGGACTTTAACTGCGCTGTCTCAGCAAAAGAAGATACATACTTTCTAGAGGCTGCTCACATTGTTCAGGTGGCTACTTCTCCTCTGCAGAAAAAGCAGTAGAGTGAATGGAAGCTTTCTGATCACCTTGTCTTATGCATGGATTTCAAAATACATGTCATAACTTTAAGAATAACATCTGAGTATTCCAAAAAGTGGTATGTGAAATGTACAGAAATATGTAAAGATACTGAACTTGGCATGAGATTTTGCTGAAATACTTCAGCTGGAAATAGACTTTGCAATATAACAGATGTGCTATATATGCTTTTTCAGCTAAAAAGGGAAGACACTGGCTATGCTAGTGGCTTTGCTTCATGGGATGTGCTAGGAAACCCATGATTTCAATCTCACAGTTGCATAGATAAGTGGAAAATTTTAAGTAAGACAAATAAAACCAAACCATTTCATTCCATTCTGCATACCACTTTAAAGTACAGTAGCTATGAATGAGTTCATAAAAAAATATTGGCTGTCTCTCATGCAGTTCAAACATATCATTACTAGGGAGTTATAAATCTGCAGACAGTGGAGGTTCCTTTTATGAAACAGTCTTTAATCTAAAATGGCTATGAACTGATAAATAATTTTGTTATGAATAATCTCTTTTAGATCTTGGGCAAATGTAACTTAACATTTTTGACAGAAATGCAACCAAATGGTGCTTTACAGGTTTGAACAATCTTGTAGCTGGTTCAATGAGGTGAAGTGTGTAATTGACCTGTTGAATACTGAGAGGAATAACAGAAAAAATAAGAAGTAATGGTATAGTGTAGGTTGGACTTTTAGCTGATTTTTTAATTGGATGTATTTCTAATATAAAAACATGTGGTGGTAGCTTTCGTATAAAAAAGCTATAATGAAATTACAATAAACTAATTTTCTTACATTTTTGTGCAAAAACTACTGTATATCAGATTTGTTCCATCTTTGACCTTTAAAATGCATGTTGCTTCCCAAATACCTTAAAGGTAACTGAAGAAACTGAATGCAGTTTCTGAAAAAAATAGGAATTCTGTGCCTCATCTGGCACAGTGCTGAGCACCTGCATCCCTCACTGAAGTCAGGAACCAAAGATGCAAAAGTTTTTTGTCAATTAATGACTTATACACCATTATCAGAGAGATGCCTAAATGTCGAGAGCTTGAAATAATAAACTATTAATATAAATAAACTTTTGTTATTTATTATAGAATAATAAACTATTATTATTTCAAGTTTCTTTGTTTAGTAGGAGTTGCTGTCCTAGCTGAGATCCTCTCCATCACCACACTGTGTGGAAGGGGTATTAAGTATGCAAGACAGAAATTCAAAATAAAAAGGTGTTCAATGAAGGAAATTACATAGAACAAGATAGAAAGGGAAGAAGCATACAACTTTGGTGTTTTGGCAAAGATGAGAGCGAGAGAAACAGTATCTAAAAGCCCCACATCCCAATAGTAGTTAAAACAGATCTCTTGTTTTGCCTGTTGTGGTTTGAAACCACACTCCCTATCTTCTGCTATTTTCCACAGCCTTCATTGATAAATCACCGAAGTCTCACATATTTTTTCTATTTGCATTTTTTTTTAGAGCTGCACAAGTAATTAATATTTAGGCCAAGAGGGGTGAATTTGTACCTCAGAGCTTTGCACACAGGATGTTAGACTATGAGACTCAAATCCTTCTTGCAAAACTCCTGAAATTATTTCTGCAGGTCGTGACAGTTCTAGAAAAGAAATCCACTGGAGAATAGCCAGCAATATGAGCTGAAGAAAACCTGCATTTAGATATCACCTCCAAGTCAGGGATATTTGCAGGCATCAGTCTGATGTCAGCAGCCAGCACCCAGCAGATATTTCCATATAAATATCTTGCATTTCACTTGTATGGATTAACTAGAGTATTCTTGAAGGCATATACCTATCTCTGCCTATTTAGAAAAGGATTCATTATTTCTTCCAACAGTTGCTGCCTATATAATTTGGGTGTTTCCAGAAGTCTGTCGCACTGAATCCCCATAATAACAGACACTGTGCATGCCAGGAATGATCCTATGTCACATCCTTGATGAATGAAACATCTTATTAACTCTTGGATTTGCTGTTATTAGTATATATCTTCTGTGGGTCAGTCAGCAGACCAATAGGAGCAAACCCTGTCATATAAGCAGTGGGAATTACTGCACCCAACCCTCCCGTTTCACAGAACTGAGGGTACAGGGAAGCTGCAGGTGACTTACAGACTTTTGTGGCGGGGAAAATGCATCTGCTGAAAATGAGATGACTCTCGAACTAAAATATGTAACATTTTTGTGGAAGTATAACTTTATTTAATATGGAGAATCTGAACAAAGAAAAATTGGAATTGTGAGAACATGGTTGGGAGTAAGATTAGAAAACTTGGAAGCCACATTCACATTCCAACAAAAGTTATAACAGAAATTATAACAGAAATTATAGGGTTAAATGCAGTTGCTACTGCCAGGATGGAATGCAATTGCCATGCAGGAAATCCATTCCATGATAATTCACCACACACAGAGCCTGTAGCCTTAAGCACATGGTAAGAGGGATGAAATGGTGGGTGGAGCAAAGTGGAGACACCCTGGCCAGGCTCTGTTGAAATCCTTGCAGGGATGGGAACCCAGTGGTGCCACACAGCCAATAAACTGCACAGCAGCTGCCACCCAAGGGAGAGAGGAGAAGGTGTCTTGCTGCTGAACCAGCAGCTGGGGTGAAATCACTCTCCTTGGGTGAACTTGGTCCATGATAATCTGAATACAGTACCAACACACACCTCCATACCAAAGTTACCCACCTCCCAGGTATGACCGCCCCACTGGGCATGCACCCCATATTTGATTAACTATATTTTTGAGAGTGAAGCAAGAGAATTTTATATGAATCAACAGTAAAAGTATGTGTGACCAGAGCCATTACAGCTCCACCTAATTATAAAGACATAGTGTAAATTGGAATAGGGATAGGGAGAAGTTAGGGAAGATGTTGGAACCCAGGACATTCCTTTATCCAGAGGTGGTCCGAAACCCTGGCAAGGGGTCCAAGAACCTTGGCACAGAGTCAAAAGCACCAGTGCCTTTGATTTCAGTCCATGAGACAAACTGCCAACCTTGTATGAGGAGTTGCAAGCCACAAGAGTGTAATTAAAATGATAAATAACATATCACAGGGTGAAAAGTAGAATTTTGGGGTTTTTTAGAATGGTGGTCAGAAGTAAAAGATAGAGGGATTTGGGCGTGTCCTAGTCCTTCTTCTTGTCCTCCATCTTCTGCTGTGATGGTGGCACTTTTGGATTGGATTAGAATAGAAAGACACTGTCTAACATAGGTCATAGGTATTGGTAATTAATTGTAAACATAACACACGTAGTGCTTAGTATAAAGAGTTAACACCGCTCTTGGAGGCAGTTCAGACCCGCCATTCTGAGCTCCTGAACAGACCTTGCAGGGCAGAAAAGGATGTAATAGATCAGAGAAGAATAAACAACCTTGAACAGCAGAGACATTGACTCCAGACTTCATTTCTGCCATGGGGCTGGGAAAAAGAGACTTTTTCTTACATCTCGGAACTCAAAAGACCCAGAAACCTGAGAGGAAGACTCCATTGTAACTTTGGGGATCAGTTGATTGGTTGATCTTGTCTTCTTCCACATAGGGACACCTATTGGGTAAGAACCATATTCTATGGGTGTTAAATTATTATCTTGATCTAGATTTCAGTAATGATTAGAGTTTGTCTGTAGGTTGCTTTAAATGTGTCTTTGCAGTCCATCATTATTACTGTCAATCTTTAAAACTTAACCTGTCACAATTTCCTATTATCTGTGTGTTACTTAACAAAGTGTGTAATTTTGTGGAGTGTCTAGTGTGAGTCCTTCAAGGGCCCCAGCGCTTGCTGGCAGTGGAGAGCAAACCTCCCCACAGAGTGGGGGGATGCAGGAGGGGCTCTCTCTCTAAACTGCAATAAAGGTTTCACTCTGATGCACTGTGGGTGTGCGTCCCTGAACAGGTTGGTCAAGCTGCTCTTGGGAACAGCGGGGCTGTTCACTGGGGCCCCTGCAATGGGGCACTGACAGACTGATGGGCACAAGGTTTTCTGCCCTCCTGGGGCACTGACAGACCAACAAAAACCGAAATGTTTGAGGAAACCCTGCTTTCCTGAGAAAAGGACACATAATCTTTCAAATACTACTGTTGCAAGTCCTACCAACCCTTCTCCAGTGTGCGGAAGGAAGCAATGGTAGTCTTACTGTCCTGCAGTCAGCAGAGGCTAAACCAAACACTGAGCTGTAGGTAATGATTCATTTCTAAATTCCAGCCTGCAAAAAAGGTCTACCTAAATGAATACTCAATGAAAACTGAGGAAGAAAGTCAGAGCTTGGCTCATGGTGATGCTTATTCACAATTTATTCCAGTATCCTTTATGCTCTTATTTCCAATGATTGATGACTGTTTGTAGATAATTGTGTATCAAAAGTGTCCTTCTAAGCTGAAGGTTTTATTGCCAAGCCTAGAGGTTATGTAAAGACATAGAAGAAATTTATTTATATAAAACCAAAGTAAAAATCAGTGGTTCACTGTGTTTATAATGAGTTATCAATATAGCTTGTGTTCTGCTGTGCTGTGAGAAAAAATTTAATTCTGACCAAATGTTATATAATAAAGAAATGGATGATTATTTAGGCTTGAATTCTGTTGATTTTGGGTGTGTGTTCTGGGTAGTATAAAAAATTTTTTTAGGCTGTACTAATGAAGGCTGGGATATGATCCCTTATGATCCAGATGGAACAGAATATTCTCTGAGTTCTTACTATGAATACTTGAATTTTTTTGTTTTGGGATTAGTAAAAAGTATTTTCCATGAAAATTTTGTAAATCACACCCTTCAGTTAAATAGGTTTAGAGATCTGTGCTACAGCATTTACTGAATGCTGTAAATGACATGAATATGATACTGCTATAGAAAGAAAAAAGCCTCTTTCTTTCTTTCTTTCCCTAAGCACCTAAAATTTCAGTTTAAAAAAGTATTTATCTTCCTTTCTGCACAGTAATAATCTCTTACTTTGTCACTGATCATTATTTTGATTGGCAATATAATACAAGTGTTATTTGATACATAACAGAAAAAACTTGTATCAGAAAATCAGCCCTAACACTGCAACGTGATTTACAAAAGTGCAAACTTAAAGGTAGACCTTTAAATCTGTGGCTCCCTTGCCAGAGTCAGAGAAAAGGACATGTTATGCAAGGATAAAAGGAATGGGGTTATTTTGTAATTCTGGATTTAAATTAGGACTTATATTTCCTTGATGATTTTTATTGTGTGAGCAGATACAACTCGCATGCCAAAAACTCTGAAGTAGCTGTTCATTTTCTTCCCAGGACTTTCAACGTAGGCGTTTGTAAAATTTTTATTTATGAACAGATCCAATTGTTCTCAGATGGAATTTTGGTGGTATAACACTTTAACATTGCTATTGCAGACATACTATTTCAATTTTCTATTTTATCTTCCAGAGGAAAATTAAGAGAAAATTGTAGTTATAATAAAAATTAATAATTTTATAATAAAACTGAAATACAGGAAAATATTGTATTTTTGCTGCACAGTTTATGTATGTGTACAAGGACAGTCTTGTTACTAAAAAAAAATTAATTTTTCTCTTCATGCTCATGATCTCAGAGAAACGTTGTGGTTTTTTATGTCAAATTTTCTGTCTAACTGCTCAAAATTTCCATTAAAGGGTCAGGAAGGCTTGCAAAATTCAAGATGAGGAAGTCTAAAAATTTTACTATGTGTATTTAAATATATATATCATTTAAAAATAAATAGGATTTTAACTACTAGAAATATACTCACTATTAGGTACACTGTTTAAGTCAGTAAAGATAAGAATAACATTTTCTTGTTTATATATGTGCATGTAGTGCTTTATAGCTATGAAAAAGGACTGAATTTTGAATTGTTCCACATAAGACATAAGATGGAAAGAAAAGGGAAAGTCAAATAAAAAAACCATGCTCTTCCCCTGATCTATGATCCAGTCATATGGAATTAGGAACATTTTTTTATCTTTCTCTGCCTTGTGGAACAAATATTAGGGACTGTGAAAACTGTTTCTGTATGACTGATCCAGTGTCCAGATGAACAGAGCTAGCACATTTGCAAAATAATTAACCAATGCTATTGCAACTGTGTTTCATATGCTTTAGTAGAAATTAGCTCATAGAAAAAGGGATTACCTTTCTTTCAGTGAAAATCCTTGGTTCTTTCTTACGATTTCTATGTCATTTTGAGGAAATGAACTGTTTGCATTAATAATGACTTATTTTCTGAGGCTATTTTATAAGGTTGTCAACCTAAGGTAGGAAACCGTGAATTATCATTATTGAAAGTAACTCAGAAAGAAAAAAATAACGTTTAACATTAATTAACACAATTATAATCCAGCAAGGAAATCTGTGAGTTTTAAGATTCATAGGGCTGGAGACCTCTTTTAACACAAAAATTGTTGACATCAAATGTTAATGTGCTGTTGTCCTCAACATGCATACGACCTATAGTGTAGAAGTTTGTCTCACATCCATACACCAGAAATACACAGAGATTGTATATCATGCTCCATAAAATACTGACTCATGTTTGCTCCCTTTCTTTCAATACAGTTTTCTATCTGCTAATCTGAAAAGTTGAGTCTTGGAAAGATAGCTTCCTGGGCCTGGAGAAATGAAATAAATACCATGTAGCCCCTAGTGAACCAAAACTGGGAAACCTAAGTGATATATGTGAATCAGAACTTTTGAAATAACTGAAATTCTACCTACTCTAAGGAAAAGAAATTTGTCTCTTGAAATATGTCACAGTGTAACATCAAGTGACAGGAGCAAATATGATTGTCTCTTATAAACTAGTGACTGCCTTATTAACTCTGGGTTTAAAAGTGCACATGCACAGGGAAACTCATTACTGCCAAGAGATAGATGGGGCAAGCAAAGCAAGTGTTATTATCCCAGGGGTCACTATGAATAGCAGGAAATAGGATTATTGCTCAGAGGAGAGTGAACAGGAGGCTAGATAAATGTAATTCCAATAAGAATTGATTTGGGTAGAATTGATTTAATGACATTAAAAAGGGCATCCACTGTGTTAGTCTCTGGCCATCCTGTGTTCTTACTATAATATCAGTCTTTTGTTTCTTTCCCCAGGCACAATGTGTTAATGTGTCTGGGGATATTGGGACCCTGTGAGAACCAAAGCAAAGTCCTCCTTTGCTGGATTCATCAGAGGCTGCTGTGATTGCTCTCAGACTATTACTCTGCATTCCTGCCTCCCTGTTGTCAGGGACAGAAGGTGTATTCTTGCTCAGGAACTGGCAGCCCATGACCTGATACTGACATCTGTGACTATGAATACCACCAGAAGTCTATGAATCCTTTGATTCTAAATTTTGGCTTGCATGGGTTAACTTTTCAGAAGCAAATATTGGTGATTCCAAATGTGCTTTACTGGTATAATACATAGCAAAACACATCCAGATACAATCTGCCAGAATAAGCAAAATATATTTCTTTTTCTCTCTACAATGCAGTTCAATGCATGCCCTTTGAATTTACAGAGGCTTTCAGTTCATGTCTTGCTCCTGCATGTTCTTTCCTCTTTCCATGTTTGCCTTCAGTGCTCCCCTTACATGGTGGCTAAATCTCTCAGTAGACTCTGCTCCCTTGGAAAGCAACCTGTTTGTGATCTGCCTTCATGGCTCTAGGATTCTGATTAATTTATTAATCAAAGATAGAAATAATATGTTCTGTATCTGCCGCAATGCACTTTCCACTGCAAATTCCTTATTCCTTAAAGGAATCATGGTCCCAGCTGTTTTTGTCAAGTAAGTTGCTATTGATAGATC
This sequence comes from Alaudala cheleensis, assembly GCA_013398995.1. Classification (NCBI taxonomy): domain Eukaryota; kingdom Metazoa; phylum Chordata; class Aves; order Passeriformes; family Alaudidae; genus Alaudala; species Alaudala cheleensis. The sequence continues at coordinate 367,492 of VWYE01002236.1, forward strand.
TTTTTGCTGGCATGGTAAGAGTGTGATGTTTTATTTCAGCATATGCTGTAAATGGAGCCAGCATCTTGGCTAAAATCTGACTTTTACTGTGTTTTTACTGTGTTTTTGACCAAGAAAGGATAATTTGCAGCCTGGGAAATGTAGCAGTGCTCTGCAGGTAAGGACCGTAATTTTGTTAAAGATAATTTTTAACAAGATTGCGAGTAGACTATGTTATATAAACTTCTGAAATGTCTGATTTCTTTCAGAATATGGGTATGGTCTGAAAATCTGTACATGAAAGAAGAGATGTTCCATCTTGTTTCTTTCTCTGGACTGGGCCCAGAGAATGAGCAATATTGGAAGTGCTCCATGATTAACTAGGCTATGCAATGAAGTTAATGGATTTTATGAACATGACAATTCCATATTTATTTGAGTACATTCAATGAACAAGTTAATTCTTAACTCATTGGTTTGCTATCTAATTTCTGTCAATCTTCCAAGCAAGCTACTTTAGGGGATTTACTACATTTGTAAAATGGATCAATCATAGATTTGGCATAGAAATTTCAATGCATTTATAACCACGTGTGGCCATTAAAGATGGTCTTCTACTAATTCTGTGGTAATGCCTGCTAAATCTATAGACCTTGCTAATTTTTGACAAGTTACTTAATGTTCTGATGGGTTTGCATTTGATGGTGATTTACAAAAGATTAGTCTCAGCTTTTAGCAGATATTGAAGAATATGTAGAAAACAGAATGCGTTAATTAAGTAAAATTCTCACGTCCTCAAACGTACTTTATTTCACACATAAGGAAAGGTATTAAAATTATACTATTTCCAGAGGGAGAGGATTTGCAGCACCTTTATTTTGATTTTGGACTAGTATTAATTGTTCCATTTTTGTCTGGGAACAAAGTATATTTTCTTTCTTGTAGCTGGTACAGTGCTGTTTGGATGTCGTGTGAGAAAACTGTTGCTAACGCACTGCTGCTTTAGTTGTGGCTAAGAAGTGCTTACTCAAAGTCAAGGACTTTTCAGTGTCTCATGCATTGCTAATGAGGGGCTGCATGAAAAGCTCTACAGGAGCATGGCCAAGACAGTTGACTCAAGCAGCCCAAAGGAGTATTCCACAGCACAGAATGTCATGCCCAGCATATAAACTGGGAAAGTTACACATCAGGGGAGATGACTGTGGGATGGTATGGATCTCCGTTGGCAGGTGGTGAACAATTTCATTGTGCATCCCCTGTTTTTCTTGTGTTCTGTTACTCTGTCTCCCTCTCCTTATCATTATCATTATTATTATTAGTAGTAGTAGTATTATGTTTTTTTCAATTATTAAACTGTTCTTATGTCAACTCATAAGGTTTACCTTTCCCTTTCAGTTCTCCCTGCTATGGGGGCAGGAAGTAAGGGAAGTGAGAAAGCAGCTGCATGGTATTTAGTTGCTGTCTAGGGTTAAACCATGACAATAGTCTACAGCAATTTGAATTGTCCTAAAAATTAAAAGTCAATTTCTTTAAGAAGATGATTTTCAAGATAGATTATGAAATGTTTGTTTTGGGCAGTAATATTAGATATGGCAAAGCAGCTTATATTTTCTTAGATTAGGCTCAGATCAGCCTTAGAGACCACCCTTGAGTAATGTTACAAGCAGGTGACACCTGAGCCTGGGAAAGTTTCTGTAGGAACAGGCATGAACTAGAATTTGGAACATTAGGATGAGAGTTGATATTACAGGGAATCACACTCTACACTGGATCTAACATCCCTCTTCAGACTTTGTGGCACTAAGTCCTACAAAAAAATCAAAGGTTCAGATCCTTTATGTGTGCAGCAAAACCCCCTCCTCTATGCTTTGGAAAAGATAGTGGGACTCCCCTCTGTGTAAATAGAATTCTCTTTTCTGCTAAAGTAGACTGTGATTATTTGTTTATGTCTGAGATTTGATTGCAACTGTGGATCCTGAAAATAGAAAGAAACAAGCATTGTGAACAAATGCAGTCTGGAGGAGCATATAATCAAGAGAAAATCAGTCACTGATTATAGAGATTTCTTTATGATTCTAACTGTTGAGGTTTATTGTAAATGCTACCTCTGTTGAGTAAAACAATAAAAATTAAGGTAAAATTAAGGTAAAATTATAAGTTGAAAACTGGAGTACCCCTGGTCAGAAAGTGTGGCCTGAATTCTGCATTTTCTTTTGCTGGTTTAAATGAAATACAATTTACATCTGTAAAAACAGAAGAGGAATCAAACATTTTCAGTGTGCATTTTGAAGAATTCCCTTTAGCCATACAGTTTATTTTTGAAGCTTAAGAAATTCTCTGACTCAAACATTTGTCCTTAATAGGAGTTTCTCACAGGGTGAGCTAAAAGTCTCTATTTATTTTAACGAGTCTTTTCCCATAATTGAATAAATCCTTCGGAATATGAAAGTAGGTAACAGTTCAATATGGTAAGTATTAAAGACACATTGTCATTTTCCATTGTTTTATTTTTATGCAAGAAAAATGACCCAGTACTTTATGGATCTGTTAATCACTTATCTCTTTGGGTGCTGACTGAATGCCCTGTTGTAATGGCACTGTAGCTCTTTCATAATTTAATTAAGTTTAGCTGAGTTGATTTTATTTTAGGTTTTTTTTTCACTTTTACTTGTATATCACCTTATGTACCAGGGACCAGATTCTAACCTTGTTCATTGCACTGCAATTTTGCACTGCAAGAGTTGTGTGAAGAGGCTGCAAAGAAACAACTGAAAAACTGGGTGATTCTTTAGCCAAAAGGAAATACTGTGTTTCTCTGAGAAACGTGGACAAATCAGTGTTAACTAGTTCAGTTGACTTCAGTCTGTATGGGTTGGAAATGGAGGGTCTATGAATGGAACATGTCTCAATTAGACGCTGGCTCTCCCTTATATGATTTGTTAATGGTAACATCTTTTTTCCATTTGGATTATTCAGAATGAAATTTACAACCAGAAAAGGAAATGACACAATACTATTAAAAAAAATTGTTTCCTGTATTTCTCAGTTTAGAAATGTAAAACGACTTGTAATTTTGCTAAAAAATCAGTCCTCCTGAGATGAAAAACTAGTAGGGATATACCAATTAAGGTTTTGAGTCAGTGGTTGTCTAAATTGATTAACAGTGCCCCAAACCCATTGTAAAGGTAAATGTTCTGACATTTGTAATTACTGAAACATAGGTTATTCTGACATCAATGTTAATTATGTTAGCAAACCATTGTCATCTATCATCCTCATGCCATGGGATGGCCTGACTTCATGTGTTATCAGCTGGAGCAATGACTGAATAGAAGAAGTCAGGTCAAGCAGTTCCTGGCTTGTTTAAGCATGTGCACCATACTCTAAAACAAATAGCAGGTGTTTCACTGAGATTATAAGGAAGAGAAATCTTTGTGTGCCTTATGGCTGATGTCTTCATTTCTGCTCCCAGAGGATGTATAAGTACAGCATCTTATCTGACATAAATTCAATTNTTTCCATAGTTCTCCCTGCTATGGGGGCAGGAAGTAAGGGAAGTGAGAAAGCAGCTGCATGGTATTTAGTTGCTGTCTAGGGTTAAACCATGACAATAGTCTACAGCAATTTGAATTGTCCTAAAAATTAAAAGTCAATTTCTTTAAGAAGATGATTTTCAAGATAGATTATGAAATGTTTGTTTTGGGCAGTAATATTAGATATGGCAAAGCAGCTTATATTTTCTTAGATTAGGCTCAGATCAGCCTTAGAGACCACCCTTGAGTAATGTTACAAGCAGGTGACACCTGAGCCTGGGAAAGTTTCTGTAGGAACAGGCATGAACTAGAATTTGGAACATTAGGATGAGAGTTGATATTACAGGGTATCACACTCTACACTTGATCCAAAATCCCTCTTCAGACTTCGTGGCAATAAGTCCTACAGAAAAATCAAAGGTTCAGATCGTTTACGTGTGCGGCAAAACCCCCTTCTCTATGCTTTGGAAAAGATAGTGGGACTCCCCTCTGTGTAAATAGAATTCTCTTTTCTGCTAAAGTAGACTGTGATTATTTGTTTATGTCTGAGATTTGATTGCAACTGTGGATCCTGAAAATAGAAAGAAACAAGCATTGTGAACAAATGCAGTCTGGAGGAGCATATAATCAAGAGAAAATCAGTCACTGATTATAGAGATTTCTTTATGATTCTAACTGTTGAGGTTTATTGTAAATGCTACCTCTGTTGAGTAAAACAATAAAAATTAAGATAAAATTAAGCAATTATAAGTTGAAAACTGGAGTACCCCTGGTCAGAAAGTGTGGCCTGAATTCTGCATTTTCTTTTGCCAGTTTAAATGAAATACAATTTACATCTGTAAAAACAGAAGAGGAATCAAACATTTTCAGTGTGCATTTTGAAGAATTCCCTTTAGCCATACAGTTTATTTTTGAAGCTTAAGAAATTCTCTGACTCAAACATTTGTCCTTAATAGGAGTTTCTCACAGGGTGAGCTAAAAGTCTCTATTTATTTTAACGAGTCTTTTCCCATAATTGAATAAATCCTTCGGAATATGAAAGTAGGTAACAGTTCAATATGGTAAGTATTAAAGACACATTGTCATTTTCCATTGTTTTATTTTTATGCAAGAAAAATGACCCAGTACTTTATGGATCTGTTAATCACTTATCTCTTTGGGTGCTGACTGAATGCCCTGTTGTAATGGCACTGTAGCTCTTTCATAATTTAATTAAGTTTAGCTGAGTTGATTTTATTTTAGGTTTTTTTTTCACTTTTACTTGTATATCACCTTATGTACCAGGGACCAGATTCTAACCTTGTTCATTGCACTGCAATTTTGCACTGCAAGAGTTGTGTGAAGAGGCTGCAAAGAAACAACTGAAAAACTGGGTGATTCTTTAGCCAAAAGGAAATACTGTGTTTCTCTGAGAAACGTGGACAAATCAGTGTTAACTAGTTCAGTTGACTTCAGTCTGTATGGGTTGGAAATGGAGGGTCTATGAATGGAACATGTCTCAATTAGATGCTGGCTCTCCCTTATATGATTTGTTAATGGTAACATCTTTTTTCCATTTGGATTATTCAGAATGAAATTTACAACCAGAAAAGGAAATGACACAATACTATTAAAAAAAATTGTTTCCTGTATTTCTCAGTTTAGAAATGTAAAACGACTTGTAATTTTGCTAAAAAATCAGTCCTCCTGAGATGAAAAACTAGTAGGGATATACCAATTAAGGTTTTGAGTCAGTGGTTGTCTAAATTGATTAACAGTGCCCCAAACCCATTGTAAAGGTAAATGTTCTGACATTTGTAATTACTGAAACATAGGTTATTCTGACATCAATGTTAATTATGTTAGCAAACCATTGTCATCTATCATCCTCATGCCATGGGATGGCCTGACTTCATGTGTTATCAGCTGGAGCAATGACTGAATAGAAGAAGTCAGGTCAAGCAGTTCCTGGCTTGTTTAAGCATGTGCACCATACTCTAAAACAAATAGCAGGTGTTTCACTGAGATTATAAGGAAGAGAAATCTTTGTGTGCCTTATGGCTGATGTCTTCATTTCTGCTCCCAGAGGATGTATAAGTACAGCATCTTATCTGACATAAATTCAATTATGGGTAGGTCTGCCACAGAAGAATAACTCCTCAGTGTATACTAATTGACTGAATAGGAACCAGAGCATATAATGGGGCTTTTCCTCTGCTGAACCTGACACACACTAAGGGAATGCCACATAGGAGAAAGGGGACTTTTAGAATTACAGAGCTCAAATACCTATGTATACGTAATAAAGTATGGCTTAGTATTTTTGTTATGGAATAACTATTAGGGTTATATACATGCAAGGAAAAACTGATATTGACAGGACTATTAGAACTAGGCATGTACTTACGTGGCTTGCAGACTTTTCCCATCAACACGATCAGTTCAGTGAAGGAGATTGAATTTCTCATCTTCTTGACTTTGTAAAATTCTAGATCTGCTGTATGCACAAATTGTCAGTTCTCGTTAGTCTGATGTTGCTTCCAGATAAGTACTTTGTGTCTAGTCACAGATAAGAGACTGTCAATAAATTATTAGTTAGCAAAGAGTGTAGACTTCTAATAAGGAGCCACAACCCAAAGTAATTACACAGTCCCTTTTTTTTGCTTTGAAAACAATAAAAACATAATTCTATACTATTATTTCGATATGCTTCTATATATTTTTTCTATAATGCAGTCAAAACTAAAACTTTTAAATTTCAACACTTGCATTAAAATTGAGAAGGATGTAAGTTTTCATCTTTTTAATATTTGATAGAAGTTTAAAATATGAAAAAGTAATGTTTTCTACCAGTGAAACTATATGTTAAATTCATGTATTAATACTTTTCCAGAAATAATTCCAAGTTAGCAAAGCCTACAGGATGCTTGTTTAAGATATTTATTGCAGGAGCTCTCTGTTATCATGGAGTGAAAATTGACTAGCAAAGAAGATGGAGATTAATTTAGACACAAAGCAATTTTTGCATTCTATTATTTTTATGTTCAAGCAAAACAAAAAGGCATGTCTCTCATTAATTTCTATCACTATATAGATATGTTGCAAAGTTTTCAGATACAGAGAATTTGCACGGATCTAGAATGCCATTCCTTTCTTTGTTATCCATTCTTTCATGGCTTAGTCATATCGGCAACACTGAAAGTTTTACTGCTGAAAATTCCACAACAGTGTTAGAATTTATCGAGATGTGTTGCAATCTTCTTGTGAGAAAGAGAATTGAGTGTGAAGGTTTTATTTCACACACATCCACCTTCTGAAGAAAAGGATATGGAAAGCCTATTAATGTATACTTCAGTTCCCTTAAGCTACTCTGCAGTATAATGTGAGTTGTCACAATAAAGCATCATGAAAGGCAAGAATACCTGGGGGAAGTATTCAGACAGGACTGAGGCACTAGTCTAGTGGGAGCTTGCAGAAACTCACCCTTGCAAACCTGCTTTTCTTTTTATAAATTAGATCCCTTTTTCCTGCCACTCCCTCTACATTTGAAGCAGGAGTATCTGGCTGCTTTCTCTGAGCATGAACTTCTTTTCTCAGCAGCAGCAATACCAATTCACTTCAGAGAAGCTATCTACTTAATTTTTTTCTCCCAACCTTCATGCTCACAGTCTGTTTCCACTAGTACTCCCCAATATATTTACTTTTATTTTTTCTATACTTTATTCAGAGCTACTGGACACCCTGATTCACATTTTGTTCTCTCTGTCACCATCCACTGTGTGCTACAATGCCTTCTATGTCCTGAGAATTTGGACTGGTTCACTTATATCACTGTAGATAATAAATCTCTCTCAGAAAAAAAACCCCTCAAACCAAGAAAGCCAAACAAACGGAAAAGAAATCCAACAAAATAAAAAAACCATACCTTTTTTTTAATACAAAGTTAACTTTAAAAAGAGGATGTTTTATTGTACCTAATAGGTAAGACTGCCATCAAAACACTAGTGTTTCTCTAAACATATGTATGTAGTTCAATTGAAAGGTTGATGGAATGCAGAAGTGTTGCACAAGGTAAAAATGAGGAGTAATGCAGACAGAGTGTCTCATAGCCAACCCCATTTTATTTACTCAGAAGATGAGATACTAAAAGTAATGGAAACAATCCAGAGTGCAGTAGGTTTTTTGTTACACTTTGAGTCAGTATGAGTGTCTCATTTTTATTTCCCGCAAAAACTGGTTTTTGGATGGCATGATTCTGCTGATTTAAGAATATTTATGTCTTCATAAATGCATGGAGCCAGGCAAACCTTCAATTAACACAGCTAAACTGTCTTTGAGCTGAGCTAGCCCACACAGAGCCTATACTTTTACATAGTTTATCTACGAACTTGCCAGTGAAACCACAACTAGCAGAATTACCTCAGATCTGTGTCTAGTATTTACTCTCTCCCTCAGACCTCCTGTACTTAAATCTGAGTTAGCTCACATAATAAACTGCTAGGAGAAAGCATAATTTATTGAAAGAGATGCTTTATCTTACCCAACTCCTTTCAACTACTTTGTATGAGAATTGTATTGTGTTACATTGCCTTTCATGTTATGAAGAGTAGAGTAGGAAACACTGAGGGAATTCAAGTGAATATTATGTGATCTATCTTACAGCACCTTACATTTCACTCCTGAATCTGGCTCACAGGTCCACTGTCTTGAGAAGAGAGAACAAGACACCCACAGCAGCGAGCAAGTGAAACAATAGCTTAACATCAGGGAAAAATATTTAGGCAGACAGTGTTGTAATGTGAATAATTATAGAAGAGTAACTTGATAGGGGACAGAAAAAACAGCTTCAGACTTAAGTGAAATAGCAGATATGTTAGCATGAAATACAGTTAAGGTTGATCTTTAAAATCCTTAATTTTAAGATGAGGGCATATTAAATTATCACTGCTAGGAAAGACTTATTTGGAGGAAGTTTATTTACAGCATTCAGTTCTCTTTCACCAGTGTAGAGCACATGTGGATGTAGCTGGAGAAACTCCCCCAAAGCTGGCCAGAGCTCTGAGGCTTTGCACTAGGCCAGCCTGGAGAGCCACAGGCAATGACACTGACTGCTGCCAGGACTAGCTTTAGAGGGTGCACACTCTTCAGAGGACTGTCAGGCTCTTTGGTTTGTAGGACTACTTGGAATACTCAAAAAGCAACCCAACATGAATTCCTAGAATTATCACTTCCATTCTTTATTGTGGCTTATAGAAGTGTGTATGAACAGAAATATGTACACTGGAAAAATAAACCATGTCACTTAATAACATTCAATGATCTTCATTAAGTCATGTGAATACAATGCAGTAGACATCCCACTAAATAATTCAGCTCTGTTCAACACAAAACTGAAATGCACTTTATAATGGAAAACAGCTTGCTTAATATAATATTCTTTTCAATTAAAATAATTTTATTCCATGGAAATTTCATAAAAATTTCTACTTAAAGTTTTTTTTTAAATTATTTTTTAAATTTAAATACCTTAAAAAGATAATTACGTGAGTGCTGATCTGAGCACAGTGCTTTCTCTTGTAAATGCATCATAGGTAAAAAGTCAGAACATGTATTTTAAAATGAGTTAAGAGTATCATTTAAAAAGGCAAAAATTTATTCATAGTTTATTAATAATAACAGCAACAAGAACAATAATAATATTAATAATTTATAAATTAACTCCTAAATGAAATGCTTTTATTTATTTTGGACTTCCCATGGTGGAGAACCTGATGTCCACGTTAATCTGTGGTTTGCAGTAGCTTGGAACAATTTCACTCTTTGTAGCTTAGCAGTTTTCCCAAGAGGTAAATGGGGAAACGTTCATTGATTTCAAAGGAGAAAAACAAGACTGACTAAACACTTCTGAGTATTCACTCAGACTTTCTTTGAACTGAGTTCTCAGTTTCAAAAGTAGGCATAAAACTTTAATATTTAGTATATTAATCACTTTGAGTGTGTTATCCATAGTGATGAAAAATAACAGAGAAAAGTCAACCAGTTGCGTGCATTTACTTCCATCCATGGTAAAAGCATAGGAGGGTTTGCAATGTCAAAACAGTTACTTTTAAAATGTAGAGGAAAGCAAAGTTCTACACAGGGAATTACTACTTGGAGCTCATTAACACAAGATAGGCTACAGCCTAGTAATTTCAGCATCACAAAAATGAGAAAAGCATTCTCCTAGTAATTCTAGTATAAAATTTTAAGGGCTATCAATCAAGTTTCAGAACACAATTTATTCAATAATGATGTTCAGGAAGAAATATTTCTTTTCCTCTGCCAGTGTAGCATTTCTGATGATTGAAAGGCAATTTTAAAACTTTACAGTCAGGCTACTTTTTGAAACATTTAGGAAAAGATAGCTTGAAAAACTTAAAATAGTAGTTTGCAATTGTTCTTCGTAGTTTGTTTTCTTTTGTTAAAAGCATGACAGATAGATGACCATAATATTCTATAAACTGATTACAGCAATTAGAAAATTAATATGGATTATGCAAGTGTAAATACACTTTCATTCTTTTATTTAACAGCTTAGTTTTCTCTCTTTATTACTGGCTATTTGTTCACTGTCTGTCATATCCAAACATGTGAGAGAAAGCTAAAGTATTGAGCTTTCTGGAATTTGAAATATATGGTTATGCTATATCAGTGTGAATTTGCATTTGAGCACCTCTTTGCAGTTGTAGAGGTATCATACTGACTGCACTATATTTGGTAGCTTTCCAGAAATCAATAAATAAAATTTCAAGACCAGTCTCATTTTTCCTCTTGGGTCAGGATGGGTTGCCATATTTCATTTCTTGTCTTCATTTTTCATTTGTTGTTGTGTATGGGACTTCTACAGACATTTTCAATTCCTATTTTTTAATCTAAAAATCTCTATCAGAGTTTTTCTTTCTTTGATGCACTTCGGAACTTCCTGGTGTTGCCTTATTGTATTATTTTGAGAATTGTTTATTCTGAGTTTCAAGTCTGGCAGCAAGTTAATTGAGTTTTCTTCTCAGAAGCTGCAGATGGTTTGGTGAATCTTTTTTCATAAAAGTCATATAATATTTTAGAACCTTGAAATACTCAGGGGCAGAAGAAAGAGAGAGAAAGATAATTAATTTCTTCATGTATTTTTAAATATAATTTTGGCAGGTTTTTTGTGATGACTGATTATACTTTGGGATACTATATTTTAATGCAGTTTAGGTAAAATCTAATCACGTGACTTAAAAACTAACTCTGCTATTACTTTTCTTGGATCAGCTTTTCTTTTTTTCTTAATAATTAATTTTATCTAAGATCACCTGAATAACTGGTTTGCAGAGTGAGCTAGGAAATAGTTAGGATGTAAAGTAATACTTAATTTTTGACTGACAAAAATTTAATAGCAGCAATTGAATGATGATTTAATAGAGTTTAGAGACAAAGTTTATGCCTGTATCTGGTTCTACCCTTCTATATGAATTCAAAATGCTGGTTATTTGAATAAAATTCAATGAGTATTCTGCATATCAAATTACTTTCATTCGCATTTAATGCACAGCAGCAAAGGTATGACAGTTGTTCTACCATGGTGATGAAGATCATCCAGAAAACTCAAACATGCTAAGCTAGAAGATGGTTTTAAACTGAAAGAGAGTAGGTTTGGATTCTTCACTATGAGAATGGTGAAGAACATGAACATATTGCCCAGAAGAGTTGTGGATGCCCCATCCCTGGAAGCATTCAAGGCCAGGTTGGATGGGGCTTTGTGCAACCTGATCTAGTGGAAGATGTTCCTGTCCATGGTGAAGAGGGAGTGGGAAATGGATGATCATTAAGTTCCTTTTCAAATCGAACTACTGATTGTAATTGAAGAGTAGATATAATAATTTTATACAACATGGCAACATTAATAAAAGTTCAACCCTTGGCAAATATTAAAATAAATTTCACCCAGAATTTATGTTTTCAATATTTTGTGTAGAATAGACTATTTAAAAGGAGATATTGACTGGATACTCAGATCAGAGGCAGTTCCAATACTACTGAAGTTGTTTGTATGCAATAATTCATTGATTAAAGGTATAAAATACCTTTTTGCTAATATCTTCCTGATTTATATTTATTTTGTTTGTATAAACCAAGTTTAATAAGATAGTTATCTAAAAGAAATTTCTTCATTCTGGTTAGACTGCATTGCATTTATAGCTGCTCTTAATTAGACTTCATACTTCATTTTATGACATAGTTGTTATTTTACAGCATTTTATTTTACCGAGGTAAAACAAATTCAAGGATAGAAAATGAGGTTTTTAGAGAGTTTTAGAGCTGATAGGGTATTTAAAGTGATGAGTTCAAGACCTACCAAAGCAGAAACATAGCAGTTTTGTTGAAGTAGCTGTAAAATGGAATGACAAATTATAATAATGGAGGTATTCAAAAGATATCTGAACAATACAATAGATTTGATTGCTTACACCTATAAACTTCAACCTAATATTATAGATATTGTTACTGAAGAGTTTTCTGGCAAGGCCTAAAACAGTTTTTCAAAACTTATTTTCCACATGCTTTATATTTTCACTTATCTCTGATCTGTGATCTTTCATTTACTGATATGAAACCATTTAGACTCCAATTTGAAGCTGATTAGTCTTAAAATTAATAAATGAATATACATTTTTTAATAATAACTCATATTTGCATTAACTTGCATTCTATGAATGTGGTTTTCAGGTTTTAACTTTCCTTAGCCTTCTGGACAGATATAAGGATTTTTTAATTAATTCAGTCTTGTCATTCTCCTCCTTCTGAGGAACAGCAGATGTAAGATTGCATATCATTGGATTATAAAATTGATATCTATATTATGGGTAAATTTAGAGTTTATTTAGGTTCCACACATTCACCAGTGCTGGAACACATGCCATCACAAATAGTAAATAAATAAATAAAAATCACTTGTCTGTTGCAATCAAGAATGATTCCAGCTCAATTCTTAAAAAAAAGAAAAAGTATTATCTTTAAAAAGCCACCACCAATCTTCTTTTCACTATTTTCTTAAAAAAGAAAAAGATTTTAATGAGTAAAATGAACAGAAGTTAAAAAACATATGCTATCTGAAACAATGTTTTTGAAAATAAATATTTATCCTCAAAATTTATTTCAATTTATATGGTGGTTCTTTTTTAAAGAGCTGCTATATTTATTCTTCATTTCAGTCATACTGATAGGACTATACAATAAAGTTTTAGATTACTGATCTGAAAGAAACTGAGACTTTCTCTGCATGAAAGCATTCAAGTAGGATTATAGATGTTATTGCCTAGAAAATTAAATCTGTGTCCTTTGACAATCATTATTTTCTCAGTTTTGGAGTATTCCAAATCACATTTAAATCCAGCTGATACAAAGTAATTTAGAGATATCGCATTTATATTTTGGATTTAAAAACAACATAAAAGAATAAGCAGGAGTATACGAACAAAACAATATGAGGATAATGATGCACTAATGTAGATAAACAAATTCATCCAACTAAATGAATTGTTGCAGTTATCTTGAACAGCTTATGGGCACAACTACCTCCCTTAAGACAGCTGTCCAGCACTGTTCTGGGAAAGGTGTTTTCATTGCTGTGGCACTTAAATGTTCTAATTATGGACTCCAAATATATTTCTTCTCCCAAGGGGTTTTAAAACAAAACTTCCCTCAGGTGTGCACGAGTTTACCATAGACTATTTTATTACAATCAGATAATGAATAAAATATTATTAAAAAGGGATGAAGTGAATAAACTGAAGATCAGACGTGATCAAAGTGAAATTTAGAGCTATTGTCTTCTAAAAGACATTTAAGGGCTTAGCAATTTATTGCAATCGAAATTTAGAACTGAAATGCTAAAAAGCCCTACTTAATAGACCCCTGTCTTTATGCACCAAAGTATCCTTTAAAATCCATCAGTTAGCTGGATCACATGGCTTTCTTACAGCTTCCTTTCTAGAACAGTAATAACACTAAATGCTAAAAACTAAAGCATGGCCACAGGATAAAAGTCATTGTTGAAGAGCAGTTTACTATCTGAGACGTCACTCTATAACTCTATATTTACAGTGCATGAAGAGCTCATCTTGTCCATGTGTCCTTCTCGTGAATGTTCATTACTCTGTGAACTTAATTTTGAAGACCTGCAGTAGGGATTTTTCAGCAATGTAGAACATATCTGATGACTTTCAGGGCATAATCTAATTAAGTATAAGATTTCTATTGTTCTTCTGACCAAACAGAGAGATGCTTTATAAGAGGGTATTGTCTACTAAGAATTGTATTGTGGGTTAATCCCAGCCAGCAACTCAGCCCTACACAGTTGCTTGCTCCCTTGCCCTGGTGGGATGGGGCAAAGAACCAAAATTGTGAAACACAAGACCCATGAGTTGATATAAAGACAGTTTAATAAGTAAAGTAACAGCTGTGTCTACTACCAAGGCAAAGCAGGGAATTAATTCACCACTTCCCATGGGCAGGCAGGTGTTCATCGACCTTCAGAAGCACAGGGCTTCATTATGCATTATGGTGACTTGGGAAGAAAAATGGCATCACTGTATCTCTTTCTTCCTCCTTCTACCAGCTGTGCCTGCTGAGCATGAAGCCACAGGTATGGACCACTGGTCAGTTGGGGCCAGTTGTCCTGGCTGTGTCACTGCCCAGCTCCCTGTGCATCTTTTTTGTGAGGTGGGCTAAGGGGCAGAAAAGACAAAGACCTTGACTCTGTGTGAGCATTGGTCAGTAGCTGGTCAATAATGAAACATCTTGGAATTATCAACACTGTTTCCATCACATAGCAGAACAAATCACAAATCCAGAACATAACCCCATATATAAACTGTTGCATTAAAAATTTAGTCTACTCCTGCCCAAACCAGCATAATAGTCACCAAAAAAAAGGAAACAATCTCTAAAATTATTATTTTAGTAGCATGATGCAGCCTCTTTTAGCTAGGAGAAGGTTAAGCAGATTCCAGTTATTTATACATGATAAGATTATGCATGCATAAAAACATTGATGGCAATAGAGTGCCACGGGTGTCATTGAAAATATAATCAGAAGACAATGAAGCTGCACACTTGTAATTGAGGTGTAATTTGATGTGCAAAGTCTTTATTAGTCTATTAAAGGAAGGAAACAGGTTGACTTTCAGGTTGAGTTTGTGTGGCTGGCAGGGGTGTTTTTTTAATATTCACTGCTAGCAGTTTTGCTATTGGAATCATTGGGACATAATGAACAGAGAATTAAATAACCTCTTTCAAGATAGGATTGAATTTTAAAAGAACCCTAACCTATTGCTAAGGGAAATTACAGTAAATTTTGCCAACAGGAACACAGTTTGAATAAGACAGTTGTGAATTTAAAAGAGGAGGGGAACTGTAGTGTGTTAAAAGAAAAACTGTTTTCTCAGAAATCAGTCATATATGAAGGAAATGTTATTACTGTCTCAGCTTTGAATTCACCTTAGTGAGGTCTCTGCCTCATTGTGCACCTTTCATTGTACTTCTAAGCCTTTTCCTCAGTCCTTCTTGTCTCCTCCTGCAATGGAGCTTTCACATGTCTGGTATGGGACAAGGGAATATAGTTGGTTTTCTTACAGGTACTTTGCTTGCACCTTTTTAAGGAAACACATCTGTGAATTAAATATTTATGAAGTGCTATTCTAAACTAGATCATGGACTCTTCTAAACCTGTATCTGTTTTCTGACTGTGTAGAGTATTGAAGACAGTGACTAAATATCTGAAATGGAGGGATGGTACAATTTGGTTTGTGAAAGATTCAGAATGAATTCCAGTGCTTAGAGTTTAATGTTAATGGATGAAACTTGATCTTTTATTAAGTCTCATTTTTCATAACTGTGACTGCTATGTCCTTTCTGGCCAACAGAAAGTTCAATTAAGTGACTAGAATATGAACATCAACAGAAACGTTTGTTTCAAAACTGCTTCTCTTAATCTAGAAGAATGAAAATCTCAGTCTGATGATTTTCTTCCCCTGGGCAGATTGAAATTTCAGAGACAATTTTCTGAGGGTTATATTTATCAAATAGCAGATGACAACTACAGATAAAATTGTACCTAGAAATTTTTCTTTCTTTTTTCTGTGTGTTATTTTATATAGTAGCTGCTTTTTCATTCTTGCATGTATCACAAAGACCTCAATTTACAAATGCTGAATCCCAGGTTTGTATTTAATAAAATAGAATTAATTCTCTGTTATTAATTCTCTGTGCAGCTGCTACTGAGACAGAGATTCACCTTTTGTTGGTAGGGTAAAGACAGCTGTTATAAAGACAGAGAAAAATGCAGAAAATTTTTGGGCTTGTTTTGTGTTACATTTCAACAGTTTTTCCTTTAAGGAGAAGTACATTGGTTGATTTAGGAGTTATCAGTTAATATAAAATATTCCCTTTTTTTTCCTATTTTTTCCTCTTCCTCTACCTCTTTGTCCTCCTCTCCCTTTTTTCTTTAATTTTTCTTTTTTCATCTTTATTTTCTATTTTCTATTATCTATTCTCTATTTTCTAATTTATTTCTCCTTTTTGCTTTAGATTTTTCTCCCACAGAATAAGAATACCATGTACTGCATGGTAGAATTCTAGTTGATTACTGGACATTTCTTAGGTATTACCATATTGCAAATAAGAATATCAAAATTCATGGCATCACAAGTAGATTGTTTCTGATTAATGCTGTCATTAACCAGTGTTTTAGAGTCTAAAAAATCACTATTAAATGTATTGGTAAAAGCAGGTTTAATATACAAGCAAAAGCATGACAAAACTCATTGGCAAGGTTCACTCTACTGCCTACTAAATGGTTAAAGCACACAGAGAAAAAACAAACTAAAATCTAAAACCAATCAATCTAAACTCAAAATCAATTAAAAATTATCTATGTGGAAGCCAGAGGTACAGGGAGGAGGAAAGGGTAAGGGTAGAAAAGGACAAGGATAAAAAGGAATAAAGAAGACCCTCTCATTTAATCACAAGATTTAGATTAGACCTCCTTGCTAAACTGAGCCCCAGACTTGACCAACAGTTAAGGCTTAAAGGTTTAGCAGCACTTAAAACAACACCTAATTGATAGCTTAAGTTAAGCAGTTTAACAAAATGCATGTAGAATTTACTGTAACTCAACAAATCCAAAGTACTGGAGAATCTAGCAGAGCAACATTCATAGTACATTTGCTGCATCATATTCACACTCACATGCACACAGATTTAAAGGAGCAAGCACAGATCCAAACTCGGATGTGTAAGAGAGTGAATGCACTTTAGAAGGTTTAAAAGGTGAGGAGAATACACAGCCTGTGAAGAGTTGTTGCAGCTTTGGGAGTTTCATTTAACTCAGCAGGACAAGTTATACCCAGTGCAAACTGCAGCGTAAATACTAAAAATCACTGAAAAGAAAGTAGTGGATATCATTTACTGTGACTGCAGTGATGCCTTTGACACTTTCCCATAAATGCTTCAGAGAGAAGCTACTGCTGTATGGGCTAGAGGTACAGACAGTGAGTTGGACTGAAAACTGGCCAAGTATCTGGGCCTAGAGGGTGGTGGTCAGTGGCACAAGGTCTAACTGCAGGCTAGCAATTAGTCATGCAAAGACTCAGGGGACCATATTGGGTCCAGTCTTGTTCAATATCTTCATTAATGATCTGGGTGAGTGGACACAGAGTACACCTCAGCACAAAACTGGGGGGAGTCCTGATACACGAGAGGGTCATGCTGTCATCCAGAGGGACATGAGCAGAATGGACAGATGTCCTGGCAGGAACCTCATGGAAGTCCAGCAAGGGAGAGTATGAAGTCCAGCATCAGGGAAGGAACAGCCCATGCTCCAGAACATTCTGGGGCAGATTTTCTGGAAAACACCTTTGATGTAAAGGACTTGGGGACTGTGGTGGACACCAGGCTGAATGTGAGTCAACACTGTGCCCTTGTGTCAGAGGTGGCTCATGGTATCCTGGCTCACATTAGGCAAAGTATTGCCCCTAGGTGCCAACCCACTGTTGGGGCTACACCAGGAATACTCTATCCAGTTTTGGGCTTAATACCAGAGACCCAGGCACACTGGAAAGACTAAGGAAGGAGCACAAATATGATTATGGGACTGGAGCATTTCTTCTATGAGACAGCTGAAACTGTTTAGCCCAGTTCAGGGAAGTTTTTATCAGAATATATAAATACCTGAAGGAAAGGTGCCAAGAAGATGGGGCCAAGCTTTTTACAGCAGTGCCCAGCAACAGGACCAAGAGGCATTTGAGTTTACAACAAACTTAGTGTCTAATAATGATGTAACACGGCTAGTGTAGTGTTGGCTTTCTCAGGTTCATGGTGCTTGCCACTGTTCACCTTAGCAGTATTTCCTCAAGAATTATTTGTGCCTGTTCTTCTGATATGTGGCTTATTTATGTTTTACTCTGTGCATTTCTCCTTTATAGTTTACAAAGGCCAGAGTCCGTAAGAACTTTTCTCAAAACCTGTATTTATGTCTGTAGGAATTGGGGGAAAAAAATTTCCAACCAGTCCAATCAATCAAACTTGGTTGTAAGAGTAAATAGCTAAATAAGAGCAGTAATAGCAAGAAGATGGAAAAAATCTTGGAAGAAGCCCTGCAAGGTCACCGTAACCACAGAATTCTTTATGTTTACATGATTTCAAGTGCATAGTTAGCTAACTCTTTTTAAAACCCTCAGTGATATATATTTAGAGACATTCAGCCAACTATTCTCATGCTTTTTTTTTAGATTTTTAGAAAACCTTTTTTTTTTGTTTTTTTTTGTTTAAATTTTGCTATTGAACCTATTGCTTTTTTTGGTACATAACCAAACCAGAAAATACTCCTTAAAGATATTTTTTTAACTGTAAGTGTCTGGGGTTTAAAATAAATATTTTTTTTTATTTATTTCATTGGACAATATTTGATCTTTTTTTATTGTGACTGCTGTTTCATTACTTGTTTTCTTTTCCCTCTGGATTGCATTTCAGCATACAACAGCTTAAAGTTCACTGGACAAAAATGGATGAAATACTACTGTTAAGGACCTACATTGAGGAATGGGGGAAAACCTCATGACTTTTCCAGAGAAAGTTCCTTTTTCTGTCAATGTGAAGAAATAGTGGCATTGAAGTCATTAGCATTATTTTGATTTACCTCACTTAAGATCTGGTAATTAATCAAGACAAATGATTTAAACCATCTCCTAAGATAGCTTAATGATTTTGCCACATGTTTTGACCACGTGTTTCTTTCAGCTGAGTCATTTATGAATCTTAATTTATACACTAACATATTGAATTGTAAGGATAGGGCAATTTCCCAATGGCCATTGCATGCAACAAGCAGAAACATTGTTTATGAGCAACCTGTAATCCCCAAGCAATATATTGACAATGTACATCATTAACTAAAAGTAGATTGGAAGCCTTTAGAACTATTCTGAGATATGATGGTCTTTAATTGAATAGGGGGAAAAGAAAGGGGGAAATTAGATGTGTATGTTTAACTTGTATAAATAATTAATTAAAAGACTTCATTTACAGATAAGGTCAGCATTCAGATGAAGTTATTAGCCATTCATTGCTGCCATATTTAACTGAAAAGAAAAAGAACCTTTTAAAATAATGCACCTATTAGCTTCTTTAAAGAAAATTTGACCAAATACTGTAAAGAGCAGCCTGTGTTTGGATGTACTATAGGATATTTTGTCTAATCAGTTTCTTCCATGTCGGGTTTTTAATAAAACTATTCTCACATTCAATCTTTCCATTTAAGTTCAATATTCCTAAGCACCAAATAGAATCATACACATTTCCAGCCCATTGATGAATAACAAGTGATATAATGGTATATCCAGAATAGCGCTGTGTTCTCTCAAGACTGAATAACACAGTTAATTACACAGATAGCTTTTTGGTGCTTGTTAACTTTTAGAAATTTAAGCATGGATTTCCTGAGAAAAATGTGCAGATTTCTAGTGGATAATCTGGTAGGCTAAAGTTAGAAAAAGCTATTGTGACTGCCAGCTGGATTTGTAACACAAGGGTAAGTGTCTCTTACATATAATTCCTCTTTTCTTCCACAGAAGACAAGATGTTCAAATTTTATTTTTAGTTAAAAAAACAGAATTAGGGTTAACACATAAGTAAGTAGGATTTGACTGCTTCACATAGATGGAATAAAAAGTTTTCTTTTTTGTTTTTTTTAAACTTTTCTTAACATCTATTTCTATGTGTAGATATCCAGCATTCTGAGTTCATTACAAGAATGCAAGGCAAAAGTACATAAGACATAGAAAAGGAGCAAATCCTTCATAAAGTAATTTGGAAATCTCAGTTCCAACTTTCTTGTGGTATACTAGTTGCCAAATTGTTGCAGACCAGAAATAGCTTGTGCTTCTAAAATCAATATTGCATTGGGTGCAGTATGCACTGAGGCTTGATTGTGAATTGATTTACTGGGCTTTTTGCCTCCTATTACCAGGAGAGCAGACCCTACTTTTTTATAGTAGCTAGGTGAATGAAGTAATATGAAAGCTTTTGACAGGATTTCAAATAATCAGTGATTAATTGAAAGCAAAGGAGATAATTCTGATCAGTGTTGAGTGTATTAAGGCATTCTGGAAAATGTGGTTGCCATTTTTGTAACATTCATTACTATTTTTGCCATCACTTTTGTGGATAGTCTGTAAAATTAGTTTTCAAATGAGTTTCAGACTATGCTTGCAGTGAGACCAAAACCCAGGCCCCAGTAACTGGCTTTTATATTGCAAGGCTTCAACTTCAGTGCTAACCCCATAACAAGTGTTAGGTTGCAGCCAAGCTAATACACCAAGCAGTGCCTTTGTTGTGCTGATCCTAACAGGGACACAGGAAAAGAAGAGAGCCTGAGAGCTCACTTGAGTTCTCTCCTTTTCACTTCTTCTGAAGACATCACTTTTTTGCATGACTGCTGTCACTCCAGTATCTCGTAAGCCTAAATAGTTATCATCTTCCATTCCAAGAAAGGGAATAATTATTTATCTGGTTATTAACTGACAAAAATTCATTCTTGCGAATGCTCTTTATTTGCATTCTTTTTGTTCCCTGTTTCCAGCTGTGACCTTTAGGTAATCTTCTGGCTCACTGGAAGCCAGAGGAATTTGGAGTTTGGAATTAGCTTTTTTTTTCCAGTCTTCATTACCATTTTCCTAATCTTAAACAGCTCATGTCTGTAACAGTAATACTTAATCTCTTAAAAAAATCTATGATACCGTTTTTCAACAGTCACATTTTTTTCTGATCATCTGAGTCTGCATAAAATCTTGTAGTGCAGTGGAAACATCTGATATAAAAATCAAAGCATTCCAATTGTTTTTGAAGGACCAACATCAAACTTATATTTCAAATTGTCACCTTGTTTTCTCCATAATTTAACTACTTCTTGTTTCTTGCATCTTGGATGAGAGTATGTTGGATACATACTTCTGCATATAGAAATGTAATTCTTTTTGGAAGAAGGTTTCAAGCACTGAACCCACTTTAAACGTATTTTTGATGCAAGTAAAATTTAGCCCATAATCTTGCAGGGGATTTTCTCTCTCCCATTAATTGATTAAAGATGATTGTGTTTGAAAAGGTAGTCAAATTTGCAAAAGTGCAACTTTCATATATTTTGTAATTGTCAGCATCAATTTCTGCTTTTTTTTTTTTTATCAATTTTTTTCACTGAGTCCCAATCATACTAGATACGGATCCAGAGATCCAGGAAAGCTGAAGTGCAAAGCCTTCAGCTGCGAAGAATAATGTGAAAACGGTTTCACACAGTGTTTGTTCTTTGTCCTTTAATGTGCTCCAAATTACTTGCAAACACTGTGTCTTCAAGATCCAGTTATTAGCAAACATACATTCAGAAAAGGTACAAAATAATAATCTTTAGATGTACGGCTTTCATTAAATAACAGGTAAAAGATGCAGTAAATGGGAACTTGCTATTTCCAACAATGAAGGTCACATAGGTGTTTTTTCTGGACACAGCTGGACTGATATACAGAAGGCTGCTTTAATTATAAAGAAGCAGACTCTTCACATTAAATGGTGTATGACCAAACAAGCTGCCTTCATTTGACTTTCCAGACAGCTGGAGTTGAATTCAGAGACAGCTAATTGCCGTGGGGACCTTTCTCTGGCAAGTAGCCCATTGGTACTCTTGAGGGATGGAGAGGCTTCACACAGAAAGCTTAAAAGCATCTGGGCTGCTGTTGTGCAGAATGCAACTGCTGACAGATTTACCATCTGTCTTTGAGAAAGACAACAGCTTGGGAAGCCCAGACACAACCATTCTTCAGTAGAGAGCCCATTGTCAATCAAACCCTCTTCATTACAACAGAGAGAACTTGAATTACAGCTAAGTGAAAAAGAAATATCAAGAAATTAGTTTACTTGTATTTGTGTATGAATAGAGGAAAAATCCTGGAACACTAAGAAACAGCAAAATGTAAACACATTTGTATTATCCACCACATAACTTTATCCATGACAGTAGTTTTCCAGACATAACAACAGTAACCATGTTCATATCCCCAGAACTGTGTTGTAACAGCACAGAATAATGAATTAATAATATAGACTATACTATTATAAATACCTTAGATATTTGTTTTTTGTAAATTTCCATTGACTGTAAAAGGTAATTGCTTTCATTCCTTTGTTTGTAGGCAGTAGAACAGATTGTATCTATCTTATAAAGGAACTTCAAAACTAACCATTGGTATAAGAAAAAGATGAGCAGTCATCCCCAAATATTGTGTACTTGCTTATACAAAATTATGTCTATGACCTAGTGTAATTTGCAAAGAATCAGTCAAAATTAGAAACAAAATATAAATATTTTCTAAAAAGCTGCAGTACAAATATTTTCAGCACACAAATACAGATATATAAACATATGTCAATGCATAATACCTGCAGGTCTGAAAGACATTCATTCAACCCAACAGTTCATAAAAATGCCAAGAATGATGAAAAATGGAATTATGGATTCTATAAATAGTAGTCTTAAGCCCTCAAGTGAGTACATATATTTGTGTAAGCCTTAAGTGCCTTCCTGAAAGATGTAAAATATTTGTCCAGTTGCTCTCTGTATTTCTGTGGTTGACCAGTGTGTACTATGTGTTTAAAAAGAGTAAATACTTTCTGGCTCATGTTCTTAAAAACAAGCTTCAGTTTAATGGGAACATAGAAGAATACTGGACTTGTCATATAGTTGTCATGTAAAAGTTGAAAACTCGTATATTTATGTAAGTGTTTATGGATATTGTTTATCACAAATATATAGATAGCTGGGTAGAGGTAGCTGCCATGAAATGACCTTTTGTGTGAGAAATTTTCACGGGTCTTTTTACCCCAAGTACTTTACCACAAATCTAGAGGGAGAGAGGAGGAATGTATTCCAGGATTTTCCTTCAAGCTCCATGACTGCAAAATTCTAAAATCCAGCTCCTCCCTCTACATGCATGCAGTACAGAAAGAATGCATTGCAAGATGTAGGAAGAGATGCAATTTAGTAGGCCTGAACACTCTGCCCAGCACATTGCCACAGTGCCTCTATGAAGCAAAAATTACACATTATTACACTAGTGACTACAGCTCTCCAGTGAAAATCTGAGGTTTCCAGTTGCCTTTCCTAGGTTTGTTTCTATATTTTAATGCAGAATGCTCACCCTCTAAGCTTAAGGTTAAGAAACACATCTAGGAGATGGAGATAGAAAATTCAGATGCAATATTCCACAGCCAAGGGAAGGCCCTGAATTCAAGCACTCTAATGAAATACAGCTTTACCACTGTCCATTTTTTAAAAGAAAAGGGAAGTTGGCTCCCCCCAGGGAAACAGTTTAGATTTTATTTCAAGGAAAAGGTTCAGGACTTCAGACTCCAGTCTAAAATACATACACTAATGTAAAGTTAGGAAAGACCTAAATTGTTCAGATTAAGTAGTATATAGTCATCAAATGGAGAAAAATGTTGGCTTATTTTTCATGCTGAAATACTTTCAGTCTAGAGCTAGATCATGTACTTCTATACTGCTGCAGTCTACAGAGCTGATATATCCATGTCAAAAAGAGTTATGAGAGTCAAATGATGTGCTCTTTCCATCATTTCCTATTCTCCAATTTAAGCATATCCCTGATTCATCATGCTGACTACTATGAATCTTTTTGTAGAAGGGATAATTTCCTCCAGGCATGGCATAGAAAGTTTAGTTGGAGCTTTGAGCTCCACTCTGGTGGCAGCATGCCAAAATCCCTTTAAGGGACTAGCTCTTAATATATCTCTCCATTTCTGAAATGGCCAACACAGTGTTTCCCCACTTCAGAGAGGGTAAATGTGTTTCCACAGTTGTGGAGATCAAGTAACTCAATTGATAAAAGTTCTCTTGCATAACACATGAAATGGGAATATTTTACTGTTGTGGAAGAGATCTTAGCCGCAATATCTTAGTCATGTAGGGACTAGTTATTCCATTTCAATCAAGTGTGTTCCAGTTAAACCACTGTAAACCTCTATTATTATATGGAAATTAGTTGCCTACTGATGTATGACAAATATGTACATGAAAATGCTTTATTTAGCTTTTCTTGTTTGGTTAAATAGTGCAGGTCAATTCAATCTCTGCCATACTTGGGCACAGCTGAGGTACATGGAGACTAAATCTTGTACAATGGAAATGCTTATGTTTATATCAGGGATACAGAACTCCACCTCTGACCATTTACCTATGTAAAATTGAGGTAATAAAGTGAAGAAGAGAAGACTGAACAGGTAAAACTGAAAGCATCTTTTAGCTTCCAGATGGTAAAAAGGATATTTCCAGGTATCCACAGGCTGTTGATTAGGAATGGCAATCAGAAAGAATGTCTCTTGTAAAACCTAAACTCACTAAAAGATTCAATCAGAGTAAGTTAATAAAGATAGAACTCCTCAGTTTGCCATTTTGGTCTCTAAAGTAGAATCACATTTAAAATATTCTACCTACTCATTGTGATATGAGATTTTGATACACCATGGCTGTTAAATATTTCCTCTGGGAACATCTTACAGAAAACCATGTGAATCTATGCAGATTTTGTATGAAAGTTGTTAATATATAAATTGAAAATAGTTTTTCTAAATATCACTAACATCATAAATGACCTCTGATTCAATGCACATCTGGTGTTCCTTCTGTGAACCTTAAAAAATGTATTTTTTTCCCCACCATGTTTATATATAATACAGGTGTGAGGTTTTTTGGTTTTTGTTTTCCCCTGAAGAGAATAACCCAGATCCTGAAGGTGCCTGGTACAAATAAAGTGTATTTCAGGGAATAGAAGAGACATAGGGATTTGCAAAGTTCCATTTATATCCTTTGATGTGTTTTTAATGCTATTGCCAATGGCACAAAGGCATGATTCCAAAAGTGAAACATCATAACGAGGCCATAAATCTGATTGTCCAGGTACAGGTCTATGATTAGATTCAAGAAGAGATGGTAAAACAGCTATTAAATTATCCATCATCTAAAGTTTCCTCAAGATGGGCAAAATAATCACTGTTGCTTCTTTGTGATTCTTTTGGTTTGTTTACAGTAATGAGGCTCTCTGAGTGATGTAAATGCATTTAATTTCCATTAGCAGTAGTAAGAAATCAGTGAGCACATCAAGAAGGGAATACACGTATTTGCAATATGCTATGTACTCTTGCATAGATACTTAAACCCAAAATAGATTTGAAAGTAATGTGAGAGATAAACATGTGGAATGAAGTGGAAAACCTGGAGGTATAGTGCTAATTCTTTCATGACATCAACTCAGTCGGGGTCATGAAGGAATATTGAAGATGATTACAACATGTTAGGTTTTGAAAATATACAAGCATTTAACATTCTCAGCTATGTATTGTAGGATTTAACAGAGCATGTATTTCCAATTAAATGTTTTGGTCTATCTGCAACTTGTCTGTCTTCAATCTAATTTACTAGAAAGTAGGAAAAAAAACCCAGCTCTTTTTGATATTTAATCCTATTACAATTAGTGTTTAAAAGATCATTGTGAACATTATACTCAAAAATTGCAAATATATGGACAGAATTCATAGAGGATAATGTCAAGAAGCTGAGGACACTGCATTATAAGTCCATATATAAAAATAAGTTTGTAAAGAAATGATAACAGTGTCTGTATTATCATTGGTTCTAAGCAACACATTAAAATAATTTTGAAGTTCTTATTTGAAGTCTTAATGTGACTAGTAAAGGATTGAAAACCTGCTCTCCTGCATATTCTGTAAATATTTTAGCCCACCTACTTTTAAGGCCTGCAATTTGATGCTTCATGTGGTATGAGACATGAAGTTCTTACTCTGAAATAAGATTGTTTGGGACATGGTAGGAGTTGAACCACAGAAAGATTTCTACTGAAGGTCCTCACCTGAAGTCAGAGACTCATGAAATGAATGCTTGCAACATGGATAATGCAGGCATCTTCAATAATGGTGTAAAGAGGAATCCAGGGAAATACAGGCCAGACAATCTCACCCTGGAAGTGAGGCTCAATCACTAAGAACTCCTCAAAGTGCCCCTCAAAGAGTCACCAAGATAATGAGGCAGATGGAGACTTGTGTGGGGAGACAGGGCAGAAATATCTTTCTCTGTGAGGGAAGTAAAGCAGCAGACTGCAAGAGAAGTTGTGAAGACACCCAAAGCATGCCTGGATGTGGCCCTGATCAAATGGATGTTACTGGACCTGTTTTAGGCATGTTGCACTACTTGCCCATGGAAGTCAGTTCCAATCAGTGTTTTCTACGATTGAAAGTGTAGCTCACAATGGACATGGACCAATGGAAAAAAATGATAGAATTTCTGAACCCAGGATGCAGAAAAAGAAATGTAAGCATCTTCAATCTACTACTTATCCTCCTATTCCTTTCCATGTTCTTATTAGGGCTTGCAAAACAGCCAGGATTTACTCCTGGAAGGTCTACTATTGCAAAGATTGGAAATGGCCAGACCAATTTCAGATGCAGACCATAAATAAAAAAGTTTAGTATCTAGACAATTAATAAAACAATTCACAGCAGCAACAGCTCACCAGAAAGGTAAAAAATGATACAAAAATTTACTTGGATTATCAAGAATGAACAAAATTTCAGAGGAAGAAAAACAAGTCTATTAAAAAAAAAAGAACAGAAATAAACTATGTATAAGTCCTGCCTTTTCTAGTCTAAGAGATTTTCATGAGTCATTTACTGTCTTTTTGAAGGACCATCAAATTATGCCATAGTCCATCTTTTTACTTTTTCACCATTTCTTCAATGTACAGGAAAGCAAATTTACTGCTGAAGAAGAAAGAAATTTACTATCAGGAGAAACCCAAGGAAGCTGCAGGTGCTGCTTACTTGAATTACTGTTATCAATACATTATGGGGAAATTGAAGTAGAGCAAGCATGCATAACTTGTTAGTTGCCAGTTCTTTTTCTGTCTTGGAGAAACCACATGAAATGGTGCAGCAGCTGTGTTATTGCCATCTAAATTCAGAAGTTCAGAATGACAGCACACAATTGAAACCATCACATGTGGACACACATGCTTCAACTTTCCTTCTTGAAAACATACCTGAAATCTCTGATATTAATGTGACTTAAATTAGAAAAAAATCAGCCTTTTTGCATTCCATTGTTGAATTTCCTTCCTCTGTGCTGTGGCTTTTTCACTACATGTTATTTGTGTTTTTAGAATGAACCATTCAAAGGAATATTTCCATAACAATGGTGACACTGTAATGCACTTACAAAGTACAAAGGTAATAAGGTAATACCAGACTGGTATTGCTAGACATTTAGTACTTTTTTTTTTTGAGTAAGAGAGAGAATGGAATGTGCTGAGTATTTCCAGAACTGCTTAGCCTAGAATAACTGCTATAAATTAATACAGTACTTTTTCAACAGAAGTGATGAGCTGTGTGTGTTGCTGTGCCTATTTTGCCTACTACTTTTTCATAAATCCCGGATGTGATGTAGTGGGAGTTTTTTTGTTTTTTTTTTTTTTTTCTGAAAATGTTTGAAAATATGCATTTTCAGCTGGGAAGCTGGGGTACATAGAATGCGGGCCAAAATACAAAAAGATGTTAACATAACTTATGCCCACTGATATTGATAGCTCTTAATTTCTTGCATTTTTGACCAAATTGAGTCTATAAGACCTAAGGTTTAAAAAGAAGCTTTCCATAAAATGTCTTTAGATTTTTCTTTAAGATCCTACACTACTGTCTTCAGAAAAAAAATCAAACTGTTCCTAGAGACTGCTAGAATGGAAACAAAAAGAAATACAAAATGTGCAAGTTCTCTGAAAAAAATTCAAATCAATCTCGTTATTTTCAGAATCTGACTGGTTTCAGATTATGAAGAGGACAGTGGCTGTGGGTAAGTATTTGAGCATTGGCTTCTTCTCCTAATTGTAGGTCCTGATGCATAAAGGTAGAAAGTTACAGTGTAAGCCTACAACACTTCACAGTTGCGTGTTTGCTAAAAAGCCTTGTCTGTTCCCCCTAATCTTTTCTTCTCTGCATGACTCCAGAGAAATCTGAAAACTGTTAAAAGGTCTTAATAAGCAGAATCCTTACCTGCAATAGGTGCAGCATATTAATTACCACAGTAAAATAGATGTGATAAAAAATTCAGCTGTTCAAATGTTTGGTTAAAACCTTTTTAACATGCCTGCTGCTGTGTGACTGCCAAGAATTTACTGCTAAGATACCACACTAGATAATTATTTAAAGCCTTTTAGGTTTCTTTCCTCTCTGTCTTAACCAAACAGAACTTAGAATTAAACCCCTAGAGCACAAGGTTCCTATTCTATCTCAGAAGTACACCAGAAACACTTTAAACAGCATATATTCTAGTGCTTTCAGCATGCAAAATATTGCCACTAAATCTCAATAATTTCCTGTTTTCAGGTTAAACAAAATATTTTGCTGTGCTCATGTTTTACCCATGGCTTCAAGGAACACAATAAGCACATAATTTTTAAAGGTCCTTGAAGAATTTTTGAAGAATATTGTTTCACAGCTGACTTGTGATACAGATTTGTGTAACAGAAGAACTGTGGAACACAATGATCTGTGCAACAGAACAGCTGGTGCATAGTTTTGATTAACACAGCTTTATAAGGTCATGCAACTCTGCTGGAGTAGAAACCATAGCACTGGTTCTAGACAATTGTGAATGAAGTTGGTTTCAGAGCAGAAAATATTTCTGTGTTATGAAAGGGGTAATGACGATTGTCTGACTACCCTCACTCCCACAGCCATCTTAAAAAGAAAGCTTAACAACAACACATCTATGGGAAAAGATTTATGAATTTGAATAAATTGCTAGTCAGTAAACCCACTCTATAATCAAAAGAACAATACAGTTTTCAGGAAATGGGTAATAATAAGAGAAGTTAACAGCTGGGCTTATGTTTCATCCAGATCAAAGTGGACAATCACTGATTAAATATCACATAAAGATACATGCATTCCATCTTTCAGAGCATTTGACTCTCTCCGAAGTAATTGAAAGGTTATTATGCAAATTAAGTGCAAACAGAAGGGAGGTGTGTCTGAAACCAGCTTTACTAATATGTTGCATTCTGTAATTGATTTGATCTACATCAGACTCCTTGCTACATGAAACCATAGACATTTTACTAAGAGAACCATTGCACTGTGACTAATATAGAAAATACTCAGTGACTTCCTCATAAAAAAATAGTTTCAAAAAGGATGTTTTCAAGGCTTTTTTTTTTTTATTTTTGACTCAGGCACCTACTGCCTGTGAGTGTGAAAAATGCATTGGTATCTCAGATCTCCTGTTACTCCAACTTCCGTCTACCTATTAATTCATCTCCATTTCACAGCTTTTAAGATACTGCTGCCACCTGGTCAGTGTCTTTAAAAACTCCACTTCAAAATGTAAAATGTTAGCAGATGCTCAAAGGAAGTGTATGGAAATCTGTATTAAGGATACAGAACAGCTTTCACACCCACCAGAATCATGTCTCCTGTTCATGTGGTGAACACATGCAGTTCGTTGTCTCAGGATTCAAACTTAGGCTTGTCTTGTTTTTTTTTATTCTCAGGAACATTCTGAGTTTGTGCTTCATATTCGCTCCACAGTTTTCTTTCTGTGCTGATTAGGTAGGTAGCATTTTGAAAAAGAAAGACTAAACCCCCATAAATTAGCCACTTCTTAACTGTGATAAATATATTGAAAAATGTAGCAGCAGAGAGTCACCATCTGCTTAAACCTGAAAATGCTCACAGACTGTGTTGGTTAAAAACCTTTGACATTATTTACTAAGTAGTTCATGGTTTGATATAGTTTCTTTAATCAGTTAATATCCTACCCTGGAAAAAAAATACAGTAACAAAAATCAGCTAGGTAAAAAAACTAACTTCACAAAAAAAGAAGTACAGTCAGAGACTGAGTTTCTGCACCCTTTTGCAGAATGCAGAATGCTTTTTTGGCTTTATGGCTTCAGTAACTTTCCCAGCTCTAAGCTTAACAAAACCATTTAACCAAAATAGATGGCTTTAGCTGCATATTTAAAGGAAAGTGATTAACAATAAAATGGTGAGCAGATTCAGCTAATTAGGCCTCCCATTTAACACTCCATGGAGATGAATGGAATAATTTCACAGTAATCTTCCAGCTAGTGTTTGTCTATACCTGCCATAAATGTGCATCCTTCCGCACTGTAAAGGTTATCTAACTACAAAAAAACCCCCATTGTTTCATGGGGGGGGGAAGAATTCATGCTAAAATTTTCTTTAGAAACACACACAGGAAGAAACTAATTCCTTGGAATTAATGAATTTTTCACACTAACAAATTTCTTTTGTTCTTGCCCATGGGTATTTAATTTTTTTGCCTGTGTCTAATTAGCAGCTGTTGTGAGTTCCTTTCTTTCTCTTTTTCCTCCCTATTATAGGAAAGTAATTATTTTAAGTTTATTTTCTTTCATATTAATAGTTGTCAGTGTCTTGACAGGCTCCATAGAATTTACACAATGGTTAATAATCTGATGTTCTTACTGCATTTGATGGTTCATTAATATGTGACTATTTGTGAATGATAAACAATGTAAAATGTTATTACTCTTTATAGAACACATACACAAGGAAATACTTAAGTGAGAGAGACAGCTGAAGAAATTATTATAAAATCATTAAATTACATATAATAATAATGAATTCTTATGCAGATATAGATAATGGCCTGATTCTTTCAAGATAGTACAGTAGTTAACTCTTTCCTCGTTTTAGACTTAAGCCAAGTATGGCAGGCTGAATATGTGACTGAGCATCATGGGAAAACTATAGTTTGCCATACTGAACTGTCTTAAGTCTAAGAAGCTACATTTCAGACAATCAGGTTTATGATTTTCAGGGCTGATTCATCTCATCCATCTGCCCTAAAATAGATCAGATGCATCAAATTTTACAGAAATTTTTTCTCTTTATTTACTAAATTACTAGGCCAGATTCAGACAAGTGTGAGAATTATAATGCACTATCAATAATGTAAATGAGAAAGTCCAACTTAGTTTTGAAATAAAAGAAATTCACCTGTATTTAAGGAAAGATAAACTGGGATAAACAACATGGCATATATGATATGACATGCCATGACACTGCGAAAGGATCTGAAGAATGAGAACAAATATTTTAAAACACAAACATCTTTTCTCAAATAAATATACTTTGTAGCAAATAGATGCACATGCTATACTTGCTCAAAAAGGCGAACTGGAACTCCACGTAAAAAGGGAAATCTTTTTCAGTGGGCTGCATCAAGATATCAAAGCAGATTCTTCTCTAGAAAAACAAAACTAAATGAGGCTCCTAACACATGTCCTAATCACAGGGACATAAGGCAAATAAACACTTTTCTTGACTGAGTCTAAAATTTCACAAGATTAACATTTCACTGGTTCAGCTTTTATTTCAAAGCATAAATAGAAATTATGTGAAGTTATTGCCTCTAATGAGGACTGTATCAGCAGTTGGTTCTGCTTACATTAGTGCAAAGTGACAGTATCCCAATTTCAAAGGTCTAAGGAAAAATCAAGTTTTTTTATGTGCAAGATCAATACAGTTACTTTTCTTTTTCTGGGCAGACTGAATTATTTGCCTAATCTCTGGCATACATTTCCACTCATTCATCTTCTGGACACTGGACCTGTAAAGCCATATGCAATGTTCAACTTGATATGTTGAACACTTTCCAGTGTCTTTTTTTTTATTTTTCCCCTTTTTGTTTTCAGAAAGTAATTGAATTCTCTTCTTACTGTACAGACACAGCCTTTAGGTCTGTTTTCAACAAAATATAGTTTTCACCTGTCCTTAAAATTTCAGGATATTCTTCAGGGGATTTAAGGTACTCTTATTTACCAATGGGTGCCATTCGCCATCTCAATCCCAATGGATAATGAGTCTGATCACACCAAAGTGTTGTTAACCAATCTGCTCCTATGAAACAGTTACTTAGGTGTGCCAATGACACAAATAGTCAGGTGGCCAAGAGAATAATGTTGAAGTTACTCCACTTTTCTGAGCAAATGTCTTTCCTGGAGATGTGTGCCTTAACTGTAAAAGTCAGCAAGCTCCATTTATAACTTGTTAAGTTAATACACAGGAAAACATTAAACCATAAATAAGTTACTGACAATAATCTCTATTTATTATGTAGATTACAATTAATTTGGCAGAAATTAAATAACTATAATTGACCAGGTTTAATCTTCTGTTACACTTATGCCAATCCATGAGAATCCTTTTTTAATAAATAAAATAATCCATGGTAAAAATTATCTTCATTTTTCTTTCTTATGTCATTTCTTAAAAGGCATAATTATTCTGATTTTAATATAGCATTACCAAGTCACAAATCATTGATCACTGAGATTTGCCTGAAATAACAATGAACCTTATGTACCTGAAAGCACTGAATCATGGTGCAAAGATTATTGTCATTAATACTTGTATATATAGCTAGGAACTCTAGGTAAAAGTTCAGTTTTCTTGGTTCTCATTAAATGGTGTGCTCCATTTGCTGTAAGATTCTTCTTTCTCCTAGAAAGCAGTCAAAGAGGAATGATGACTGTTTTATGAACTTACATGTGGTTGTACCTAATCATGCTTGGCACACGGGCCTCTTCACTTAGCATGGTAAAAGAAGATGAATTTTGATCCTTTTCTAAGTTAACAAATAATTTTAAAACACGGTTAACTGGGTGGATTAGCCAAACTCTTTTGTGAATGTGAGACTTGGCTTTCATTTGGTTAGAAAGGAATTGTTAATGTCTTAGGTAATTATATTTCAATACTACTTATGTTTACATACAGGTAATAAAGAGGCATGTTGGGACTGGAATACAGTCCCAATAATTTGAGCGGCAGAACTGTCCTGGGACAATCCTGCTAACTTCAGTGGAATTTCACAGAGAAGAAAACACCCTGATGTTCATGAACTGATGTCTTAGATTTCCCCTTAAAGGCAACATATGGTGAGTATCAAAAAGCTATTTCCTCCTAATTTTCAGCTTGAACACGGGAGATGTTAAATGATATAATACAGAAATGTGCAATACAAATGTATTGGTTTGCATTGTTCTGCAGATATCAGGTCAATGAATGTTGAAGTGCATCTACAAAAATAATATAATTTATCCTAAAATTCTTTTTTTCAGGCAAAAAATAATAAGTAATATCTATAGACTTTATAAGAAACTAAAAATCATTGGTAAAAATGGTACATGGATATACAGTAGATCTGAAATTTGCTGGAATTGTAGATTATTTGTATTTGATTTTCTCTGTAGAGAGATTGTGTTTCAAAAAGAAAATTTATTTTCAGTCCAAGGGTACAATGATAATTTTATTGACATTAATGACACTCCTGTTCTAGCCAAACGATTATTCAGGTGATATACTGCTAGACCAAAGTCTTTGCAGTGGCTATGGATAATAGATAAACTGTGACTTTGTAGAAATACTTTGCCAATGGCACATAGACAGAGCAAAGAGCAGATGATTTTTTTGCCGTGTCCCAGGTGCAGATTGTAACTCAGCCACAATCTACCTTCTGCCATCACCTCTGGGTGGAATAGACTAACACAACAGCTCTATACTTCATGCAATTGTATGGCCAGGTGCCACCGTGTTAGTGCAGTTACATTCTTGTGGAAAAAAATAATATCAAGGCTCAGTCTACTCTCTTCACACCATTATAGAAAGGGGAAGTAATGGCTCTGCAGAGGTTGCTTTCACACCTCATAAATGAGGATGGTTTCCCACTGGTAATGTAGACAAACCTGTCTAACAGGCAAAAGGAAGGTTACTGAGGAAACATTAAGTGGAACTGAGCAAAAATTAAAATTACTGTTCCTTGGGGAAATTCAGCTATTTCAACACTTGGTTTTTGTACCTAATTGAGATGAAAAATTGGACCTTGTCAAAGACCAATATATTGTAAATGCTGCTTTGGTTGTGAGGTGGTGACATTTTATTTTAAGTTCACACAGCATTAAAATGCAGATCTCTATTGCTCTATATTTCTGTATGCATCTTACAATATATGTGAATGTATATGTTAATGAGTGTGTACCACATGCTTCCATCCAGTATATGCATCCACTGGATTATAGGTTTCAAAGGATGCTTGATCATTATACAACCAGTCAAGTTTTGATGATGATAGTTGCCTGGCTGTATCAGAATTCTATTAAATAATAATTAAAATGCATACAAACTGTTTGCAAAAAGTTATTATTAGTGTGCATTTGAACAAAACCTGATTAAAACTGTACGGTGGTAGATCTTCAAATTAGAACTCTAAAAAGACTAAATACTTGATCCAGTGAAAATCCTTAACAGCTTCTGCCAATTCCTTCGTCTACTTAAACTTAATAATTGCTATTAAATATTTTAATATAAATGTCTGGATTGTGCTTGAAGACCTTGTTTCTTTTCAAGGAGGTGGAAAGAAGCTACAACCTCATCCTAACAGACAGTGGTAAAATGAGTAATGGTACCATTAAAATCTGCCACCATGCTTACAATCACTGGAACTGTACCATAAAAAAACTCCGAAGAGCTGTGCAGTCATAGCATATCTCAGCTATCTGTGAGTAAGGTAACCAGTCAATTTTTTAGCCTGCTAAAAATATTCCTAGGAAAAAACATCTGGTGCAGCAAAACCACAAGGGAAATAATATTTTTAATAAGTTATTCCTGTTAGAAAAATAGCAAGGCCTTCTGTTTATCATTATACTTATGAACTAACTGCAATGAAATCCTAAAAGTATTATGCTATGAACTGAAGAAGCTTTCATTTAGATTTTCAAATCACTGAACGGCCCCCTCTTTCAGGTGTATTGCAAAAAAGGAGTCAATTTCCTTCAATGAATTTGAGTTAAAGTGAATGATAATGGTTGGGTGACACAGGGCTGCCTTTGTAGTGGCAAAAAAAGACGAAGGATTTTTGTATAGATTACTGCCAACATTTTCTCTGAAGTTTTATGAGGGACATGTCATTAATTTAATGACCTCAAATTAAATTTCCCTTGTTGTATGGTACATAATGATAAAGTATATGCAGAGATTTTAGATTTACTTTAATGTCCCAGGGTATATGAAAATATACATAGGAACATCCCATATGACATAATCCATACAAATATCACTAGCAGTTTTACTGACTTTTTTCCCTGTCTCTTTCTTCTGCCAAAACAAGCACCTAATTTAAGAATGCCTTCCTGGGAACTATTTCTTTATTAAAAGCGAAGAAAAAAAAATAAGGTGACATCTACAAAGAAGTTTTCCCTTTTTGAAAGTTAAATAAAAGCTTTTGGGTACCATTTTCAAATGATGTGAATAATTTAAGAATGCGAAACACCTTTACAGACTTAGTTTTTATATTTGTTACTCAACTTGATTTAAAATAATAGATGAGTTATTGCATTTAAGCCGCCGTGTTTTTCAGATGAAAGGGTCCTGCTCTGAAGATTGTCTGTGAGAATTCCAGATGAATTGCCTATCTGCTGGTAAAATGTAATTTCCTAGTCAGGATTACTTTTCCACAGAAACAGTCAGTCTTTTTAAGTATGCTTACTAAAGAGAGCTAAAGACTTAGGTTATAATATCTTATCTAACAGCTGACAAAGGAAAGTGACTTATTTACTTTCAAGAGAAATGACTTTTCCCTAAGATCATTTTACAAAGTGTTTTTTTTGCACTTGCCATTGAATAGAGTCATAAAAAATAGGGGTTCTGTGGGTTAGCTGCAGATCAAGTTTTGTGTCATTATGTCACTTGCAGGGGTTGAAGAATACAGATGGGGGAATTAACACAGAATTGGAATGGGAATAAAAGTACAAATGGGAATAAACAAGGAATATTTAATCTGGGAGTTAGGCTCAGTGCTGGACAATGAAGAATAACCACATCATAGGAATGCCTGAACCTGTTAAGTAGACACAACTGGAAAAAACTGGATAAAAGTAGAAATGCTGCAAATTATAAGATATAAGATTCCCAAAGAACAGAAGAGATTTGGAAGAGTGAAATTCTAAATATTTACAGCAGACTTCACTAGATCACTTACCTCTAGAATGGCTCCTGTCTCTCATGAGAGGCTGTGCATTCAATACACAGAGTGAGGTACTCTGCTTCAGTTCAATACATTTACACTTCTGGGGAAACATGAATGATGAACCGCACATCAATGCTTTCATGAGTCTAAAGAAAACTGGAATGTTAGGGTAGAACTCATCCTTTCATAGTCTTCACTTCCTTCTATAGCCCTCAGAAACTTTATGCAGATACTAAGAGCAAAATAATTACTAACTTTAATTTTCCTTTAAGTTTTGCGCGGGCAGCCAAACTTTTCATTCACCTTTTGAGAATCAGAAAAGTTCTGATTGCACATATATATAATGTTCCATAGTTATGCAGGCAATAGTAGCAAAACCATTATGAAAATTATAGCAGCAGTAAACCTTTATTATTTTCATGCAGTCAGAATCAAATGTCAAAATAGTGGAAAATTTTCCCATCATACAGATGGAAAATAATCTATTCAGTGCCTCAAAATGTATTGTAAATAAATATCAAATTAAATGAATAATTATCAATAAAAAATAAAACAGCTTCCCCCCTTCTTCAATATTACAAGAATAAAATAGCTTTGTGAGACAGGTTTCAGGATTAAGTGTCAAATGAATGGAGCCAGATGTAACAAACAGAGAGCTGTTTTATAGTTACTCCTGCATTTTGTAATGCAAACATGGAAATAATCCCCACAGCTATTGAATTTTGGACAAAAGTCAAGAATATTAAAGTGATTTGAAATAAGGAAATAAAAGTTATAGTCAGATAGATTATATTTAGAAGTTTTGCTGCAAAAGAGAACTGCCAAAGAACATCTCATCTGTCTTGTGATGCAATATGTAATAATCAGCAGTATTTGTGAGGTAAATAGCTTTGTTACAAGAGTGAAATACCAGTGTCTCTCTGTTAAATCTATCTGTAAGGCCAGGTTAGTGTGTGCATAGAAATGACTTACAGATGATGATACAGAAAGCCTTGAGCAGCAGCTTAGGCATCATCCAAAGGCATGACATTATTTGAAGTACTTGGGGTTCACAAACGCACTCTGCTTTTAATTCCCTCATCTGCTGCCTCCAAATAGGTAGCCATTTATTGCCTTGTTATGAAATGAATTAATGAGCATCTCGTTCATGTCGAGTTCCATTCCATCTCCTTCCTATTGGCTCTGCAATTGTGAGCTGAGTCCAAGATTCATATTATCCATTCTTTCATGCCCAGTTGCATTTGAGGATAGGTGAATGGGTTACTTCTTTCATTCCAATGTGTGTGGACTTTATGTCTGCTTAGAAGAAAATTCTTTTTGTCTGGTGTGCTGCTATGGGAAAGAAGCCCTAATTTATAGTCAAGCAGGTTCCTTTAAAACACCAGTTTTACTGTACTGATATTGCTCAGATTTTGTGGAGCAATGGATTTTGGGGTGGTACAGATTCTGCAGAAGCAAAACAAGCTTACAGAAACTCTTTCCACATGTAACAAAGTGCACATGCCTGTTGCTTATAAAGGATAAGAAACAGATGGTGCTTCATGTTTTTATTAATAATTCTGAGGTTCTGGGATCCACCTTTAATTTTAATACACACAAATGCCAAATCTTTCAGAATTGTCTTATTTTATTAAATACGTAATGTGATAAGATATTTGGGGTTTGGGTGGGTTTTGGTTTTGCCTTTTTTTTTTTTTTTTGGTGTGTTTTGGGTTTTTTACTTATGGAAAACGTAGAGGTAGTTTTCCTTACTCTGTACTTCTGTAGCAAAACTCAATGGGTTATGTAGGGATAATATTACTTAATTATTGCTAATTACTGCTCTTCAATATTGGCAAAATTGCTAATATTGCAAATATCATATATTGGCTGATAATGTGCATGTTGTGAAAATTTGTATTCCATTGTAGTTCAAATCTGTTTATCAAACACTACAGCAAGGGTCTGTAAATAGGTTTGAATAAATTTCCAGTGGAAACTGATATCAGCTGATATCAGTGATGTGGGGTACATCACTGATAAAAATGAATTTTATTAGTGATAAAGCTTTTAAAATATGAAAAAACCCTTATTTTAAAATTATGAATTGTTTCAGTTATTCTTGGCAGAAAATGTCAACTGTTTAAGGGAAAATGCTATAGAATCATTTGTACTGAGAATTTTAAGAGGGTAGAAATCATGAAACAAGTAAAATTCATTGAGAAGCTGAAGTATCTGAATAATTTTTAAACATCAGTAACTATAAAGGTCAGTTTTGTGTTGGATTTCATGTTTCTCTGCAATGAAAGAAAAAATAAATCTTTTGTGTATACACCGTTGCTGAAAATACAAAATTACTAAGCTGAAATGATTGAAGCTTAAAAGAGTCCAGTGCATCTAATTCTCTGTTTTTGGCACCCATTAAATTAATATACTGTATTGATAAAAATGTATGCACACAAAACTTAATTTTCCATTAAGTGTAGTCACGCTATCTGTAATAAAGAAAAATGAGGCAAATGTACCATAAGTAGACAGAAATGAAACTTCCATTTAAAGATTAGAAGAAAAAGCTGATTTCAGTGGGTGTTAAAACATGACTGCTTTCAAAGTCATGAAATAACATTAAATTGGGAAATAAAGGGCTTTTTTGACAAAGATTTTCTAATACTTGGAAAGAGCACATTTTATCTTTCTGTACTCTGGTTTTGAGAATTCATGACAGATTTTTCTCTCTTCTCCTTTATGCCTTTTTTGTAGTAAATTGATATAATCTTTTTGTTTACATAAGAACCAGTTTTCAAATTTTTATGTCTTTTTCTCTCCCACCTCATCTTTAGATATTTCTGCTTTTGCCTTCTGAAGAGTCTGAATGTTCCTGTTTTCCTTGCTTGCTCTATTTCAAAGCAGAAATATCCACTCCAACACTATTATTACAGTTTATTATTTAAGTTTTGTTTTCTTTTCCTCATCTTTGTTTCGGAGTGGTGTTTTGGGTTTGTTTTGTTTAGGTTCAGGTTGATGATGTATTGAACTAGACATTACTCCAGATTCCTTTACCAGGATATCCATAACCCTGTCTGTCCAAAGATGAGTATCAAAGAAATTTAAAACCTCAGCTATTCCACATAGCTTTTCACTACTATTTGCTCATTTTCCTTGTTTATCAACCACTACGCTTGGAGGGACCTTGATGCATAGACCCTTGCCTTGCCTTGCCTTGCTTTTCCTTCTTTCTCTGAAGTAAAGCAGGTTGCTGAGAAATTCCAATGTCTGTGGAAATTACTAAGGAATTACATGTTATTTTACATTCTCACTAAAACCAGAGGAGTTCACCATGATTCCTGTAAGTATATTGATTTAATAATTGATTAACTTTTGTATCTACTGGCAATGCTTTCTAAGGCAGTAAACAATTCTTACTTCCTTTATTATTTACTGTGAAGGATCATACTGAATGCAAGTTAAATGTGACATAGATAGAAATAAATTCCATGTTAATGTATTTGTAAAGTGGTTAGAATGATGTTACTATTCATGCTAACTTCCTTTTCCTTTCTTTTGATTAAAATAAATGGAGCTGATGGTAAGTCTGGAGAAACCAGACTCTATGTGGTGCTATGTATGGTTGTGAGAATGTGAAAAAACTTGGAAAAGAAGAGGGTTCAAGATGGAATTTGTTCGTGCTTGCATATACATGTATGTGTGGTCTGGAGAAAGTGGGGATACGAGAGGATGTGAATAAAGGAAGAGAATATAAGTATAGATGTGTGCAAGAGATAAAAAAGGATGGAATATGGGGTGAAAAATTAAGGGTTACAGAATTGAGTATGAAGAAGACCCATCGTTATCTGATGTATTCTTCTTAAATGTCAATAGCAATATGATCAGGATGCAATGATACATGTTACTTTTGATTTGTCTCTTTGGTACTTTTTTTACGAAATGGATATTCGCTTTAATAGCCTACAAGAGGGTCCTGGAGGCAAACTTTGTTCCAAAAATTTGGAAGGTATTATTTTTCTTACTTCAGAAATGTATACTTTCCTTGAAAAAATTATTCTTTTAATAGAAAATATATTCTAAAAATAACAATGTCCTGAAAAAATTTATTATTTACATGAATCATAGTAAACATAAAAAGAATAATGGCTTGAAGATTATAGCCACTCTTCTGACAGTTGCATAGAAAATTGTTTTTTATTTCTCCTACATGTTAAATGTCTTCTTCTTTTTTATTTTCAGCTGAAATAGTTTATATACCTGGTCACTGGTTTCTTTGAAGAACAGGTGAATTTAAATTCAAACAGCATAATAGGATTAAAATGCAAGAGAGGAAAAGTCTTCAGTCAGTTTTAGAATCTAAAGCAATCTTGTGTAAAGTTCAAAAATCTGTTTATTTTTACCATTTCCCTTATTTGTGAGTGTCTCTACAGAAGTCATTAACATAGTATGATGTTCCTGTTGGAGAAAGTATGAGGATAATTTAGGCAGCTCTTGTGACTCCATAACATGCACTTTTTGAAAACTGGAAGTAGGTTCATGAATATTAGAGAGGAAAGGAAGTATTGATGTGTGAGGGTCTTGATTGATGCACATGGAGAAGGCATTGCAGGGAATCTTGGGCTACTGCTGTCTTTGTTACTTGTACTCTATATTTACTGAAAAAGATCTTTTAAGAAAAAAGAAATCTAAAATAAAATGAGAGAAGGGTTACTACTTAACATTTCAGTGTTTTTTTTTCTTATAATTTTTTCTCTCTTTTCCTCCCTTTGTTGCTAATAACAGGCTTTGAATTATCAATTTGTTGTCTATTTATAGGTTACAGTGGCACCTAGTTTGCTGAATAGAATACTGAAAAGCATTTCTAGCACCTATCTGACATTTTCAGTGTGAAACAAACATTGTGCTAAAGGCTATTTTAAAATCACTTCACCTTCAGAAACCACTGAGTTTTGAAAGATCCTCGATCAAAAGGAAAAATTTGTTATTTAGAAAATTTTGAAGATTTTTGGTGTCATAATAAATGTGTTATTCCATTTTCCTTGCAACTGTGCAGCATCAATATTGTTCTGCCAGTGTGAATTCACTGAAGTGAGGTACGTCACAGAATTACTGAACAGCTGAGGGTGGAAGAAATACCTGGTGATCATCTGTCCACTGGCCCTACAAAGAACAGGTGTATTGAGAGCCAGTTCTCAGGGCTGTGTGCAGCAGGTTTTAAAATGTGTCCAGCATGGAGGCTTCACAATTTCTCTGGTCAATTTACTGGGGTTGCTGTTGGCATTCAAATTAGAGGATAGTTTTTACTACATGGCCATAGCTCTTAAAACTGGTTAATCTGTGATGTCAGTTTACTCTTGCATGTTCTCCTTGTTTGTGCTTCCATGTAAAGCAACAGTGACTAGGTAAAGATTAAAGTTAAGTAAAAGTGGTTTTAAAGTTGTTGACAGGAAGATTTGCCTTGACTTCATATTGGCAGGATCAGCTCCATCTCCACCTTGAGCTCACTATCCACTCAGTCTACACTGTGCCAAGGGAAAAAGACTTCTTCAGTAGAGGAAGAAACAGAAACTTTTGATCTGTTCATCCACCATCCTGGATTAATATTGGGAGTTGTCCCAACACCCGGCACTTGGCCTTGTTAAACCTCATGGGACTACCATAGGCTCACTTATCAGCTTGTCCCCGTCCCACTGGATGGCATTCCTAACTTCAGGTGTGTCAATCACACCACTCAGCTTGTTGCAAATTATCCGAGGGTGCTCTCAATCCCTTTGTCTATGTTGTTGATGAAGATATTGAATATAACACTGGACCCAGTATGGACCCCTGAGGGACACCACTTGTCACTGATGTCCAACAGGACTCTGAGTGATTGATCATTGCCCCTTGTATGTGACCATCCAGCCAATTCCTCATCCATGGAACTATTCACCCACTGAATCCATCTCTCTCCAATTTAGAAAGAAGAATGTTCTGGGGGACCATGGCAGAGACCTGTAGCTTCCCATAATAGCACTCCTGTCCCAGAACTCTTCCCATCAGGCATCACTTATGCCAATGATGCCAAAGCTAAAGCTATTACTTCCTCTCATTTATTCCTCATATTGTTTGAATTATGATACAACTATTTCTAATGTGCTCCAGTATAGTCAGCACACCGTGGGCCACAGTGAAAAATCTCAAATACTGTCCTACTGTCCCAAAACTTATCACTAGAACGTCTAATTTTATCCCTTTCTTCTGCTGAACTTATTTTAAAGCTCTTTAACTTTTTATTTTTACTTTATTTCTCCAGTTGTTTGTTGATGGACACAAAATGGAAATATTGTATTTGTTGATGGGCACAAACACAAAATATTATCCACTGTTATTTTTTTTCCTGGCCTCTGAGGTCTTGAAAGGATTCAAAAGAATTCTCTTTTAACAGCATGTATCAAAAGCATTTAATATCATATTGATAAATATCATGCCTAAATATAACGTATTAATATGTATAGACTTTTCTAAACAAAGAAAGAAACTAATTAAGAGCTAAAAATGAAAGAATTACTTTGTTTACAATCTGAAAGTTGAAATGCTCTTTCTACCATCAAAATTCTAACTCCTTTGATATTGAAAGGGTTTTATACACATAGCAAATTTCTCTTTTACCTTCATATGTTAAAATGAAGTCAAGAAACTAATTTGCTTTTGTTGGAAAAGAGCCAATTAGAATGTTTATAAGGCTAGAAGGTGAAGGGTCTCTGTGTAAAAGGAAGGGATGACATTTCTGTCTCATGAATACAATGATCTAATTCTTTGACCCGCTGTTGGCAAGAGTTGGCTGTGTGGGGAACACTTTCAGGTCTGACACATTCATTAAAATAAAACAACCTCCAGACCCCTCTCTTGGCATAAGACAAAGCTGAATGTTTAACTTGCATGAGATTCCTCTCCCCCCACATGATCTATAATGTGACTTCGAAGGTCGACTTCAAAAAAAAGGTAAGAAAAGGAGAATCTCTTCTCTTACCATCCCTGTCTTAGGGAGGCCATGCAAAATAATAAAAACAAAGATAAGAAAAATATTTTGAAAGGGTTATAATGCAAACACAAGCAGCTGGTTTAGACAGTGCTGCATGTGCACAAGGACACGTCAGAAAAACCATGCTGAAAT
This sequence comes from Alaudala cheleensis, assembly GCA_013398995.1. Lineage (NCBI taxonomy): Eukaryota > Metazoa > Chordata > Aves > Passeriformes > Alaudidae > Alaudala > Alaudala cheleensis. The sequence continues at coordinate 410,837 of VWYE01002236.1, forward strand.
TCACTTTTGTGGCCCAGTAAGAAAGGTCAGCAGGTTTAGATGTTAAAAGTGTGTAAAGTCTTTGCTTATTTGACCATTAAACTGTCATCATGAAACTATGTTTTAAACTTACCATGGTCTGAAATCTTAGTGGTAAATGAAGTCTGAAGACCTATTAACCTGCCCAAGATGTGAACCAGAGGCTGGTTCAGCTTCATTGCTATCTGCACTAGGGCAGAAGAATGGGTGATAAGGGGTGGAAAAAACATCTGACTCTTATCTTTGCTTGGCAAAGTTAAGCAGCATAAATAATTGTCACTGCCAAACTTGGATTAATAATATATCTTTATATATATTTGCTTTAATGTGAGACTAAGTTGATTTCACACATTTATCTATAAATTTTGCAATTTTCTTTCTATGCATTCCTATTTAATGTATGCTATGAAAGGGCATTTGAGTAGCTAACTCAGTGAAACCCATTTGCTTTTGAAAATTATTTAGAATTTTAAATGTCAGTTCATATAATGATAAATTTAATTGCATTTATTAATGGATAAAATTAGAAGTCTATTAATTAAAAGCATTGCTGAAGTCTTTGGGCTTACTTTTCGTCCCCCAAATAGTCATCTAATATATTGTTTAGGTACAATGAAAGCCACAATAAAATAAATAAAATAGCTATCCAATATAGTGTTGTATGTGATTTTCTCTGTGGTATATCTTAAATTCCAGAATATACTTTCTTTGGTTTGCTATTTAAAAAGTGAGATAAAACATATCTATTAAAAATGATGCACAAGTGCATATATTTTCTTGCAATTGCTTACGTAATTACTCTGAAAGCCTAAGCAAAATATAAACACCAAAATACAATTAACATCAAACACAGTCAAATAAAAGCTAAGTATAATGATCTATAATCATTCTCCATGTGTAAAATTGATGGAAGCAGATTATTTATTACGTTAATGCATTAGATACAATTATAATAAATAAACCAAACTCATAATTAGAAAATCTGCAACACCTTTTTTGCCTACTGAAGCTTCTAAAATCCCCTTTAAGAAACACAATTGCTATAGTTCCTTTTGTTAGGCCTTTACCGTGTGTTAAATCTTTACTCTCATTGACAGGACAAAGACTCAAGTGTCCCATCTTGGGTCTTGTACAGTAACATTTGCACAGCATTGGACTGCCAGCCAGTTGGACTCCTGCTTTGAACTGCATCATTTCAAACTGCTTCATTGGCTTCAGGAAGTCAGTACAGAGGTGTATCAGGCTGACAGTGAAAAGAATTTCATTCTCCATAATTACCCTAATTCTACTTTAATCTATCCCTGTCTAGTAATTTCTGGGTTTGGGTTATTTCTTTGTATTCTTTCCTAAATGCTCTAAAGGACTCTAAACTGATCTAAACTGACAGAAATCACTAATTTCCATGAAGAAAAACAAGTTGTTTTCTTTAGGAAACACCAGGAAGGAAAGGAATGAGAGGATCTATAGACAATGTAACTTACTTTTTAGTTAACTATTCAATCTCCTGATCTAAAAAATCCCAAGAGGTTTATGGGGGTTATGGGATGTATATGAAAAATACCATTCATTGCAGTAATAGTGATCAAGGACATTTTCATGTGACATGCACCACTTCCCAATACTGAATGAAATTAACCCTGGGTTGAATGGAAAACTTTCACCTGTCTCAAAATAGATTTTTTTAAAATACTGCTGATTTCCTGCTAAAAGGTTCTGTCTTTCAAAACCACAATTAAAACTGCGCTATAAAGCAATTATACAAATTTCACCACCCTCAGAAACTTCTCAAGTAGAGGGACAAGCTTAGCTGTGTTTTAATTAGCAAATTACGTGTGTAATTTACAGAGACTGTAAAGTGGCACTGATGTCAGTCATCACTGACAGGCAAACCTCCACATCATAAAGGTCTCTTCCCTGTGACACATGAAACTGTTTGCTGGGAGTAGTTAGTCCATGACCCATACTAACCCTTGAGCTGTGCCTGAGAACTGTTTGTGTCAAAACTTGACACAGGCTGAAATTGTTTTAGGAGCTGTTTTAGCAATTTAATAGTGATGACAATCAAGTTTCAGAGGTTGGAACATTCTCTGACACTGCCTAACATTAATATTGACATCATCTTCAGGACTGCTGTCTATGGCACTTTGGTTTGGTGTAGGCATTGGCTCTATGTATGCAAATTAAAATCATGATGATGATACCAACAACAACAACAACAATATCAGCATTATTATTATTATTATTATTATTTTTATTGAATTTATTTATTTATTTTGGGCTGTATAACTTCCCTCTCTCAGAAGTTAAAATTTACAAATAAAGCCTCCAACTTCCTAAGCCAGAGTGGCTGTGACCAAGATACCTTTTGAGGTTCATCACTCTCACATACTGTCCTCCCAAATGTGGACAGACACAATTTTTCCCTCATGGGAAGACTTTTCTTCTTTTCAAGATAGAATTCCTGGTTTTCAGCTCCCAGAGAGTTCAGAATTTCTTGAAATTCATTGTCTCATTCAGTTGAAAATCTGGAAAATTTTACAATTTAGCTCACCTAAGATTCCAGTTCAGAGGCAGCCAAAAATACTGTCACTTATGAAAGCAAGATATCTTGATGCCAAAAATAAACTCATATTTTAATCCATCCTTTCTTATGAATAAAAGCAAGAAAATGAATTAATTTTGCTTTGGAAAAGTAATAGTTATGCCATACAACATATTTTCACTCTGGTTCACTCTCTGTTAGCTTCTACCCTGGAAACTCAGGTAGGTAAAAAGTAACCTCTTTTCCATACTGAAACTAGGCCTCTTGAGAGCACTCCTGCCATCTGCTTGGACATACCTAATACCATCAGTAACTTTTGTAGATGTATTAGCCTTTGTGGTTTTGGTGATGACACTATTTAACACCTCCTCTTCAAAATCTGAATATGTGGCTTTCACTGATTTTTTAACCACCTGAATTCAATGTAACATTAATTAAATAACAAACGATCCATGTCTTTATTTCTCTGCTGACAGTTTTTCCCCCTTCTTGCACAGAGTGCTTCATTACATGAAAAAACGTACACCATAAACATCTTTTTTCTGGACAGTGTTTGACAGTAAGTGCAAACACAGCAGTGGAATGTCAGTGAGCTCTTTCTAAGTATTGGAAATGCAATCTTGCTTCTTCAGGTGACAATAAGAAGATAGTAATTCAGGTTTAAACAACCTGAATCTATGCCAATGTTCTTCAGCTTTCAACAGTGTTTATCTTGCTTTATATTATTAGAATATCCAATAAACAAATAGAAATTGCCATCATTAAAAAGCATATAATTTTAGACTATAACATAAATAAATAGATAAATACACACCATCTGAATTTTTTACTCTGAATATAGAATTTGACATTTTAAAATTCAGAATACTTAATCATTGTTCATTATTGCCATTATGGATTAATGTTGTTACTGTATAAAGCAAACTGTTACCAGATATTCTCTATTGACCTCTGCTTTACTTGAACCTAAAATTCAATGATTAAATTTAATTTCTTTGTATACTCAACTATGCTAAAGTAAATTAAACATTTGATTTGAAAAAATAAACTCCTTGGAAACTCTTTATATTTTAAATAAACACCTAAAATGCACTAAAAGCTTTAGGAACATTCAGTCTTTCTGAAAATGTAACCTCAAAACTAAGATAATAGTTTTTTAGAAGACTGTTCTCCTTTCTTTACAGTTGATACAATACCTCAAGGTCCTGTTTGTGTACTGTTCTCTATTTTCACTTAATCCAGATCTGTTTTATTTCAGAGTGAAATCCTACACAAAGGTAGCTCATTGCATCAAGGCCGTCATTGTGTCCTAAATTAATTTCCATGCAGCCAAAGGAGTGTTTACATGTTATGCAGGGAGGCTTTTTACAGGAAAGAGATAAAGATGAAACCTATTTCCAAAAGAGATAAAAAACATTCTATTTTTAGTGACTGGTTCAGAAAATGAGGGAAGTTTCTAGTCAGGACAAAAATATGTTCATACTAAAACTTACGATTTTATCATAAAGAAGGAAAAACATGTAAATAACATTACAATGAAATTATTTACTTATATTTCCTCATACCATCTTTTTTTAGGAATACCTATTTCTTTCAGTGTAAAAACTTGGTAAACTTCCTAGGAATGGTCACTTTTCTCATCCTTTTGAGATAACACAGTTTTCATGTTAGCAAAGTTTTTACTCCCTACCCTTTTTACAGCACACGATTTTTCCTTATTATCTTTCTTCTTTCAATACTTTTTTTTTTTTTGGTATTTAGATGGCAGAAACATTAATAACTTAATTTTTTTCTTTCTTGTTTTCTATTATGTACAAATACAGCTGACATCTGGACATATAAAAATGTTCTCAATGTAATTTAGCAGAGTTCTGGAAAATGTTTAGGTAATTGAAATAAGCTTCAGTTATATGGAAAATATTGAAATATCCTTCAGTCCTAAAGAAAGGGAATTGTTTAATGGTCATATATTGACTTCATATTTGTACTCTGGGAACCTGCAAGATTTTCTTCCTGTCTTTTACTTTTAAATGAAATCCTGTCTTGGTGTATTTGTGCAACAAAAACATAGAAGTCTTCAAATTGGATTCACAAATCTTCCTTTCACTGAAGGACTTTTAAACTACTATGTGTGGTATTGGGAAAGCATTTACAACTAAGAAAGCTATGCTATTAAATCCTATTCTGGACTTGGTTATATGAAGAATATAAGATCTTTTGTTTATGCTCTATACTTCATAATATTCATGTTCAGCTCAGTTAAGCTATTTATTAATTCTTCCTTTCAAGAAAATTCTTACCTTTAATTCTAATCTTTAGCATTTTTTTCCTTTGCTACACCTTCCTTTGTCATAACATATACTCTGACTATCCTATCATTCTTCAGTGCTCTGTACTTTTGGCATTGTAGCAAGAGAAGGAGTTTAGTCCATGAAACCATCAGCTAGGCAGAACAACCAGTCAGAATGCCCATACACACCCTGAATGGTCATTCATGCTGTTGTAGCTTCTATAAAAAGTTCTGTAGGCCAGAATTCTCTTATCTTGTGATTGCATATGCGTTCCACTGACTTTTATGTAAGGTGTGAGAGAAAGAATGAAAGAGTGAATTTGGCTTCAGATGAAAATTAGCTACTGAATATGCAGCAAACTTTGCAAAGTTTAATATCTCATTCATATTGTGCATTGTTTTACTGCCAAATCTTGTACTTTAACTAGAATATGAAACTCAAAAAACCATCTGAAAAAATATGAATATCAAAGAATCATCTGTAGATCTAAACATTTAGATACTTCTCAAACACATTCTTGATTCAGTGTTGCTAAATGGCAGTGATGGTTTTGACAAAGTTGGCACTTAACTAATAAGGGTTGTGGAACTGGAGCACAATTCCACAGATATAAAACAATACAATTACCATCAGTTTCCATAAATTTTCTGAAACCCCATTCCACTACAAGTGACAAAATTTTAACCATTTTACTCTTAAAGAGAGTATATTAGAAAATAATCTCAGCAAACAGAAGTGAAAAATGCTTCAAGTTCAAGCTTTGGCTCAAAATAGACTCTTATCATCTACTTCTCTACTATGTATAACCTGCTTTACAGACCTTTCTAAATGACCTAATTTGATGAGTTGTTTATATCACACTTACACCTATTGGAGCCAATATAACTTTTTCCACTGGATTTCCACTAGACAAGCAGTCTATACAGTAGTACATGATTTTTTTCTTGCCCGTTATATATCTCAATGTTTTGCTAATTAGTCTTAAGAGAAAAAAATAATTTTGTACTATCTGCTAATCAGAGTGCATAGTATGCTTCATAATGTAACATTAAATATCGAAAGGCATGAGCCAAGGTAATAATTTTGAAATATCTTGGGGACAAGAAAGTGATTGCAAGCCATCAGCATGGATTCATGAATTATATAGGGTAAATCAACCAATCTTATTGCCTTCTCTGAAGATATGATTGGCTTGGCAGATGAAGGAAGAGCAGTGGATGTTTTTTACCTTGACTATAGTAAGGTTTGTGACTTGGCTTCGATAACTTCCTACTCACTTCAAATTGATACTGGACAATAAACATTGTGTCTGGTACAAATTGTCTTAGACCCTGAGGTACCAGAGACAGTGAGGTGGGCTGAAAGCTGGCTGAATTGAATATAAGAAAAATATTTTTATGGTGAGGTTGAACAAACACTGGAACAGGTTGCCCAGAGAGCAAGTGAAGTCTCCATTTGGGAGATATCTGAAACCTGACTGGATGCAATTCTGAACAGCCTGTTCTACTTGCTCCTGCTTTCACAATAGAATTGGAATAGATCATCTCCAGGTGTCCCTTCCAATCTCAGCTGTCCTGTGATTCTCTGAAGGACTTTTATATCCATCTGTTACTTACCTAATCTTGAATGTAGACATTGATACAGTAATTTTTATTTTCTCAGTTTTGCTGAACCTGCTGTTTTCTTGTTAGTAGTCATACGTAAAGCACCAGTCAGCTCTGCTGCCTGATTGAAGTGCTTCTAAAGGCTGTGCACAAGATGGTCAGGAGAGACTGGTGGAGGTTTTCACCAGAACATCATTGCAGTGCAAAGAGACAGCAAAGTAGATGCAACAGTGTTTTCCACATTTGTCTAGGATTAGAAGGAAATCCCTGTTCCTCTGACTTTACACCACTGACATGTAAGACATATAATGTGATACTGCTTGCGTTTCCTCATTGTTTGAGTACACAAATTATTCTGGCACAAATACTTTACACTTTTCAAATTGCTTTCCCAAACATCCAGGACTCAATTCCTCAGAAAGGAATTGCTTTCCTACAATTGTTGAGCTGGTAAATTTGATCTCAAGGCTCTTCAAGAAAAGTAAATACAGAAGTTTGTAATTATATCTGAAATGCATTAACATTGTGTGAATTTTAGCAATTAATCTGTAAATGATTCTATATAATCAAAACCTAAACTTTTTGATACAAAGGATTTTGAATGAAACCATCAGATTAACTGAGAATCCACTGTCCTGGAATTTGGGTTGGCAGCTGATGATTTTGGAACATACCCCAATGAAAATCAACCATTTCATTTTCAAATATACCAAAGTTAGTCAACTTGTAATTACGTGCTCAAATCAATGTTACTCAGGGAGCAAAACCTCTGCAATTTTGAGAAGAAAACTCCAAAGTGGGTTGTGCTTCTCTTAATTTTCCTTATGAAAGGTGAAATGATGCTACATTTTACAAGTTTTTAATTATATATTTTTGCCAGGTGCATAAGTATTATCACCTCAGTGTGTATTCAGATCTGTAGAGTAAAGCAGTTTTTCTTAGGAGAATAATAAGGGTTATAATGAGGATGATGAGGACTCCAAAGAGGATAAATTTCTAACATTGGGAGCCTGCACCTTGTTTATAATTCCAGAATTATGTTTACCAGATCTCTCATTTACTTCTGATCATTAACTACAATTTCCAGCCAGTTTGCCTGCTGAAGAAAGCCCAGTTGAACCCCCTTCTATTCAAACTCTTTGCTTTCTGTCAGAAAAATAATTTAATTTCACAGTGAATATTCATATATGCTATATGATTCGTGTGATCATTATGAAGAGGAAAAGAAACAGCTATTTATTGTATGACAGTGTACAAAAATACTGTATGGAAAGAATTGGTTCACCTAGTATCCTTTTTTCAAATTAATTCAGTGAAGGAATGATAAATATTAATTTTATCCTTTCCCAATGGCACCAAAATGTGAATGAGCTAGTTATGGCTTTCTAAATGCAGTTATTAATCAGTTTTGTTGCCACATGTTATTTATACCCATATTTATGCAAATATTCAGTTTTTTTTCCCAGAGGGGTTTTATCCAGTTACAGCAATCATACAAAGTAGACAAAGTACATATCTGTGCTATCTTATCCACAACAAAACCACAAATATCCCAACAGAAAAAAAATAAATAAACAGATGCATGCATATTAGTGTATAAACACATACCACATATATCAAATACCCAGACAACTTACATTAAAATAATATCCAAGACCTGGTATGAACCAGACAGGTCTATAATGCTTTAGGACATTTTGGTGTGATATATGTTCCTTTTGTTTTGTTTTGTTCCTTTAAGGAAATCTTGAGGTTTTTCAGTAAATTTAAATTTTTTTGGAGGAGGCAGTGTCTTTAGACACCATCAAAATTGTTTCTCCTTATTCTTCACAGACTACTTAGATGAGAATCTATGTTCTCATATATTTTAAAATATTGTTCTACATTAAAATAATGCACTTCCATCAATCAAGGAAATGCTCTGTGCAAGTTACATGAATTAAGGTGTATTCAACATACATGCATTCTCCAAAGGCACCTAACATAATTTATACCTATGATATTAAAGCATCTTAAACTTTCAAAATTCAAAAGTCCCTTCAGCTGTGTCCAAGAGAGCCTGCTGACTGGCACTATAGCACAAGATTCAAGGTAAAACTTGGTCTGACATTCTAATCATTTATTCTATTCTGAAAAGGTGCTTGTGAATGCACTCCTTTTATATATTTCACAGCTTCCTTGACTCCAGCTGGGGAAAAACTACCCACTGGAATTCGGCTCAGTACACTCCAAAACTACTTTAAAAAGTTCAGCCACTGTGGTAGGTCAGAGACAGTTACTACCTCCTCAGGTAAGCTTCAGTAACAAGCTCTGAAGTTATTACCTTCTATAGGCTCCTAATTTTTATAGAATTATAGAACCAGCTGTCCATAGTATAAAGTTAATACTGTCTTGAAAGTCCCTGCATAAAAATGGCAAGCTCTCAAAAGTTTTGCATTATTGTGATGATTGAAATCTCACTTGGGATGAAATACTGTGAAGTTATTCAGTGGCTTCAGTCTGAAAGATGTTGCATTATAGACTATTTTAGGTGTTCAGCTCTTGTGCTTAACATAGCTGAGATGATTTGTCAAAAAACAAACAAACAAAAAAACCCAAAAAACAAACAAACAAAAAAAAAAAAAACAAAAAACCAAAAGAAAAAAGAGTTCATAATTAGTTTAAGGTGAAATAAGTATGGGTTCCTTGTCAGAAAAAAAGTAACCATGGTATACTTGATGTGTCCTGCAAGCAAGAGACTTTCTGACAGTCATTCTACCAGTAACTATTAAAGAAGTGACAGATATTTTGGCAAACAGTTCTTTAAATTTGCTTTGCCTCAAGGAATTATTTTTGTATTTAAAGTTTGTAGGAAATTGGACTCTAACCATGTACTTGAAGTGCAAAAAGAAGCATTTAAAATCCAATTGCTGACAAGGGATGACTAAGAACTTATTGCCAGCTTTTAGCATACAAAATGTTTTTGCACAAGAGAAGAAATAAGTCAAAGGTTAGGAAAACTTATTACCCTTCATGGAAACCCAGCAGGCTTTTTACAACTTTTAATCAAAATCAAAATAATGGACCAGATATGAGTACAATGGAGTTACAAAGAACTGGTGGGTAATCTCTGCTGAGACTTCATTCCTTAGGATGAATCTCAGCTGCACTGGAATTCATAGTTCAGTACTGAAATTTATAATAAAGTTTTTTTCCTTTTAACTGATAAAAAAAAAGGAGAACAAAACAAAGGAAACACTTCCTGAAAGACTTGGAAGCTAGTACTGAGCTACATAGTGAAGGATGACATGAGTAGAAGTTAGAATTTTATCCAAGCCAAACCTAGCAGTAGCTGGCTGCCTCTAAAGGAAGTTCAGACTTAAATCACAGTGACACCTCTGGAACTGTCTCCAGCATTTTATTATGTCCTAGCAGCCTGCTGACCCCTGCTCCCACTGAACATTTCTCAGTATACTTGTTCTTATTTCCCAAGAGATAACCCCACACATTTTTTGTACATTTGGTTGTATCATGGAAGGACCTACACTCACTCTGTGGCTGCAATGCTGGTCCCTGTCCCTTTGGGACAACCCATGGAGAAGGCATGGCTCTGCACTCAGATGAAAGATGTGCTTGCTCATAAGCACCTGGGCCTGAACATGGGGGTCACTCCTCTTGTTATTTTTTATCACTGGCATTTGTTGCCATTTAATTCATGCAATGAGAAAAGTGAAACTGGCAAGGCCTATGGTTGAACACATGTTGCCTTTGGCTGTTGGAGTCAATGCAAGGAATCAAGTATTAAAGTTATGAAATTCTTTAGAGATGGCCTCAAGAGACAGTTAATTTTTTCCTTTTTTTCTATTTTTTTTTCTTGTGGTAATAACTAAGCAGGGCCAGAACTGTAGAAGTCACAAAAGAGACAAAACATACTGATTTATACCTCCTTTGGCCTACTCCATCTCTCAGGGAACCCATTGGGAACTTCAATATTTTAGAGCTGTAAGAAAACACCACTTCCTAAAAATGACCAGTCTGCTGGGGTTTGCTTTGGGATATTTGTGCCTGGATAGAATGGCTATATTAAAGTCTACTTTGTTAAGCTCCATCTTTCTGGGAAAATATGAGTATTAGCTAAACAGCTTCCAGTTTTGGATTTAGAAAAGAGTTTTGGAGCTTGAGGTTCAACTTCTGTTTTTAATTTTTTAACCCTAAATTTCCAGTATATTCTGTTTTAATGCAATCTATTTTTTTCTCACATGCCATTTTTTATTATTGCAAAAGAGCTATTTTGAAACTCTTCATTCTCATCACCTGTAACATTAGTTCCATTTCCAAAGAAATTGTTGACATCTGTTTAAACACTGTTACTTTTCCATTTAGATGGATATGCAACTCAAGCTTGGTTTTGTGTCAAATATACTGTCTTGAAAGGATACCAGTTTTAAGGCTAATTTATAACTTTTTAAGCACTTATGTATTAGCATAAGATTGAGTTATTTGTCTCTATATCATTTCCACACAGCAAGTAGAGCTGAAACTGCCACAAAACCAGATGAGACTAGCTAAACTTCACAAGGTGTTTGCCACCTCAAAGAAGGAATACATGGACTGAATAGATTGAATGTTTTATTTTATTTGTAAATCAGTTAATTTTTGTAGGGACATTACTGGGGATTGGTTTCAACAGTCATAATAAATATTATGAGTTAATATTTTTATTTTAATAGATTTTTTACTAAGTGTTAGAACAGCCAAAATATTAAAAATCCCAAAGGTAGCCTTTGACAAAGGAAAGTGTCATTTACCCCTCATGTTTTAGGTACTGTCTTCAGGCACTAAGAAATGCCTGAAGCTATTAAAGGAATGACAAAGATAATGCATTTAAATGTGTCACCATTTTTTTACTTCTCATGCTGTATTGTGTAAAAGACAGAAAAAAAGATAATAATTGCCAAACAAATCATGTGTTGGAAAACTTGACAATAAAAATGTGGGAACTTTATATATTTAATTTATTTTTTCTGACCAGACTTGAATAATCCTCTTTTACATTCTGATATTTGCAGTTTCTGCTTCTATTAACATGAAAATATTGTATTTCTAGCTAAAAAAAGAAGAAAAAAGAATGCTATTCATTATTTTTGTGAAATACTTCTCATTAGCATTGCATATGTACAGATGTGTTTGCAATCTGACAAAAAAGTTTTACACACATGCTAAGTAAAGAATACACTAGTTTTAGGTTTCCAAACTAACCATAAACTGAAGTTGTTGCCATACAAGTTAGACATTGTAATTAATTGTGTAAGCACTACTTTGTATGAATACAGAATCAGTTAAAGATAAGTCAATACGGTAGGTAATCAGACTTAACGTGTCATTTAGCAGTGACAGATGGGTAGGAATGTGCAAAAGATCATTTGAAACATCTGCACTTTGAGGTCTCTATCCAACTGTTACCAGATGTTGTCTACCCTTGGTGAGCTAACTCAGTGTTTTTTCTACCAAAACCACTGGCCTGTGGAACTGCACAGTGCCCACTGTGTCAGAAGGAGAACTGGAAGCTCACCAGCCCCAGTGCCTACTCGAGTGTCAGCAGTAACACTGGGGTCTGTGACCACCAGGGACCACCAGAAAGACCTCAGGACAGAAGAATGCCTGCATAAAGGGGTGTAGAATACTGTTAATGGTTATGGGGAAATGATTATTGTATGTATGTTTAGCCCAGGACAATCAATGAATATGTATGTAGAATAGAGTATATAAACAGAAACTTTCTTGTAATCACCGTACATGTGTTTGGGAGGAGCTATTCCCCTGTGCACCCAGCCAAATGAAGAAGGTCTGCTTCTTAATGCTACATTGGAGTTTTTTAATTTTGCAGGTTTTTTGGTAACACAACAGCTGAAAGGAAATGAGGAAAAGGGTCACCACTTATTCTACAATTCTGTTTGATTCACCGAGCAGGTCAGTAGAGGATTTTTTTTTAGTTTATTTAACCCTCTGTCTGCATGACAGAAACAACTCCCCATTAAAACATGCTCAAAAGAAGACTGAAAAATCCTTTTAGAAATTGTTGATACAATACTTTTGGAAATTGTTGATACATCACAGGGTGATCATGTGCTTGGAGTCATAAAATGTGAGCTCTTCTGACTAGTATAGTTTGATTAAAATCCATTTTAACTGATCCCCTTGTATAGAATAAGTCATCCAGACCCTTCTGTGGTCTTGACATCTCCCACTTTGTGTTCCTCATCCATCTCCTAATTTCTTCCTCTGTTGAATTTCATCACACCTTACTCTAAGATTTTGATAAAGTAGATTCTTTGCAAAGAAACTGAGACTGAAAATACATGCAAAGAATTTAACTTCGAGAATGAGGCTGAATGGAAGTGAAATAAAATCATGATACACTTGCAAAATTGTTAGCAAAATAAGATCAATTTCTTTTTCTCTTATTCAGACAGTACTTCTGAATCATTATCATTCAACTCTGGAGTACTTTCAGTACCTCCCTTTTTTAACCAAAAACCTAGTTTTGTACTTGAAACAGCACTTAATCAAGAAGGCAATTAACATTTCATTCTCAATACTCTGTTTTTTAGTCAGAATTAAAACTCATTTGATGGATCTCTTCACCCTGATATCACCCAGTCTTCAGCATGTTTTCTTCTGTTTCAGTGCTTTCAGTTTAAAGCCATTCTTCCTTTTCCTGTCACTACATGGTTTTGTAAATAGTCTCACCTCAGAGCTTCCTCTTTTACCAGGTTGAATAAACTCAATTGTCTCAGTGTTTCCTCATAGGAGAGGTGCTCCATCTCTCTGATCATCTTGGTGTCCACCTCTGGATTGCTCCAGCAGGTCCATGTCCTTCCTGTGCTGGGACCTCAGAGCTGATGCAGCACTGCAGGTGGGGTCTCACCAGAGCAGAGCAGAGGGACAGAATCCCCTCCCTCCTCTGCTGCCCACACTGCTTTGGATGCAGCCCAGGACACGTTTGGCTTCCTGAGCTGTGAATGCCCATGGCTGGGTCATGTCCAGCCTCTCATCCACCAGCACCCCCAAGCCCTTCTCAGCAGGGCTGCTCTCCATTTATTCATTCCTCAGCCTGTGTTGATATCTGAAGTTGCCCTGATCCAGGTGCTGCACCTTAAACTTGGTCTTGTTAGACCTCATGAGATTCCCATGGGCCAGTTTCTCGAGCTTTTCCAGGTCCCTATGGATGACATTTCGAACCTCAGGCATGTCAACTGCACCACTCAGCTTGGTGTCATTTGCAAATTGCCTGAGATTGCACTTAATCCCTTTGCCTATGTCATTAATGGAAATGTTAAATAACACATAAGCCATCTCAGTAATCTCTTAGATTTTGCTTTCTGGCCTCAGAGTTATTTTTCCAGCTACAATAACTTCAAAAAAGTAAATTAGAAGCAGAATATAAAGCAATTGTCTAAATGTCCAGATCTGAAAGCCAAAAGATTTTTTATTTTAGAACTTTCCTTATGATTCTTAGCTTCCCTGTTGTAGGAGGCACCACTTCAGTTGCTGCAACTCATATTACTTTACTGATCCTGAAGGATCTGCTTGGTCAGCTAAAATTACTATCTCCGTACCTAAGTCAGACCTGATGGCTGATTCTTGAAAACACCCTTACCATGGTTTCAGTTTCTCTGGGTGAAATTAACTGTTGTGTCAGCCTGAGGTCAGAGAACTTTTGTCCAAGGTTCTTTTTCGTAATTGCTCTGTCCAAAACTGTTGTGTTTTCATAACTCTTAGTAGCCTGAAATTACTACTACTATGTTTATTTTAAGTCTCAACATTGCTTCTAAGTTTATTTTTCCTTACCAGAAAAGTGGAGCTATAGTGGTAGCAGCATTCCAGTTAACAAGCTAGCTGGAGTTTGTGACCCTCCTCAGCATTTATGATTAGACTCTTCTTTCAGTTTTCAAACATCATAATGTATCTGCTCTCTGCAAAACTAAATCTTGTCTATTTGTCTCTGGTATATTCAGAAACATCTTCTACTGTTTCGATACCTTAGGGAAGTCAGATCTTATTTTACTAAGCACAGGGCTGCATGTGTATAAAGGATATATCAATAAAGAAAAGAAATTTGACCAGTGCAATCTTACTAAATGTTATTACTAAGATATTTTAACTTTTAGAACTATGCCAATGGTTTTCTTATTAGTAATAATTTTACAAAGAAGAAATAAGAGAAAGCTTTCCCTTCTGTTGTTGCTTTCTTGGAAACCACATATTCCATCCATGTTTTGTTTTGTTCATGTTTCTTTTTTATCAACTATCACTCCTTCCTAAAATTCCCATTGTTTTATATTACTTGATGATTTGTCACCCTGGATTTCAAACCTGCTAGCCATCTTACTCTACTTGTAATGATGAAATGAAAAAGTCTGGGAAACAGATTTCCCTGATCCTTTCCAGCATTTTCTATTACAGAAGAGAGAAATAACACCAAACAAATTTCTTTTTAAATTTCCAATAATTTTTGACATTTGGATTAGAACATTGCTAGGAATAATATTAATTTTAATTAATATTAATTATTATTGCCCACATACAGATAAAAGGGAAGAAAGCTTTTTTTTTTTTTTTAAGTTTTGAAGACCTTTACACATAATTCATTATTGGTATCTGGTCTGCAATTTTACTTTTTTCCCCATAGATTTCCAAAATTTTACATAGCAATGTAAATAATGAAATTCTTAAGTAACCAATATAAGTTGGTGTATTTCTGTTCAACAGTGGTTAGATGAGAGCTTTAACTCCCTAAGCTGTCTGGATATAAACCAGGCTTGGATAAAAACTTTATCACAAAACCAAGAGTTAATCAAAATCCCTACTACTGAGCCCTGAAATAAAATATAGAGTACATAAAGTACAGTGCTATGTTAATACAGCTGTCTGGGAAGAGATTAGTTTTATCTGCACATGTATGTACTCAGATGCTCAGTAAAGGATACAAGTTCAGAGCATTAATATTTAGATTCTCAGCTAATGTACAACTTTCATCTACAGATGGGTTGCTTATCCAGTTGCTGAGCAGTGTTAGATTTTGGTTCCAGGATTTGGAAATTTACCTTAGAACTATATAACATGGTTTATTCTATGCAAAATGGTGGAAGCATTTCATTGCAGAATAGAGTTCTTAATTTTGCAGACTGGATGCATTTCTATTCTTGCAGTATCTCAATTATAATAGCATTGCTTTAAAAAGTTCTTTTTCTTTGATTATCTACAGAATACAATTAATGGATTGATAAAAAGCATAGTGTACTTTTATACATCAGTGACAGGATTTTCTCATGGTGACATTTACTTCAAAATCTTGCTATTTTCCTGGTTGCATTCTACTTTAAATCACAGAAAATCGCCTACAGTATTTGAAAGCACAGGTGGATGGGAAATTGTGAATCCCCAGGAGTAATAAAAAACTATGAAGGAAAAATCTATTTCCTTTGATTACTTTGATTCAAATGGTTTCACTTTGTGCATAGGAATGGTGAATCCATACCAAACAGATAGTTTACTTAGCAGCAATCATCCTTTCCAGCAGATGTCCAAGTAAATGCCTTAAGTCTGATACAGTGCAATAGCAAAAGACACCAGGTGCAAAGAATTTCTGCAATTAGATCCAGATATCTTTGGATCAGCCTCTAATCAGGTTTCTTGGAAAGGCAAAATATCTTCCAAGTAACTGCAAGTTCAACTTGTGAGATATCAAGAAACAGAACCATGCAAAAATAATCCAGATTCATGAAACCAATCTTATAATTTACAGTTTCTACCAGTTGCTCGTGCGATGGCATTTCTGATGGCAAAATTATTTCATGCAAAACCTTGCAGCTATAAAATGGCTATTTCATTATTTTTGGAGTCCCTGAATGACATAATGTCCCAAACAACATTGTTTTCCAAAGCCTTTGCTTGTAGTTCTAGGTAATCTTTCATCATTTTCTACAGTTTAAAATTTAAGTAAACATAGTCTTCTTTTTATTTTTAAGGCAAACAGCCTTGACATTTTTGTTTAATGCATTTAGAGAAGATAATAACACAATTCCCTTGTTCATACATATGGAAAGACAGAAGAGCATCAAATGTAACTGCTTACTTTCTCATGAGCCATATATAAGAAAGCACCTACATTCTTCAAGAACTGTCTTGGCTCAACTCTGTTTAGCTTATGAAATTTGAGAGAGCACAGCAGGTGTTAATTGCATCCCATTCTGGGATGTTTACTTTGCATTACTATATGGAGTAAATGGAAGAAACATAACCATGCTAGAAGTTTCCACTCCAGCAAGCCAGAATTTCAGACCATTTACCTGAAGTTCTGTGGCTTCACAGCATATTCTAAGTCCTCTCTGAGATTAAATTTACATGTAAAAATTCTCATATTTATAAGCGATCACAGCTAATGTAAGAAAATTTAATGCTGTGAGGTCTTTAGAAGCAAGATCTTTTATATTCCCAGAATTATAAACTGTGGCATTGCTGGGGTTTTTTTGTCCTGTGATTGTAATACCTTCAAGACAATTGTACTATATATTAATATCCTAATATCTTAAATGTGTTACATGCTAAGTATTTTCTTATTGCTGTCAGGAAAAATAAACAGAAATATTGGTTTTATAGGAGATTTATAATCTACTTCAATTACTAGATTCTACTTCTTTTTCATTTTAATTTAATTTATAATTTCCTACATTTTAGCAAAGTCTCATATTGTCTTTTTCTTAGAAATAAAAAAGCAGACCTTAGATGTTCTCACATGTGCTTAACAGTATTCAAGGTTATACTGTTAGCACAAAAAACTTAAAATTAAATTTAACATGGAAATAAGAAAGAATGTAGCAATTTGAGCTTTGTGCCTTTAAAGAGAGGATATACAGACCCTAAATAATTTCAGAAGTATTCGAATATTTCCACAGTCTCTCTTCCTCTCTTGGGAACATGTGCTGCAAAGACTTTCCCTTAAGGAATTTCTTACAGACCAGCTCTGTTAAACACACTCCAGAGGAGACACTGAAGACAGGATGACTGTTTTCCATATTCTTGAATAAGGTCAGTCATTTGATTACAAAGCAATTCCTCTTCCCTTGCAGTAATTTTATTCATGTCTTTAGTGCCCCAGAAAAACAGAAGACATAAATTCTGAAGTGATGCAGCTTTGCTCTGTGGCCTTCCCAGCTGTACCAGCCTGCTATTGCTGATGAAGTGCTCCACAATACAGATTTACAAACTGTTTGGCTTAAAATCATTTCTTTCTTTTGCTGTCAGTGAGCTGAAGGACTCAGTTCCTGAAAGACGTTCAGCAAATGCAGCTCCTGTGAAGTCAGCACTCTACATTTTACAGGAATAAGTTGTACCAGAGATCAGAGGCTTCTTTTACCTGAACCTAACCTTGGTAACCAGAAAAAGCCTCACATATTGCGCTTAAATGTAAGGTGGGTTATATTCTTGTTGTCTTACTTTGAGCTTCTTGTGTAATTTTGTCCATTTTACCACTAGAGTAATTTAACCTGGAAGATCAGAAGAGAAGGGGTGAGCATATTTCTGAACAAAATCTTGTTATGGTAACCTTATGTTAACTCCTTATTTTTTGTATAAAATGTGAGCCTTTCAATTGCTAGTATTGTAGTCAGGGCTTCTAGAGTGAGGAAAAAGCTCTGAGAAACATAGAAAAACTGAGAAACAATTTCAGCAAGAGTAGACCTGTGGTCTTCTGTACAATGGTGATATCAATCCTAAATGCTTGTGTTAGCCCTTCGGAAATTTCCTGTGTCTGGAGTAAGGAAAACTTCTAAAACTTTGAGTCTAACCTGACAGGAAGTCTGGATTTCCTGTATTTCTTAACACACAGCTTTACAGCTATTCTTAGGATACCTACTTGATGAAATATGCTCCTAAAAAAGATAAAGGCATAAGTGTCTTGATTTGATGCTGGTGCCAGCAGGCTGTATCAGGCAAGACAGAACAGCAGGAAGCTTCTCTCCTCAGGGCTGAAAGAAAATGGATTTGGATGCTTAACAGATCATCTGGGGTCCATTTGGAATGCCCTTGGAAGTATGCTTTTTTTCCTCATCAACGAGACTCATGCTACTGAAATAACTGTTTTGATCCAATACATCTTCTACTGTCAAAATTTTACATTTCATTTTGTTTTTTTAGCATCTAGAGTCTCATCTGCATTTCATACAACCAAGAATGAAGTTGTACTTCAGTCTCAGAAGTATTTTAGAGTTTCAGTGTTCTCTTTCCAGACAGAAATTTTGCAAAACAGTATTTAAACACAAAAGTAACTTTAGCCTATCTGAGAAGTACTGCATTTTACAGCCTCTCAAATGAAGAGAATTATCTTTTCTTAAGCAATATACGTTTGAAAGAATATTTACAAAAAGAACTAATTTACTCTTCAAGTAACTAGAAAGGTTATATAAGGAGAAAAAAGGAGATTTTTGCATTATCCTTATAAAAAGGTTTAATGAGTTTTACTGAAATCATATTGCTTTCCTGCTACCATTAATTGTTAAAAAACATTTTAGAGATACTATCCTTTCCCCACGTTTGCTTGTTTTGTCTTTGAAGGGATAGTAAAATAACAATTCAGAACTATTATCTCTTGAGATCTCAAAATTAGTTTGTGGGGGAGGTCTAGAAAGATTTCAACCATATCTCCTGAACTAAGTTTTGACCCTTGTTCATCTCTTTTGATGCAAATAATCAAATGTAGGCTAGATGAAGACTTCTACAACAAAACAGTTGACCTAATACAATACCTTTAAATAAAATAATTTATTGCATAAATAGTGGTAAGATTTTTATGTCAAGATAGAAATCTTGTAACAACTATATTGTTTGCTGTTGTACAGAGACACCGAATGAAAATGCCTCTACTGGAAGATACCTTTATACAGTTTTCTCAGATGACACTCACAGATTTTGTTCTGAGGATCATGAAGTAATCCTAGACAGAGTCTAATAGTTCTTGCTTCTATCAGTTCACTAGGTTTTGCATAGCACTACTTTTAGTTTGTGAAATGTAAATCAGCAACATAAGTTATAAAAAAGCTCAATAAATTTTAGAAATTAAAACAGGGGAAAATCCAGGATGCTGCATGTGAGAGCAGTTGTGTGGGTCCAATTAACATTCCTGAACATAAAAACAAAGTTAAAACATTAGGCAACATCAATACCTCCAATACTTCTTCCATATGCTGTTTCAGCTTTTAAACATTGGACGTACCAATCTGTTCAGACGCAGCATACGGCTGAGTGTAAACACCGCTCTTAAAGCAAAGCTTTAAACTTCAGATTTCTCTTTGAAGTGAACAATGTGCTCATAAGTGAATGAGATACTTACATATTCTGTGTTAGTTTCTGAGCAACTCTCCATGTTTAGATCCAAAGACAACGTTCTCACAGGGCTTTCCATGAGAGCATTCCATCAGAGAGGGAAACCATGTGCATTTCAGACATTCTGGGATCAGCATTCCATCAGAGAGGGAAACCATGTGCATTTCAGACATTCTGGGATCAAACCTCTGAATGAGTCTATCTGGATGACACTTCAGAAGCATCTTAGCCCAGCTAAACTCTAAATGATATCAATATAGAATGGGTTTAACTGTCAATTTTGGGAAGGCTTATTTGCTGAATTTTATACTCTAAAATTATAGAGTATTATAAAATTCCTCCCCAAAGACATGCTCCTCAGGATCCTCCTGAGGGTGCACTATAGATAAACAAACAGTTTGCTACATGAACAATATGGTACAATCATGCTTAAAAAGAAATAAACCCAAACAGGACAAATCAGAAAAAGCAGAAAAGTGTGCCTCTGTATTATTCTAATAATCTTCCTACTATTTTCTTTGTTTTAATTTTAAGGAAGGAGGCCTTTGGGAAGAAGCTTTTTTCTAATTTTCTTTACCACATCTAATATTATATTGCTCAGGCATGTCTCCCATCAGGTATTCTTGAAATGAAACTAATAATAAATAGGCTGCTAAAATTTTCTGGATATTAGAAGAAAAATAGAAGCAAATAAAACCTTTTTTTTTTCCTTTTCAGAAATGTACTAATAAACCCCTGAATTGTTCAGGATTCTATATTTTGCTTTTCTTTTTTTCACCATAGAAGGATGAGAAGTCCAGGGATACAGATTAGTACTCATGTGGAAGCACTGAAATATAATTTATTTTTAAGGCAACTACCTTAGTTTTTGTAGTTCACTTATGAATCTGTGTAAAGGTTTTGCATGCATTAAATTATTTTTTCACATTTCATTCAACCCACAGCGGGACAATCAGCTTCAGGTTTCAGCTATGATTCAGTCTTGATCACAGCACATTATTATGCCCACACAACTGTAATTTGCTTTTCTTTCTCCAGCTATAGATGATTGGGTTGCTTGCAGCTTTCTTAATTAAAAATCTGCTTATTTTTACTGGACTTAGGTTAAGAAGATTAAAGGATGTGATGAATACACAATTTATGACTGAAATGGAAAGCTATCTGGGAAGTAAAATGGAAGTGAAAAATAAGATACATTCTGCAAATATAGTTTTGTACAGAACAGGTCACATTTTCTATGGAAACTTTAGTGCTGATTTTAGTCATCTACCTTTGTATTTGTATAACATGTTGACCAATTCAAGGTGTTATATGTGCCCACAGACAGCCTAGAAAATAACATGGATGCCGAGAGACTGATTGCGCCATTCAGCAGCAGGTTTTGAAAAGCAGACCCTGTATTTAACTTAGTTACAGAGTCAGCCCAAATTGAATTTACTAGGAACTGACATTTTACAATTTCATCCTCCTGCTTTTAGGAGAAGGTGTTCAAGATAGTAGTGGATTAAAATAAAAATATCTGTTCCGTTATGCCCGTTGAACATGGTCCAGACAGCATGCCTAATATGTAAAAAGAGGGAATATTGTAATTCATTAAAAAAAAAAGCAAAGTAATGTCTGGATATGTATTTTATTTGACATTCCTTTTGAACAGAGGAAAAACCAGAGCGAGTCACTAACAAGACTGATCACATAAATGCATGGTATAGTGAATATTGGTCCTCTCTGAAGCCATGTAAAAAGACTGAATGAAGACAATGAAGAGACTAAGTCACACTTCTCCTTTTTAAGTTCTTGTCCCACGCGTCTTGTGTAGGACATGTGAATTTATCCCTATTTTCTGCCAGAAAATATTGAATCTAATGAAAGCACTCAAAAGAACTTATCGATGTCCTGGAGTAATCTATTCTCTGCCCTTTCTGCTGGCAATGCTGTTTATTTGAACCCTTTGTTAGAAAAATCCTCCAGTCCCTCTCCCCTCCTGCGTCTCCGGTCCCAGCTCAGTGTGTGTGGGATC
Source organism: Alaudala cheleensis (assembly GCA_013398995.1). NCBI lineage: Eukaryota > Metazoa > Chordata > Aves > Passeriformes > Alaudidae > Alaudala > Alaudala cheleensis. Next base: position 432,671 of record VWYE01002236.1, read on the forward strand.
TGCCAGCGGTTTCCACTTCGGGGAAGACTCAGTGGTTCTGTGCATGTGGACAGGGCTAACAGTGGGCCTGTTAGCTAAAGGAGCGAGAAGAAACTGAGAAAGAAGCTGATAAGGAGCTCTCTCTAAGGCTGTCACCAAGGAGACCGAGAAGACTGAGAAACTGAAGAATGATAACTTCACAGCTGCATGGGATATTTTTGGAAAGTTAGTTAAGTCACGGTAGTTTTTCACCAATGGTGTTATGTTGATTTATAGTGGCCAATAGTTAGGGTAGAAGAAGGATAAACAATAAGAAAGTGTATAAAAGGTCAGCCATGTTCAATAATAAAGAGTTGCCATCTGAAACTGCCTGTGATCTCTGCGTTGTGTCGCGACAGCCTCGACAGCGACATGTGTGTGCGTGTGAGCTTGCAGGATGGAGAAGGGTGAGGTCCTAACAGAAGTAGGATTTCTCTCGGGGTAAGGATGAGGGAAACTGACTTCCAGCAGAACAGCAGTTTATTGTGAGCTGTACGCCGAAAGCGTGGAACAAACAGTGGAAAGAATTTTTAAAACCTTCCCCTGGCCGGGGATAACTTGGAACTGTCCAATCAGATACAGAGAAACTGAGGAGTGACATAGTGACAGCAACCAGTAACTTTTGGGCTTCCATGCATATTAATATCCTCATTAAATCTTCCCGCTCTCGCCAGGGGGGCAGAGCCCACAGTGCCAGCACCCTGGACACCCACACCCTTAAATATTTTCTACAGAGAAAAACAGTTTTGTATGTTGGTCATTTTATTGTTTTCAACCCTATTCTCAACTACAGCTAGGAAAATCAGTTGGATTGAGGACAAAAATTTACTAAATAGTCCAGATAGTAAAGATACCTGAAAGGAAAAATGCCTCTATTTTATGTGGGAAGTTGCTTGTTGGTTTCATTTTTTTTCTGGAAATAAAAGCAAGGATAAGATATAAATATAGTACTAGACCTTTTTCATGCAGATATAATTTTTTTAAAGGTTTGTATAATTTTATGTCATGAACAGATACCACCCTCATTAAATTGGGAAAACAGACTGAATGATGGCATAGGCATTTCAAATTTTGCCCTATTTACATAAAAAAATGGTGACTTAGACAAAAAGAGTGAATGGATATTAAAAAAAAAAGATTATGTTGGCTCAGAGATTTTGGAAAAGCAACAGATGTGAATTGGTTGTTTATTGAAACTCTTGGTAAAAAACTTTCTGATCAGCAGGAAGAAGATGGTCTTTTCAACAGCAGGTGCTGCTTGTTAGAATTCCATCACTGACTGCTGTTATGAAAACAGCTGCTGAAGTATGAGATCTAAGGACAACTGGGGACAACTGTGTTTCTGTCGGTGAAAAAGAAACACTTTATTTCTGAATTCCATGTGCCCTATTCTTTTCCTATCTCCCCTTGAATTAGAGTAATGAGCCAGATGGAATTGTGTCATGTGTCACTAGTGGGATTGCATTGACCTACATCTACTACATGAAACAGAAAATGCTGGAAGTGTTTGAAGATTCAAGCACACTTGATGTGCTGCAAAGCCGGTGACATTATTAAAGAAAGAAAGAGAGAAAACCGCCGTGAACTAAGAGGGAAACTGTGTATATTTAACTGAAATAAAGGCATACAAACCTCTAAGCTAAATCTACATAGTAATCAGACATAGTGTAGAAAGAGTTCAGTTGGAGAAAATAGGTCACTCAAAGTAGTTTCTTTTTCTTTCAGTTTTGCATTTATTTCTATTTTTTATTTTATTCTCTGCTTACAGTAAATATTCATTGTGCTGTGAAGATGCAGGGTATTCTCCCTCTGACAATTTTACTGGCAACAAGAGAAACACCCTGCAAGGTAGTTCAGATTTATACAATTTATACTTTTAAACTTTTATCAAAAAGATACAGTCCCATTCTTTACACATTCATGGCAGTTTACTGCTGCTTCTTCACAGCTTCCTTGCTTATTCCAGAAAAATTTTCACCACCTATGCAAGGTGAATTAGCTCAGCACTCAGCCTTATGTTTAAAATACCCTACAATGCCAGCAACTCTTAGGAGCAGCACTGCAGCTTTGGTCTTTAAACTGCTGTAACAAGCCTGATGAGACAACATCAGAGCCCATACGTGATACAACACACACCAGCATCCTATGTACGTTTCTAAATGCCAAAAGAACATTTGTGGAGACCTGTGGGCTTCAACTCTCCTTAATCTTGGGGACCAAGAAAAGAAATTCAGAGACTGATATAGCTGATGTTCAGTTGTTTCCTGTTGGCAGACTATTTTGACCTTTGGGATTATGTGGATGCTAAATGCTCCAGATCACTACATCAGTCAGCAACATTCTTCTTGTCATATTAGAGTTTTACTTAATTAAGAAGCTCCCACGTGACGAAATATTATACATGGAAAATGGAACTGCAATATGTTTAGCAAAAGGGCCTCCAGGTCAATGAATTTGCAAGTATCTCCTGATTTTTGTGGATTTTAGCCAGTAAAAGGATTGTGCTAAGTTGTACTCTGAAATCAACATGTTACAATTATGATGAATTTAAGTGTACCTCAGCATCATGCGTAATATTTTTGAAAATGTCAATATAAAGATTTGCAAGTTTGTTTTCAGGCCGGTGATAAATGAACTTGTGCAACACTGCTGAAAGTGCTTCATCTCAGCTGTGAATGTAGGTATATAATGACATCTGGCTAACCCATCACTGTGTTACATGCAGAATATTAATCTAGATGGAAGCTGCTGCTGAAAGTTTTAAAAGCAAATGAATTGATTTATTCACTTTATGAAGGACTAAACAAGTGAATGTTAATTCTTTTATAAACCTTTAAATAATCTCTAATTCCTGTCAGCAGAAACCTAAATTTTTATTTTAATCTTTTTCAGAGAATCACAGAATGGGTAAGGCTGGAAGGCTTCACAGTGGATCATCTGGTCCAACCTCCCTGCTCAAGCAGTGTCTTTGATATTTATCTTCCCAAAACTTAATAAGGGAATGCAATTTTTTGGCCAAAATTTCAGCCTCCATATTAAAACTTTAAATCCAAAGGATTCTCTCTAAAAAAAACTCCCAAAGCCACACTGATAAGACAGGATCTATATAGTCAGTTATACAAAATCTGTTGTGGATCATAACTGTAAAGATTATGGTACTTTAAAAACTATTAAAAACTGAAAGCAGTTTATTTTGAATTGTTTACATCTAGCTCTCCTAATGACACCCTGTTATGAAGCAAAGACTAATGTTGCGATTTTCACAATTATTAAGGGACCTAAAAATGCAGTTCCCACAATTTTTAATTTTTTTCCTGTGGATTTAACAAAATTGTAGTAATATATTAGAAAAAGAAGAAGACTGTAAAGTGAGCGCACTTTGTGAGATTTTTTTAAAAAGTACCTCTGTGGAGACCTTCCATCTTTTCTTCAGCCTTGGCTACCTAAGAGCATCTCCATATCCCTTAGACAGCTTTCAACATTTTATTCTTCACTTTCCAATTCAAACTACAACTCAATCTTTTAAGATATAGAAAATATGTAAAGCAATACTAACCCTTACAAAAAAAATAAACAAAATTATCTTCCTAAAAGCCTTCAGAAAATGCTTCCCATACATCAAACCTGCAATTTATATAATTTATGTACTCACATCTTAATATATCCATAATTTATGTACTCACATCTTAATATATCCATATTATCAAAGTTTTACCACACATTCAACTTTTATTTTGAATATTTTTGTAATGTCCTTAGTTTCCATTCAAATTAATAAAATTGGAATAATAGGTAATATTCTCAATATTATTGAAATAATTTCTTTATTAATTTACAGGCATATTTCAAAACAATATTCCTGGTAAATTTTGAATATATCTTTTAGGAATTATTGTGTCTGACCACCCTCCCAGAAGTCAAATTACAGGTTATAGATCAAAATACATAGATAAAGATGTTTTTTAAAGGGCTGTCATACACAATTAAGAAACATAACAGTGTGTTTGTTATGTTTACTAGAAGCACATGTTTCTGTTTTCTTCCAGTGCTTTAAGAAAAGGTTAGGAAACTCAGATAACAGCTCTTTCTTTTCTTCTAATGTATGGTTGAATAATTATTTGATGTTCAGTTTCTTCTATGCCTGTTCACTCAGAAAGTTTTGCTGCTTGCAACAATATATAAGAGATGTTTAGTGGCTGACTGCCACAAATTCTTTTACTTTATCATAATATTAGCATGGGCAAAATTAATGGTCCTTTATTTCATGCTCCAAGACAAACAGCCTTGCAATGACAAGTATTTAAATTTAAAAAAATGATAGATTATACTTCTGTTGTAGTTCTTTGAAGGGTATTAAAACTTTTTGGCAACTGCTTGTAACCAGTTATTCCTCCAATATCACAAACTTCAATTTCATGGAAAAGTGGTCTGCAAAGGATGCTTGTTTCACTGATAAATATTTTAACTTCTCTGAATGTTTTAGTGTGTGTAATATAATTCTGATTGCATTGTAAAATGTAAGATATACCATATCTATTGATAACAAAATAGCCATTGTTAATCACAATAAAATATTCATCCCACTTTTCATATTGGTTACTTTGTGTTTCATTCAGGGATTTTCTTCTTATTGCAGCAGGATCTGTGTGACTGTCTTCAGTTCTTAGTGCTTACTGCCTGGGGTATTATTTTAAAGCAGTTTGTTTTCGTATGTTATGAATTGTGCCAGTCAGGAACATGATAAATACTAGATTTATGCACTTGTTTTATGGGCATTATCTCTATTATCAGGATAGAAATGGAAGTAGCTGATGGAAGTAAAACCTTTAAACCACTGCAATTAACACAAAATTAGTTCATAAGATGATTATATGAAATACAAAGCTCATCAGGCTTGTAAGATATAACGCTGGTTATTCTTTTTCATCTGGTGTATCAGTCACATAGATTAAACTTTTTTTTCAGAATTCCAGATACTTTTGGCATGTACCAAATTTGTACTCTCCTTTTTCCCTCCAAATAACTTTTATACTATTTTTAAAAATCAATCTCTTTTATTTATTGTTGCTGAGATTAATTTTATGTAATTTTAAATGTCTCAAAGATGTAATCAGAGTGTTGAGCTATTTTCTAGGTTGTTTTAGACCAGGGGGAGATAATAGGCACTCTGAAAGTGCTGTATCTGAGTCACAGAAAACTGTCTAGATATATATGACTTGCACATATGGGTGATAAATGTGTTTGTGGGAGGCACTTGAAAACTGTCAGGTATCCAAGATTATCTCAAATGACATTAGTCAAATATCTGGATCAAAATATTTGAGTCCAGACTCCCTGGCTTAATGATTATGGAAGATCAAGAAAATTCTGCAGTTTTTGCACCCGTCTGTCTCACCATTTTACACTAAGTGTTGTTAAAAAACCCACTGTAGTGGTTTCATGTTCCCTAATTTTGCTTTCTTGGCTAATGCACCAATTAATGTAGTGGTTTAGGGTTTTTCTGCTGTGAGAAAGGACTAAGAGAAAGCAAAGCAGGCTCAAACATAAAAGATATAAAGATAGTTTTATTCACACACACAAAAACAAACAAACAAAAAACCAAAAAAACAAAAAAAAACCCAACCAAAGAATCAAAATGAAACTTTCAAAATATTTCCCCCTCTCCCACCAGCTTCTTTTCTTTCTCACAGACATTGTACAAGGTAAGAACTCAGAAGCCAAGATCTGTTCTTCTTATAAAATAATCTTTCATCAATCTCTTTAGAGAGAGATGTTTCTTTTGTTTATGGTAACTCTCCACAAGAAAGGAACAGTCTACTCGTGGCTCTGAGCTCTCACAGGAACAGCCACCTGGGAACCTGTCTCTGTGGTTCTCCCATATCACACAGCTTTTCCCATCAGCTGCACTTGGGTCATGGACTTCATGTATTCTGGGGTGTTATTTTAAAATGAACAGTTCAGGTGCAAAGGATGTTCTTCATCCCATTCAAGGGCAGAAATATCTCTCACTTCTTCACTGGCGCAGAGGCTTTTTTTTTTTTTCAGCACATCTCAACTTCTGTTCAAATACCTCAAGGGACCACAGGGTCCCTCCTTCACTTAGTCCATTAGAAATACTTCTGCTCAAAACTACTAATCTGAACAATCATTTCCCCAGTTCGTATTTTCCATGGTTTAAAGATATATTCCAGCATATTATAGTCTGTTACCACAATTCAGAAAAGATTGGCAGCCTAAGGCGTCTTCTCATCTCCTTATCCCTTAAGATACAATGTCTCTTTCACAGACCTCAGTATCTTCATGCAACCAAAATAAAAATGTCTCCACTATGACTTTCTTTTCTCTCTAGAGAGGACTAATGTTCTGCCAGTTTCATTTTGGCAAAGGAAGAGTTAAAATTTAGCTCGAGTTTGCAGATGGTCACGTGATCTTGGCCAGGCAGAGGCGGCAGCTTCAAAAGGCTGCGTGAGGGAAGGGGGAGAAGAAGCAGGAATGGTGGCTGGGGCCTCGATAGCTGCGCTGGGAGATGCAGCTTTCACCCTCCTCCACCCCTCGGTCTCGTTCGGGGTGGCTCAACTCGGGCTCAGGGCTGCTCCGATGCAGAGTGAGGGCGGGGGTGGGAATCGGCTGCAGTTTTCCCTTCCCCGCCGGCAGCCGCTGGAACTCGGTCAGAGCTGGGACAGAGCATATTTTCCTCCTCCCTCCCTGTCCGAGAGTCACTGAGCCTGGTGGGCATCCCAGGGAAAGCTTAGGCAAGGCCCGGGAAGGAAGGAGCCGGGCAGCCTTCTTACCACTTCAGAGGCAGGGAGGGAAAAGAGACAGTTCCCAAAATACTCAGCTGGATAGGGGTCATTCCCAAAGCCAAACTCACTTTCTCACCGGCTGAACCAGGTGTCAATCTTAGGTCTTGTCAGGGAACTATTTATTCTTTAACTAAAAGCTATGCTAAACCATGACACCCACACAAACCCAAACAAAAGAAAGCCAAAACAGATTAAAATAAATTTGCATAATGGTGTTCAAGAACAGTAAAAAGTTAGGTCTGAATTCACCCAAAGAAGGGAGAGAACAGGAAATAGGAATGCCATTTTTTGAACAAGCGCTGTAAGCCATAGGAAAGGGTGATCATGAAGTGAAAAGAGAGGACACAGCCATGTGCAATTATTTTTTTTCTACCTTGCAGATACCCAAGTGCCAAAGATATTCTTCAAAACTGTTGAATCCAACAGCAGGTTGTAAACACTTGTTAACACAGAACATAACACCTTTTCAGATAGAACCCCATATAAGATTTCTGAGTGGTTTTAAGTAAGTAAGATAGATAGACAGACAGACACATGTATGCCTGCTTGTGTATCTAGGTGAATTTTTGCAAGGAAACAGCATTTATTTTGCTTATCTGTCTCTGAATACAACAGCTGCTGGCCAGCTCCAAAATTACTATATTCAGGAGAACTCTGAGCCTCTATGAAAAATTCTTTCTCTACTTTTTAAAAGATACATCTTTACTTTTTAAAAGATACATCTTTTCCAGACCCTTTTATAATATATTTGTAATATATTTTGCCTAGTTATTGTTAGAAGCAAAGAATGAGCTAAAGGTCATATAAACAAAAGAACAAGTTCAGTTATTGTAACCCATTAGCAAATGAACAATTATTCTTAGAAATTTATGAATTCAGATATTGCTTCAAAATAGTTTAGTGTATTCCACTATTATGAATATATATTGGAATCTAACTGGAAAGGAAATAGATAATAAATGCATTTCCAGACTATATTAACAGCTGTGTGTCTTGGTCTTCTTGGACAAATTTCTTTAACTGCTCAGACACACTGCCTGACATCTCTCCACAGAATTAAGAGACAACACAGATCATCCACTTTACATGTGGTCCACATGCATACACATGGTTATTTTCTAAAGAAAATTCTCCTAGCCTTGTTTTTTTTTTCTTATTTATATTAATTTGCAAATATTAGTATATAAATATGTTCACAATTTTTTAGAGGAAAAATAGCACTACATTGATTGTAGAAAAGACCAAAAAAAAAGTATAGAGATGTTGTAGTCACATTATTCTATTTATATGATTGTTATTATGAAGAAAATCTGTGAAGGTTTATATATACATTGATATAAACAAAGAAGGAAAGCTTCCCTAAGAAGGAAACTCAAACATGCTATTAAAAATTTTAATTTTGTGGCTTTACTCTGTGAATACAGGAAAGATAATGTAAATGCAGAGAGGAATTGAAATATTTTCAAAAGTATAAATCAGTAGAAAAAGTATACAAGTGCACTAAGTTTGATTGGATTTTACTTTTCCATTCAAAAGAACATTTCCGTTCCAAACTTACTTTTGTTTGCTTTTTCCACCTAGTTTAATGATACATACTTATGTTTTACTAGGCCTAAAAATGTCCCTAATTTGGTGAACATTAACACGTGTAAATGAGATAAGTTGTCAAATAGAAGTTTGTGACAGAGCTGACTGATCAATGCTGTTGGGTTTTCACTTCTGTAAGTCTTGATGCAGAAAGTTCTTTCTTTTAGCAGTAATGTGGATATCCAGCTCTGATGATGGGCAAAGTACAGGGTTTACATTCTTCTAGGTCTCATCCTCTTTGCTATCTTTGTCTATGATTTTGAGTCTCTGGGTTTTTTTTGCCTCCTCTTGTAGTTGCATTCTCAGGCTACTTGGTCTGGTCACAAAGTAGATTTAAGATACAAGATAACAATGATGCCTGATTCTGGTATGATAGTCTGTGTCCTGGTTTAGGGCAAATCTGGGAGGAAACCTCCCAAATGGGGGTCTCCCTGGGAAGCAAGCCGGAACTGCCCCTCCCCCCTACTGGTTCGGGAAAAACCCTCCTTAGAGATGAGTGGAAAAAACTATTTATTTAACAAAAAGAAAGTGCTTACAAACCTAGAAATTAATAATATGAAACAGTAAAACCTGGCAAAATTGAGAGAGTCCTTGCTGTGAGAGCCTGGCTCGCTCAGCCTTATCAGTTCTTTCCGGCGCTGGAAGATGCCGGCCTGGACCTGGTGCCCAAGTGTGGAGTCCCCGGTGCTCTCGCTCTCGTAGATCTTTCAGTCCAAGAGCAGGTTTAAACAGTCCCAAGAAAAAGGAAAAAAAAAAACAGTCCAGGGAACTTCTCTGCCCTAGCTAGCTAAAACTAACTAAAAGCAAAGGAGAGATCTCTGACTCTCAGCTTCAGACGAACAGTCCAGGAGCTGGAATGTGGAGGAGGAGCTGCTTCTCTCAAAACAAACTCTGCGCTTCTCTTTTTCTCCCCCTTTGCTCTAGGAACCAGTCTTAAAGCTACAGAACACAATATCTAACACAGACAGAACAGATGATTTGGGGATAGAAGCATCATACAGTCACCCTAGGACAGTCTGACATTGCCAGAGTCAGTGAGGATTGTCTTATCTGTCAGTGGAATCAAGAGCTGCAAGGATGATCTTCACTTTTAGCCTAGTTTTCTGGGACTCATACAAAACCACAATTAGCTTCAGGAGAGAATGACAACTTCTTTGTAAAAACATCTGAAACTGAAGATGACAGTCTTTATTTTGTTCAAATGCACCAGAAGATATTAAAGTAACCTGATAAGATGGGTAAGCATCCAAACATCTTCTCATCGACCACTGAAGATAGTGTTGGGCTTTGCTCACCCCTTTGTGAGTTATCTTGCTAAACTTTTGAGGATAGTCACTTTTCCAGTCCAGAATAGCAGGATGCAGGTATGGTGTCTCTCTGGGAATAAGCTTGCAGTTATGCCTTTCCTGAAAATAAGAATGTAGGAAAAAAAGATGCAAAGATCTATTTTAAAATGTTTTTGCAAAGATAGTTGAGCTTTCAAAAGTCTGAAATGTCATTATTAGTTTCTGGTGTATTCCTCCCTCCTTTTCCAATTAAATTATGGAAAAAAGGCTTTAGGCTTTTTTCAGTTCAAAGTGTCATCTTCAAATTGTAGACTTTCACAGGGTGCCTCCTTTGACACTATTATATTTTTATAATGAACTGTTTTCATTACAGACTCCATTTTTCAAGTATTTATTTAGCATCTGTAATTTAATTTGCTTTAGATTTTATCCTGGCATGATTGCTTGTTTACCTACTATTATTCATCTATGTGTTTATGTATACAGAGATAGAACACTCATTTATATAGAATTGAAAAGGAGTGTACATTTATAAAATAACAATACAAAAAACCTTGAAGTGTTATAGTTTTGCCAATGGTTTTAGGTATTTCAGAGTAGATTTCTCCTCAAACCTAAGAATACTACCTTGCACATTTTTTTAACTGAATAAAGAGGAATTATAAAGTTGTAAAATATGAAGAGTGTGACTTAACCCCTTTATTAAAAATTTATTTTATTAATGTGATCAAAAAACATGAGATAAAATTAGAGTAAATTTCACTTGATTTATATTTAGGTAACTACTGGAGACAGAATGGACCCTTATTTTCTCCTTCATCAATCTTTATTCATATTTTCCAGCCCCATTTTCTAGACCCCAGATACCCAGGAACAACTTATATAGGACTTGATGTCTATGTATAGGGTGTGAATCATGTGAATCATGAGCTATAGCCTCAACTATTAATGAAAACTTTTCTGCTTAAGCAGTCTACTGCAGCTGACACCAAATTAATGCTGCTTGTGTGGCTTTTATGAAGCATTGTAGATCAGTCCTGCACCACCCCTTACTGAGTTTCTCAATGTCAGTGATAAATTAAAAAAAACTTACACATACTTGTTCATACACCTTGGTGTACACCAACAGGTAGGGTGTGATAACCTAGTTTATGTTCATATTGCATGAGATTTTTTCAGGTGGTTTCCAAAGCTGCTCAGCTTCCAAGATCAGACCAGTACAGTTGCATCATGGTGGTTTGAATCAGATTGAACAGATTAAAAAATATGGTGAACATCTTGGAGACACCAGTTTTGTTTTTCTATTAGTGGTTCAAACTTCTCATAGGTAAGATTTGTACAGCTTGAGGCTTCAGTGCAAACTTTTTCCAGAGTACCATCAAAACTAGCTTACTGGGAACCAGAAAAGGGCCAGTAATTTGGTTACAGAAGAAAAGCAGTGGCTTCAGAACAAGAATATTTCTTTATTTTCTCTTTGTTTTTTTTTTTTTTCATGTAATAGATTATTTATTTATTCCCAAATTAAAACCCTCCCTGGACTTTTCTTTGTTCCTATGCCTGTGCATGTACTTCTGTGCAAGAAAGACCTACATGTTCCAAATAGTGAAGTGGAAATCAAGAGATGGACTGCATGGAGAGTCTGCATTAATTACCCAATGTGTGGGCAGACAAGGAGACGACAGCGGGTTAGAGCCAACAGTTTTAAAAGTACCTCATGGACTTAATTACCAAAGTTCAAAAAGTCTTCAAAAGCCAATTAGAACTGTTATTTGTAATAGCTAAAGCAATTAATATGGAAATGTAGCAAGAATGAGCCCTTTAGTTTGAGAACCCTGAGGAATACTTTGTTACAGGTCTTTCAAATCACTTTCAGAAATTTGGACAGAAAATTGAATGGGGATTTCCTGCTGTTGTGTAAGATAAACAGAACATTTTTCTGCATGAGTAACACACTGTAGTTGCAACACTCTGTAGTGAAATCTCATATCTGAGTGAAACAAAAAAGTTACAGAAAAGGTATAACTGAAAACCTCTAACATTAGTCATGAGCTAATGGCACATTTGAGAATCATTTACACTGGGAGATTATTATTGTCTTCTAATAACTTTATTGAGGCTCTATCAGATAGACAAGGGCTCTGGAAGTGGGAAGAATAGAACATTTAATTCTATCTATTAGATTTAGTAGAAGTAATGATGGAAGGCTGTGTTTTTGCTGTATCTTTTCCCAAAGCATTTATTACTTTTTCTGTAGCACGATAATTAAAAAAAAAATGGTCTGAGAAAGAATCTTATTGCAGTCTTCATAGCCTTGATTGTGTTCCAGGCCATGTCTGTTACACTGTTGGGTGCAGCAGCAGCAGGAATAGAACACTATTTACAGAAATGCATAAAAGTTAATTTCAGAAATGGGCAGAGATCTCTCCATACGTATTTCCATCTGGGAACAGTATGCATTTTTTCAGGTATCTCCTTCAATCAATCCATTAGAAGCATTGTCTCAATAAAATACATCAGATTCTGTCTTCTCTATGAAGGGAAAGGCAAATTGTAACTGTTGCTATGGTCAGCTAGTATTTTCCAGTATCATCCATAGGTTTTACCATCTGCTGTCTCTACATGAGACAATAGCACCTGCATGCATCTGAAGGATCACTTATAAGAAAACATGGAAACAGGATTAAAGTCTATCTTTCTCGATAAAATTCAGTATAAAATCCACAGTTAATTGGATTCAATACATATTCTGGATTTCTGTTAAGGGAATTTGTTTGGGCAAAGGTCTATATTTTATCTAACTTAGCAAAATACTCTAGGATTTAAACAGTCCACATCATGATAATATTTTTCTGTACTTATTGCACTTAGGAAAATTCCATCTTTTAAGTTTTCAGTACGTTACTGATCTTGGAGATGTACTTTTTACTTTAAACATTTGGTCTGTATTAAAAGTATTCTGTCTATGAATGATCTTCAAAGTCAGTAAGTGACTGGCACCAAAACAGAGAATATTGCCACTTTACAGCACTGAAAATAATGTACAAAATATGCTTCTAAAATAAATACTAAATGATTTTCCATAAATATGTACCTATACATGTTTTAATGGTGTCAGATCATGTTTGAGAACTCAAAAATAATATTTGGATCTTAAAACTAATTTCCCTTGAAACTCTGTGTGTTACGAATGCAGAAAAGCCTTATAATAATGTTTTCTCATTTTTTGGCATACAGCCTGACGTTCTCCTTACGTTTTTTTCCTAAATAGACCAAGAAAATATGGTGGAAGTATATCTTGAGGCAGATCCTGAGCTGGCCAATTTAGCTACTGTACTGGAGTTTGTATCAGGTGAATATTTGGCCCATTCTTCTGCATTGTGTTGTGTTTTATTGATTTCTTCAGCAATGTTTCCTTGACCACCTTTGTGTAACCATCAACCTTTAAAAATATGGATGGTAATGTATAACTCCTTTAATAACAACAGCGACAACAGCCAGAAAATTTTTTGCTTCATGTGCACACCTAGGATGAGAATCCTCATTACAGTGTTCTATTTTTTCATCCTATGCTAAATATAGGGATTAAAAGTTACAATGTAAATCCCATTCTGCAGGGATGCTGTTTTCATGGGAAATGTGCATTTGCATAGCTGAAACCTGAGGAAGCAAACCCACAACAAGGGAAAATAATTAAACATCAAATTGTGATGTAAAAACAAGTAACATCAAATTTCATTTAGAGATTTCCTGTGAAGAGAAAGAACTGACTCCCCACTAAGTTCTTAAAAGCGTGAGCTTAGGAACTTTACAAAAAGGATTCAGTAGTTTTTATGCTATATGAAAAAAGCTTTAAATTAGACATGGAGATCTTTCATATCCCTCTCTCAGCATTTTTTATTGGTTTCCTTGTGATATTTACCCAGTATACTGGCACTAATATATTCCATTCATTTTGAATTAACTCTCTTCATCTACTACATGGTTAGGTTAGTTATCTTCCTAAGGGTTATGAACTCTTCCAACTGTTCATGTTAAATTGTCAATATGGTTCCCATGTTTACTTTTCTAATATTGATGGGAGCAGGAAAAAAATCTCAGGATGTTTAAAGGCATAGTGATTTCTGACAGTTTCCTCAGTTTTTCTGTGGTATCTCTGTATTAACATGGTCATACACATCTGTTGCAAATATAAGCCAGGCACTGAACTGATTCAGGTTAAAAATAAACCTCAGAAAAAGATTATTTTTTCAGTAGAATTATTCCATTTGAACTAAAACTCCATGAAATGCTGTAGTGGTGTATAAGTGATGGCCATACAGTCCAGAATAAGAATGAAAAGCTAAGGGGAAGGAAAAAGGTGGGAATATTTCACCTGGAATTGCAGCCAAAGTAAATTACTTGACATGAATTTGGCATAATTTTTTTTTCTGCACTGGGTGGGTGTTAAAGAAAAATGTCCATCTAAAAGAAATTCAATCTAGGATCCTTATCCTTCACAATGATTTAATACACATCTGCAGAAGATCTTGATGTAGTTAAATCTCCTAATTGTCCTGTGGTGCACCAAGTCCAATTCCTATCTGGATGAATTTTCACTTCTTTTATAAACATCTCAGATGTATAGTGAAGCCCTTTTTGTCATCTCTGAGGATATACATGATTCAGCTGGTAGCACATGTAAATAAAAGATTGAGCAGTTGTGGACATTTTGAATTACTTTTCCAATGACTTTTATAAACATGAAATCTTGTAATTCTGGCTAAATTCCATTAGATGCTCAGGCAGTTTGCAAATCTTAAACATAATTTTTTTTTTTCAAAATTACATTACTCAGAAAATCTCATATTGTTCTAAACTGGTGCAGCAGAAATAATTTTCTGAATCATTGCACACACATGATGAAACATGAAAAATAAGTAAACAAGGTTTTTGAAGCTGTGTATGTTCTGAAATTGTTATGTCTAAAGGAGCATCAATAACAAGCCATAAAATCCAAACAGGATGCATATTGCCTTGATAGAGATCTCAGATGGGCATTTTGAGGGGGAACAGTCTGTTAAAGGGAAAGACTACACTGAAGTCCCATATTATACATATATAAGAGCATCTGCATCATCCCACCTTCTTTCCTATCATTATAGGGTTTATTTGAGCTGTATTTGACTCAGCATTAATTCCTGGCACTTCTGTTCTTGATTATGCTATACACTTCGTTGTTATAATGTGGTAAGACCTTACAGGAAAAGTTGCACTTGGGGTTTGAAGAAAGCTCAGTAGTGGGTATTGTAACATGGTTTTATGTTTATAAGCTGTAACTCAATCTAATGTTTCTAGATGAGAAAAGCTAGAATATGACAGACAAATTTTATTGAAGGAATGGAAACAGTTTAAACTGATTGCTTTCCAGACCCATGTCACATTACAGATTTTCCCAACATATTTGTTTATCTTTGCCAAATTAACCCTGCCTCCTTTTAACCATCTCTAACACTCTGAAGGCTGTGTTCTTCACAGATGAGATGATGGACAAGTTTATCCATAACGCCCCTGTGGAATAATATAGCAAAAAAAGTCTTTTTGGTAGCATGTAAATATTTTCACATTTTGAAGCCAATGTGAAAAAGCTGTTTCTGGCACAACTCACAGTAAATGGCATTCTGAAGAAAAAAGTTTCCACCTGTATTTACTGCAAAAATTGAAAAGTGAAAGCCTAGCCAAGCTGCCAAAATCTATATGTAATAGAGGGATAAGCCAATTTTGTGAAATTCCTTGCCAAAATTTCACAGTGATTTTGTGCTGCAATATTAAAACTAAAATTCCAGGTTTCATTAATGGTCTTAGATAGATGAATAAGACCAGGTTTCCCAAAGCCCCATGCAGCCTGGCGTTGAACTTTTGAAAGGATGGGCATCCTTCTCTGGATAACCTGTTCCAGCAGCTCACTGCTGGTACAGTCATGAAGTGTTCCACACATCTAATGTAAATCTCTGCTCTGTCAGTTTAAAAGAGTTCTCCCTTGTTCTATCATCATCTACGTGTGTAAAAAGCTACAGTCCCTTTTCTTGTAATTTATAATTTTTACACTATCCATATTTTCTATAAAATAATTTCCTTTCTAATAAATGAGTTCATATTATCTCAGTTTTGTTGAATTTTGCAAATTTAATAACTTATAATTTTAATAGATCATATCATGATCATAGCTTTATAGGGAACATGGAAATACTTGACTCAACTGCTTTTTTTAAACAATATTGTGAACATTTACAAATTATTTCAAAGTTCTGGTAACTGCATCTTCCCTAATTTGCTTTGCTATTTGTCTTCTGGAAGAGAAGATAACAATAACTGTGGATTTAAAAAATTAACAGAGAGGAAGATAAACTTTAATAAGGTATTGTTCAGTCTCCATGACACAAAATATATCTGTATGTAATTCAATAAAGTCATTCATCGATGCAATAAACTCCCAACCTGCAATCTTTAGATTGGGATGTGTGTAATTGAAATCCAAAACAAAGCATGTGGACTACTGGGGTGGCTTTCTTTTATATTGTTTCTGTGACTTAGTGACCACTACATTGTATTTTGAAATAAATCAATTGTTCTCTTTCAGAGAGCACTTAAATAAATTTGGAGTACTGTGAAATGGGAAGATGGATTAGTCTCTAACCCTCATGAGCAATCAGCATAAGCCCTGAAGCCTGAAATGTGATTACTCACATCATTGTCTAAGCTTGCCTGACAACAAATTTTAATAATGGTTGTAAAACTATCCATTCATTTGTTAAATTTAGCATCCTAGATGACCTTCCATGGAAAATTTTCTCCACATGATGATTATACTCTGGGTTAGGAAAAATCTCCTTTTTTTCATATTAAATTTGCAGTTTAACTTTATCACATGTCCCCTTCTTTCATATGATACACTAAAATTTGCTCACATTCAACTTACTGGAACCTTTGCCTATGAAAGTAGCCTTTGTAATTATTATGCATTCATTTCCAGTTGCTTATTCTGAAATCACATATAACCCTGTCTAGTGCAAAGAAAACTCATTTTTCTGAGTTTGCATCACAGACTATTGAAATGATTCATTTCAGTGGGGTCTGAATTATATTCTTTTTCAGGGAATAATCAACAAAACTTCACATAAACATACTTAGCTATTCTTTTCCTTTCTTAGCTAAGAAGATATTATGTGGAGTTACAAAATTAAAACTGATTGAGGAAGAGCAGTTTAAAAATTTAGTTAATCAGCAAAAAATATGTTCTTTGTTCTGAAAAAAAATCCAAAATAAAGAAAATAAAAAAAAATATTGAATTAGTTCCTAGATGTGAAGGAGAAAAAAAAATGTCAAAGATGGTTGTGAGGTCATTTGGTGTCAGTTCTTTGCTTCACAGAACAAATTGTAATAGTTTATCCTTAGTATGCTCAGTGCCTTCAGCCATGTGAACTCTATTTCTGTCTTTACTTGAAGGAGATAGGCAGATCCTGTTAGTCACCCAGCTAACACCAAGCTGAGCATGACTGCATGTCTCCACACTGCACCAGGATGTGAGCAGAGTTAAATCATTTATATACTCTTTATTTCTGTCATCATGAGTAACCTTTATTTCAGTGACATGGGGAATAAAATAATTTTTGTGGTTAAAAAGGGCCGACATGAGCTTGTAGAATCAAAATCTAGACAGACCACTGAGAGAGTGGAGCCATGAATGAGAATCCCCATCAAATTTGGTAGGGTCCTGCCAGTGTAAAGGAAGTACAGTTTACAGAATAAGTGTTGGTCATTGGTTGATTTGTCATGGAGATTAACAGAAATATTGTTGAAGTGAGAACTTTATTCCTGAGAGTTCAATCACTCTCTAAAAGTGGCTGTACGTAGTATTAGTACATTAGTGCATAGTATTAGTATGTGGCAACTGAATTACAATGTTTAACTCTCTTTCACTAATGAAAACTAATTTTTATCATCTTGAAACTGCTGACTGCTAGGCTGTAAAGTCCTTTACATATTTGAGACAAAATTTTTTAAAATTACCTAAACACTATTATTGGCTTTAAGGCTAATGTTACTTTAGCAGTAAAACTTTGTTAATTTAAAGACACTATTGCTTAGTAAAATATTCGGATTGTGGAGGCACAGAGTATCTGTTGCTTGTTTATAGGAAGAGCTGGCCCACTATGGGGTGCTAAAAATGTGCAACTCATGTCCTAAATCATTTTGAAAATGAAACTATTACCTATGAAATAGTTTGTGAAGGTGATTTTTACCTTCCATGCAACAAATTATTGCTACTACACCAATGCATATCCCTGAAGTTTTTTATAACCAGGCTATGGAGACTAAGGAATTGAGATGTGTATTAATGAAACCTGGTTGTTTCCACCTGATGTTCCAACACTCTGGGGATTTAATCCATGTCCTCTGTAGTCTCCTAGAATTGACATTAGCTGAGCATGACCCTTAGGCTGATCAAAGGTTCAAAGCATTCCTTTTTCTATGTGAGTAAAACTATTTATATATTATATATAATTATATTATTTGGTCTTTAAGTTGCAGATAGTAGCTTTCAGGAAGAACTTAATATATTTTCTATATTTTAAATTTTCATTTAAAATTTCTACTTAAAATTATAATACTAATGTTATATAATATACAGTTATTAAGTATAAAGCCAGAAGATTGGGAAAATGCAGTTAAATAAGGTCATCCATTTTCTTACTTTCCATAATATGATAATTTTTCTTTCATATTATTGGCAACCTGTTATAATGTGAGGCAATAGGGGCAGTGAGTAATTGAGGAAATTGTGGTTGAAAAAATTGCTGTTGAAAATGAATCACTTCTGAAAGACATGAGTGCTCAAAGATCATAGCATTAGTTTTAGTCAGCCCAAATTCAAAATTGAGCACCCATTTGTTTTCCAAATTCTAAAGGATCTTGACTGAATCCTTTGTATTTTGATGTACTATCTTTTAAAGCAAGTTCTGCTTGTTTTTGTTACCTATTCCAAAGCCTTAAAACCCTGAGGGACTGCTTAAAAAAAATAGTATTCTACTGATATCTGACTAAATAGATAAAGCTGAGTCTACCACCCTCCTGAGTCTGGAAGCACACTTTATACTCCCATAACCTCATGGGTCCACAGTTCAATAAAACCTGGATACATGATACTGTGGTACACACATTAGTCAGAGTAGCCTGAGCAGGGCAGAAGCTGAGAAGGGTGAAGAAGTACATTCATAAGCAGGCAGTATACAAGGGCACAGCACATTCCCAGACAACAGCTAGCACATTCATAAACACTGGAGTGCTATTTGACCCCTAAGAATCCATGTGAGCAGCTTCATGGGGTTACCTACTTACTACCTCTGAATGATTTCCAGATTTTTATGAATAGATGTGAATAGGTGTAGATGGTGTATAAAGTTAAGTACTGATACATTCAGTTTTGTTTTACCTTGGATGCTTCTAGAACGCTGCATAAAAATATGATACACTCATAAATTCTAGGTGATAGATTGGTAATCTATAAAATTTTTTTTTTGCAAGCAGGAGGTGAATGACAAGAATAATGGTCACAAGTTTAGAAAGTAGTGTTAAAAAAAAGAGGGAAGATCACTGCTTCTTGCATTGAAATGTTACCTTCAGAAAAAAAGAAAATCTGCAAAGAAAACAGCCAGTGTTAAAATTTTAATAGAATGAATTGTTGCAATATTTCCCAGAAAACATCAACCACACGGAAAAAATCAATATTATTGTGTTTTGTTAAGCAATATATAGTGTTAGGAAGATTATCAATCTATTGTTAACCATCTTGTGGATATACTCTATGATTTTCAGGGGAAATCCCCCTTCCTCCCCCCAACATCTTGAATGAATAAGGCTGTTTAACTATAACCTAGGCTGCAAACTGATTTATTAATCAGATTATGATAATATGATAAATTCCACCCTTTTAATTATTCATACTGGACTGACATAACCCTTGTCACTTTATTTCATATCAGGAAAAGTACTTTAGTTTTCCAGTACAAGAGGTTTTAAATACTGAATCAGAATGAGATAGGTCAGAGCACAGTAATCATACTTACAACATTCAGTCTACCCAAAGAATACCCAGGTGCTCTAATACTTTGATCCTGTTGAAATCCATGAAAGACCAAATCTTAGTAGTATATCTATATATTTGGAGCAAGGAAAACTACAGGCAATCTCTAGACAGCAAACTTTGGCCCCTAAAAAGGATGACCCTTTCAAAGATGACATTCCCAACAGACTTGAAATCTGTTCCTACAAACAGCCTGGCAAGAGATGGATTTTTATTTGCAAAAAGGAAAGTACAAAATCCTGCACCTTGGGAGGAAAAACATCAGACACTAGCACTCTGTGAAGCAAGTTGACAGAAAAGGACCTGCAGCTCCTGGTAAACAGAGCCAGAAATGGGGGAAAAAAAAGGGCTAACACTGTGTCCCACACTGCATTAGACAAAGCATGGCCAGCAGATCAAAGGTTGATGATTCCCCTCAACTGAGCACTGATGAGGCCACAACTGGAACACTGTGCCCAGCTCTGGGCTCCCCAGTGCAAGAGAGATACAGACATACAGGATGGGGTCTAGTGAAGGGTCACAAAGATGGAGCATCTCTCCTATGAAGAAAGGCTGAGACAGATAGGAATTTTTTTCATCCAGTGATGCTTCAGTTTGTGTCTCTCATACATCCTGGGGTCTCTCCTGCTTTTAGGATTCCTACACAGTGAGGGCTCAGATTGGATCTTATCAATGTGTACAAGTACCCATTGGAGCGCTCAAAGAAGATGCAGTCAGGCTTTTTTTTCATGGTATCTCCCAGCCTAGTGCAAGGATCTTCCCCTGACCTGACTATAACTGCTGCCAGTTTGGAAAAAAAAATAATTTATTTTTTAAACTTTATTTTTAAACACCTAGCTCAAAATAAAAAAAATTGTTTAAGTGAAATGTGAAAATAATGGCTTTATTATTTCCAGGTTTTCACATTTGGAAACCACGAAGATAAAAACTCATTCTGTTTTAAATACTAAGCAGTAAAAGAAATTCTTGCAATAATGAAACCTGTGTTATGTTCAGGCTTTTCCAAAATTCCAGATATAAATAGTCTTTATTTTCTCATATTATTGTTCAAATGGATTTGAAGTTCCTTTTATTCCCCCTCTCCTTATATTTTTCACTTTCAGTTTCTGAAATATTTGTATATAGTTAACAATGCAGCAACAGCTCTTGACTTTAAGCCAGGATTTTTGATACCCAGAAAGAAAAGAGTAGTTGGCAAAGAATTGCCCTTCAGACTGAATTATCTGAGACTGTGTTGTTTAAACCCTTGCTGTGTATGATGGAAACCTGTCTTTTTAATTACACCTGTTTACTTTCAGGATAGTTTTGCATGGTTTATTATCATTAAGTCCTTTTGATTTCACACTGTTTTATTTACAAAAGAAGCTGGAATAACATAAAACCATAAAGTTATATGGGTGATAGCATTTAGGCATGGATCTTTTTGTATTGATTTTATTTTTCTGCTCCCCTCACCATTGATTTATTTAATACATCCTTTAGTTGAATCCACTGTCTGCCACTAGCTAATTAATATAACCATTTAATGAGTGTATTTCATAATTCCATATATGAAAATGTACATTATACACTTTGCAAAGATTACAGCCTCACCTCCACCATTCGATTAAAAAAATCTTCATCCTCTAAATGGAGTGATAAATGTCTTTATTTCCATTAATATAAAGTTTTACTGCTTTCAAAATAATAGTGTTAATGTTAATGCCCAATTTCTTTATGAATGTTGCCCATCTTTCAATTTCAGAAGACCCATTAATTAGTTGTATTTATCCCCTGTAGGAAAGACTCCTTTAAAATCAAGAGGAAGAGTAATTATTTTACTTTAAAGAGAAATTTAGATCCTGGTGAGCACAAAGCAATTTCCTGAAATATTATAATTCCACAGTTACTGAAGGTGAAATGTCCTTGCAGTGGCTTTTGAGGTAATTTATGGAGGATTTATTCACCAATTAAATATGCTGATGCCAGTGTGTTTCTCTTATCATGAACTATATAGCTATATTCATACCATTCTTTACATTTAGCTAATTGAATAATGTTCTGGAAGACTGAAGTGTTTATACTGCTTTGTTTATACAAAATGTATTGCTACCCTATTCTATGATTCATGGAGCAGTTTCCCACATCTTAGAAATCTTTGCATATCTGACCAATGACAGACCAATATTAGTCTAGAGGAAGAGGAACATGGGATGTTGACATATTGATCTGAATGAGTAGATGTTTTATCATATAAGGAGGGAAATTTCTCTTATAGACCTGTGTTAGGTGACTTAGAAAACAAAATATGGACTTGGAATTTATTGAATTATTTAAAGGTATTCAATTTTTCACATGGTAAGTGTGTAGATGGTCTTTGCCAAGTGCAGTAGCAGAAGGGAAGAGTCCAGACTTTGTGGGAATCTACTGGCAGTCCTGAAAATATACTCTACTGAAATCTAAAGTCCCAAGTGTTACACCCACTAACACCACAGGTTAATTGAATAAGCACAGTGACTCATATCATTGAAGGACACGACCTGTACAATGAAATGTTTGCGTTTGGATTAAGACTTTTATTAAATTGCACAAGGACCACAGACCTGAAAAAACCCATGAGGATTGGCACATCCATTGGAGAAAACCAGAAATATTATACTTGCACATGAAATTATCTTGAATATTCAGTGTTCTTACAAGTGAAATCTTTGTACCAGATATCTGTCATGTAAGACCCAAAAATGAATAGGCTTGCAATTCACATTTGTACTAACACAAATCACATTGTGTTCTCATATTCATGTGTGAGGTACGAAGCATAGCTTCTTTTAGAAACTGAACTGCCTTCTTATTTAATTAGGTTTTTGTTTATTTTGTCTTCCTGTGTATTGCATACCAGTTTTGTGTTTGTTAATTTTTGTTTTTTAAACCATCCATACCTTTTTCATTTTAGAATTCTATTAAGACATTGCGTTTTTCATTCTTAACTTCCTGCCAAGATGTGTCTAAAGTTTTTATTGAATAACTCTCTTATAAATTCAGTTGTTCTATGATGTTGAGAAGTTAAAATTAATAGTGACATATTCCTCTTCTTTATATGAAGGCAATGCAACTCACAGAGACATATTTCTTGTTTTCTTAATTTTGTCCTGGATTTACTTAACTGGAGATGGAAATGATCTGGTTTTCCCTTTAAGCCATTTTATCTCATAATTGGAATGAGAAGTCTTTATTAACAACATTGTTTTCCCATCTAGGTATACACTAGGATTAGATTTCCTCTTACTATTGTTAGAGTAAACAATTTACCTCCTTAAGTCTTTCAAAAGATTGCACATTTTCTAGTCTTTTAATCAATCTCATGCCTCTGCTTTGAACTCTCTCCAACTAATCAACATCTTTCTAGACCTCTGAAAAGGGGATAAAGCTTTACAATTGCAGTTGCGTGATTGCCAGATTCAAAGGTAATGTATCCTTCCTAATTGATAGTCCTCTGTTTAAACTTCCAAGGTTTTCTTTAGACCTTTCAGCTATAGATCTGAAGTAAGAGCTCGTGTTTGGCTTATTATCTACCATGACCTTTCTAAGCCCTGACAGAACCCTTGCCTCCCTGGATAGAGTTCTTGCTTTACGGCTCATCATATTAAGAAGTTGTATATATATGTCTACCTTATCAAGCTGTCTGGATTAGTCTGGTTTGTGGGGTTTTTTCCCCTCCTCCTTACTCATTTCTTCCATTTTTCATCTACTAACTTTAGCAGCAAGTATATATCAGATTTTCCTGATATAATTCAAAATAATTAACCAAAAGAGTATATAAATGGATCCACAGGAAGTGCACCTGTTTCAGGGTGATTCCTTATTAACAATTAATTTTGGAAACATGTCAGCCAGTTTTATAATACTTTTAATGTACACTATGTTGATTTTGTATCAAATGACATAGATATGGGAAAGCACATGACATGACTATTATAGGAAAAAGAATGATTATTTTTTCTTTTTTCCACACAGAACATTTGTTACTCTTTTTCAATTAGTCAAAGAAGCACCTGGGAAAAATTACCAAAAGTCACACCACGTGTGGCAGACAGATTTCTGCTTCTAGTTCATTTGTGGCTTAAAGATTTGTGATAGCAGTTTTACATGACCCAGGGTGAACCTCCATTAACTGATTTCCTGGAGGAGTAATTAAAAGGAAATGATTTGCTTTTCTGGTCTCTGCTTGGAGTTTACCTTAAGTCTCAAAGGTGAAATGAATAAAAGTGGAAGAAAAATACACAAAATTAAAAATAACACAGAATCACACACTTTCTTTAGTATTTGGTGCGTATGTAATTTTATGGGATGGAATTAGGCAGTACTATAATTAAACTCATTCAAACCCCACTGGAATATTTGGCAAAGAGAACAAAACAGTTTCTAAGCCTAGTTTTTTTTTTCCCAATCTTGACCTTCCAACTTAACAAAAAGAGTGCTTTTGTTTCAAAGTAAAATACTACTAAGACTTTAAAGATTGCCTTTTTTTATAGACACTTCACTCAAATAGAGCTTACTCTAGTTTCCAGGCACAGTGCAACTACATTTGTGCTCTGTAGAGTTTTTACTAGATCCTGGAAAATTATCTTTATTTGTTTTCCTTTAACTAGTGCACCTCACTTGCTCCATCTGCACCTATGTGAGGAGAACTTTACTCTGTTTGAGAGTATGTGCATGCTTCCCTTCTCCCATGTTCTGAGCTCTGACTGTGCTCTGTTAGCTCGAGGGAAACTTTAGAAGCTGTATCATAGTTCAGGAAGCAGGAACTGGCTTTTGATAAAAGGCTTCCTTTTTCTCCTCCACAATACATCTGGGGCCTTTCACAGTTGATTACTGGAATATCAGCTTAATGCAGCATTGACATAAAACTGAGAACTTTAACATTTTAACACTGGAAAGAAAAATTTGCTAACAGCGGGGATATTAATTAGAAAAAGGTGGCCTGCTTTGGTTAATCACTAGTCCAAAAGTTCCCTAAGCTTGTCACCCTCTTTCAACTTTTTTTTAGGGAGGTTTCCTTAGAAAATGGTTTAAAATTCAACTAAGCAGCCGAGAGAAAGACATACTGCTGCAGCTGCGCAGACCAGTTTCTGCCTGAAACTCCAGATGGATCATATGGGCACAAATTTCACCAGACTGGAGTTGTTTAATACTATTTTTCAGTGCAAACTTGAATATATTTACAAATGAAGGTTCCAGCTGCTGATTTTAATCACTTGATTTCAGCAAGAATATTTTTATTCACATAGATATACTTCCTTAATGTAAATTAAGACTGGGAAAGTATGATGTATAGAAAAGAGAGAAATAAAAAAGAAAATGTAATTTTTGCCTTAAGTTCTCACAATGTTTTTGCAGTTTCACATTTTGCTGTAGAGCTATAAATATGTTTGAAAAATAATATGTTAGAAGATTTATTTAATATGCATCCTCATATTTTTTGGCAAAATCAAAGGAAGTGTCCCTATTACTATTAAAACAAAATTTATATTAAAATATTATAAAATGGATATAATAGGAAATTCCCACAAACAATTTGGGATCAAGTTGTCAGCCTTCCTGTTGCTACTTGAGTTCTGTCTAAAACGTGCATATGTGTGGAGATTTCTGTGCATCACCCTCAATTAAGATTAAAAATTTGATTCTAATAATGCAATTCAGTTACAAGTCCCTGTGATTAGGAGCTAGTATGTTTGCTTTTCCCCTTAATTGGATATTTTAGCATAAATATGTTTTGGAGGCTGGGAAAGAGAAAAAAATGTCTGAAATAATCACCAAATAAATACATCTACTTAAGTGTTACTGCATAATAAATAAAGAGTTAGTTGATGTTAGAACTAATTTGAAGTATGTAAAATCAGATGTTAACAAAAGGAATAAGAGTTTTGCTCTAGGGTGCAGTAAACCCAGGCACAGTACCAGACATTTTACTTAATGTGTAAAAATGGGTTGGAGAATCAGACAAAGAAAATATATGGAAATTCTTCTGTTGGAAAATATATATTGTACAATACTGAGTTGGTTTCAGATTGGAGAATTAGATGTATCAAATTCAACTCCATGCCTACTTGTGTATTCGAGTGTGTATTCAAGTGCGTTGTTGAGTCAGGTCAGAGTGTTGAGTCCATGCAGGCTTAGGTTGTGCCTCATTAAAAAGGAGATGAGTCTATAATTTGTAAAGGGCTACTGTGTGTTGACAGGGGCAATATCATTCTGCTATGGTTGTACTTCTAGTATGGACAGGGAACAGAAAAAGAACTTTCCAATCCTCTAGAGTAGCCAGAGAGATTAATTAATAATGATATTAGCTTGCATTTTGCTGTTTAGGCAGTATTTCTGAACAGGTGAAGTTTGCTAGAAAATCAGGCTTTCTGTTTAAAAAAATACATATACCTCAAAATTTATTCTATTATAAATAAACTCAAATATATTGGAACTCCTTGTAAACTAGAATTTCTGTCTTAAAAACAAAATATACTTTAAAAACTGCAATTACTTAACTGCAGCCTGAATCATGCATTCATGTTGATTTTACATTCCTCTCTGTTGGCAGAGGTGTATTTGACAAGAGTCTGCATTGAGTTGCTTCCAGAGTTCATATTGGCAGATCAAGGAAGAGATTTAGTTCAGTGTGCTGGTTTCAGCTGGGGTAGGAGTTAATGTTTTTACCAGTGGCTGGTATGGGGCTGTGTTTTGGATTTGTGTGGAACACAGTGTTGATAATATAGAGAAGTTTTTATTTTTACTGAGCTCTGAGCAGCGCTTACACAGAGCCAAGGCCTTTTCTGCTTTTCATACTGTCATGTTGGCAAGAAAGTTTGGGGTGCATGGGAGGTTGGAAGGAGACAGAGGTGATCCCAACTGACCAAAGAGATATTCCATACTGTATGACATCATGGGCATTATATAACGCTGGGGGGAAGAAGGAAGAAGAGGGGATGTTTGAAATGATGGCCTCTGTCTTCACAAGTCACTGCTACTTGTGATGGGGCCCTGCTCTCCCAGAGATGGCTGAACATCTGTCTGCTCATGGCAAGTACTGACTGAATTCCTTGTTTTGCTTTGCTTGTGTGTGTGGCTTTTGTTTTCCCTATGGAACTGTCTTTATCTCAACCCTCGAGCTTTCCAGCTTTTACCCTTACAATGATCTCCCCAGTCTGTCTGGTGGGAGAGTGAGTGAGCAGCTGTGTGCGGGTTGGCTGCTGGCAGGGGTTAAACCACAACACACAGATTTCCTCTATTTTTCTGAACTAGCTCTCTGTCTCATGGTACTCAAAAACACATCAGAAAAGAGAAAATGCCACTATAAACTCTAAAGTCTTGTGTGTTGCCATCTAGTGCCAAGATTCATTGTTAGGACAAAATTTTGCATGACTGTACAGAAAATTGTTAGGAAGTTTAAAAATAAACTGACATTCTCTGCATACTGTTGATATTTCTTTAAAACTTTTTATCTTGCATAATTAAATTGAAAATTTCTTGTCACAATTTTACAAACATCTGCATTTTATAATGTGTATAATGATGAAAAATATAGTCTCTATTTTATTAATATCAGGATGAAATATTAAAGGATCAGTCAGATTTATAGGCTGTGAATCACACATTTACTCTGCACTATATTTTTTGTTGTTATTGCAGTATTACTACTGGCTGACAAAAGCATATGAAAATAGATTGGTTTTCTTTCTCATTTAAGATTATGTGTCAGATGTTACTGGATGCAGCCTTCCCATCAGGTCTTTCTTCTAGTCTGTTATAACCAGTTTGTGCAGCTGAACGTGAACATTTGATTTTCAGATATTTGGGAATATATGCAATAACATGCTTCATGTACTTCAGCTTCTCTTTCTCCCTTTGTAAAAATCAATAGAGAGTTATACCTGCTAAAGAAGGAAAGGCTGGATGTGTTAAGGACAAGGACAGTAAAGCTGCTTGTTGGAATTTTCTTTGTCTGTCTACGCAAAACAAGTATGTAACATAATAGGAAGGTCTTTCATACTATTAGGCTTTTAAACTCTGAATCCTGTTTCCTGGCTTCTTTTGCAGTACAGTCTTCAAGGGAATAGTTTCTTTTGATTATCATTGTTGTGTCTTATGACAAGAAACTAATCACTCAAAGAAAATGACATAGATAAACATGAAAAGAGATTTCAAAAATGTTACATGAACTTTAAAAATGCAAGAATAATTATATTTCTTCCTCCAAGTTTTGGTGCCTAAGTGTATAAAAATTAAAGCTTTTCTNTTTAGGCAGTATTTCTGAACAGGTGAAGTTTGCTAGAAAATCAGGCTTTCTGTTTAAAAAAATACATATACCTCAAAATTTATTCTATTATAAATAAACTCAAATATATTGGAACTCCTTGTAAACTAGAATTTCTGTCTTAAAAACAAAATATACTTTAAAAACTGCAATTACTTAACTGCAGCCTGAATCATGCATTCATGTTGATTTTACATTCCTCTCTGTTGGCAGAGGTGTATTTGACAAGAGTCTGCATTGAGTTGCTTCCAGAGTTCATATTGGCAGATCAAGGAAGAGGTTTAGTTCAGTGTGCTGGTTTCAGCTGGGGTAGGAGTTAATGTTTTTACCAGTGGCTGGTATGGGGCTGTGTTTTGGATTTGTGTGGAACACAGTGTTGATAATATAGAGAAGTTTTTATTTTTACTGAGCTCTGAGCAGCGCTTAAACAGAGCCAAGGCCTTTTCTTCTTTTCATACTGTCATGTTGGCAAGAAAGTTTGGGGTGCATGGGAGGTTGGAAGGAGACAGAGGTGATCCCAACTGACCAAAGAGATATTCCATACTGTATGACATCATGGGCATTATATAACGCTGGGGGGAAGAAGGAAGAAGAGGGGATGTTTGAAATGATGGCCTCTGTCTTCACAAGTCACTGCTACTTGTGATGGGGCCCTGCTCTCCCAGAGATGGCTGAACATCTGTCTGCTCATGGCAAGTACTGACTGAATTCCTTGTTTTGCTTTGCTTGTGTGTGTGGCTTTTGTTTTCCCTATGGAACTGTCTTTATCTCAACCCTCGAGCTTTCCAGCTTTTACCCTTACAATGATCTCCCCAGTCTGTCTGGTGGGAGAGTGAGTGAGCAGCTGTGTGCGGCTTGGCTGCTGGCAGGGGTTAAACCACAACACACAGATTTCCTCTATTTTTCTGAACTAGCTCTCTGTCTCATGGTACTCAAAAACACATCAGAAAAGAGAAAATGCCACTATAAACTCTAAAGTCTTGTGTGTTGCCATCTAGTGCCAAGATTCATTGTTAGGACAAAATTTTGCATGACTGTACAGAAAATTGTTAGGAAGTTTAAAAATAAACTGACATTCTCTGCATACTGTTGATATTTCTTTAAAACTTTTTATCTTGCATAATTAAATTGAAAATTTCTTGTCACAATTTTACAAACATCTGCATTTTATAATGTGTATAATGATGAAAAATATAGTCTCTATTTTATTAATATCAGGATGAAATATTAAAGGATCAGTCAGATTTATAGGCTGTGAATCACACATTTACTCTGCACTATATTTTTTGTTGTTATTGCAGTATTACTACTGGCTGACAAAAGCATATGAAAATAGATTGGTTTTCTTTCTCATTTAAGATTATGTGTCAGATGTTACTGGATGCAGCCTTCCCATCAGGTCTTTCTTCTAGTCTGTTATAACCAGTTTGTGCAGCTGAACGTGAACATTTGATTTTCAGATATTTGGGAATATATGCAATAACATGCTTCATGTACTTCAGCTTCTCTTTCTCCCTTTGTAAAAATCAATAGAGAGTTATACCTGCTAAAGAAGGAAAGGCTGGATGTGTTAAGGACAAGGACAGTAAAGCTGCTTGTTGGAATTTTCTTTGTCTGTCTACGCAAAACAAGTATGTAACATAATAGGAAGGTCTTTCATACTATTAGGCTTTTAAACTCTGAATCCTGTTTCCTGGCTTCTTTTGCAGTACAGTCTTCAAGGGAATAGTTTCTTTTGATTATCATTGTTGTGTCTTATGACAAGAAACTAATCACTCAAAGAAAATGACATAGATAAACATGAAAAGAGATTTCAAAAATGTTACATGAACTTTAAAAATGCAAGAATAATTATATTTCTTCCTCCAAGTTTTGGTGCCTAAGTGTATAAAAATTAAAGCTTTTCTTATCTCAGACGATGGTTCATATCTCTGAGGCATAATTTGTGGTTTACAGTCAGTCTCTAAAGGATTTTATTTCACAGCTGTGGTTGAGAAAAAACAGAATTTAGCTGACCTGCTAGTGCTAGAGAAAGTGATCATTCTATATTAGGTCAAGATTGTCAGGGGGGTATTCATTAAGACCTCAGCAAACTATGAATCTAAGCATATACATATGTGCATGACTGTTCTGCAAAGCACTCACTGTGGCATTTGGACATATGTCTAAAGCTTAAAAGCTTAAGCATTTTGTTGAATATGGGGTACCTTCTAAATTGATGGCTCTATTGTCTGAAATGTTTTCTTCCTCAAATGTTTTTGAAAGGTAATTGCAACCATTCTAGTTTGTTATCCAACAATTTTGTGGGCTGCAAAATTACTAATGCAGTAATACTTTATTCTCAAAAAAGGCTATTTCTTCCTTAATCAACTGCAAAATAAAAATACAGCCACACTTCAGGACCTCTGACTTATTCTTTTTCCCTGTAATGGAATTCTTATTTTATTTCTATGTATCTCTCAGAGTTACTGAACTGATATGAAATACTGAAATGAATGGACATTTTAAAATCCCTTCAGAATACAGGCTGCTTCTCCAACACATAAATAAATATAGCAAAGCTCTGCAATGATATGGTTATGATCTTTCTGACAGAAAAAAAAAAACAAACTATCACTTAAGATGAATCACAAAGAATGTTTGTGATAACTTTTCCAAACATTTTTTAAAATTATACTTAAACAAGCTACACAATTATTGCAAATTATTATAATTCATGAAAGCAGCTTCATCAGGCCCCTTACATTCTTAAGTAATATGTTAGCAAATGTGAAACTCTTGAAATTTGTGGTCCATGATTTGTAAGGATTTATGTGAGAAAAAATTTTCTTCAAGCTTTTCTATAATTTTCTTGAAGTAGCAGTCATAGATTTCTATCTTTAACCTTTATGTCCTTTCATGAATTGTTTTTGGTCATATTTCAAGGCTATTGTTCCATAAAAAAATGTTATACCATGTTACTCTGATTCATCTGTGAAGTTTTTATGTATAAATTGAAGAACATAGGAAGCTTAGTAACCTATTTAAGACTAAAGTACATCTGGTAGAAAGGTTATATGTGATCCATGTGTTTGCATATGAGATATATAAATGGGTAAGCTGAACAGAAATTCAATGTTAATACAGGCTTTGCATGTCATGGGAAAAAGTCAATGGGGCAGCACCTTTAAGCAGCTTAAACTTGGCAATAGAACATTACATTCAATATTCATATCTGAATAAAAGTCTTGAAGGAGAAGAATTTCCCGAATCAGTTGTATGTATCTTCCTTTCCATCATATCCTCCTCTTCCCAATATGGCTTATTGACTATGATAAACATGTCCAGGCACTGCCCTTCTTCATGCTCACCAGGGAAAAGACTCTCATGTTTGGCATGAGGTTAAATATGAGGGAGTTTCTCAGATCAAGTTGGTATTTGTAGAACTGTGAAACATTGTACATGCATAATATCTGCATCAGCTGAAATTTTTTTAACTTATGCCAAAATCATGAAACTGGATGAATTTTACTTAAAAGAAATGAAATTTTTTCCTTGTTATATTTTCTAAATTACATATCTTTAATTGTTTTGGAAACACTCACTTCTGTTTTCACGTATTTACCTATCAGCATGATAATTTATTCTGAATTCCAAGAAGCATTTCATCAGACCTGAAAAGTACATTGAACATGCTTTTTTCTCTCCTGGAAGGAAAAGATCCCTCATGCTAAAGATAAGGGCATAACAAAGCCCT
The DNA here is from genome assembly GCA_013398995.1 of Alaudala cheleensis. NCBI lineage: Eukaryota > Metazoa > Chordata > Aves > Passeriformes > Alaudidae > Alaudala > Alaudala cheleensis. The sequence goes on from VWYE01002236.1 coordinate 464,505, forward strand.
ACACAGGGTATTCTGAAACACAACTACTGTCTGGATGTTTCTCCTATCATTAATTTATTATTAACCATTACATTTCATGCTCTGATTACTCAAAATTAATATTACATTTGGTGGAATACATTTATCCTTGCAATGGCTGTGTCTTGTTATCAGAAGAATAAAAATCTGTTAAAGAAACCCACTCCATCTGAGGTACAGTTTTATAATATGTAATCATTCTTTAATTCAACCATCATAACCAATTAAGTTTATACTGAATCACACAATTAGCAATAAATAAACAACTAACATTTAAAGCAAAGTATTTAAAATTGATGACAACTGTAATTACCTAATAACTGCAAAGACCTAATTATGCTGACAAAACAATTACAATCAGGTACCAGTCCTAATATCTGTACCAGATGCTCTTAAGTCTTGATTTTCCTTTGGGAATTAAGTTGAACTAGGTGAACACTTGAAAATCAGAGACCAATCTCTTCTGATGACAGAGGTTCCTAGAAACAAAATTTCTTTTAAAGAATATCATTGTTCAAGATATAATAGATATGAAAATTAATCCTGAAAAGGTTATGACAAAACATAACCATGACAGAATAAATTAAGTAGATAATCTGTAACACTAAGTTAAAACCAGATGTGATAGATGGCATCTTTGTGGATGGTATAATTTTCTCATTTTTCCCTAATTACCTCCTTTAACTATTTTTTTTTTTTCCTTTTGCAAGTCTGGTGACAGTAGACAGAAATGTATTGCACAGAGACAGCCTGCATTCTTTGTGAAGAGACTGCACTTTCTCAATGTGGAATGAGTACTTGGGTCTTACCTACAAAGCTATCCAATAGAGTGTAGGTGAATCCTATAGAAATTCTTGAATGTGTGACATTTTGGGTGTGTTCACAACAAAGACTTTCTGAAATTGATCAGAGACCTTCAAATATGTCAAAAACCACTGAAACTTCAGATTTAGATCTGACTTTATGTTCCTTCACATGGTATCAAATAAATAAGCTCAAATAATCAATCATATGCAGGAAGAGTAGACAATGATACTGCTTGCATTTTATGGAAGACATTAAAATTATTATTTCTTAATCACTGAGACAGAAATAATATAATTCATGCACTTCCTGGCTGATATTCTGTGAGTTTTTGGCTGGAAGCAAATAACAAAGGCAGGTTTATTGACAGACAGCCTTATCAAGTTTTATTTGTAAATCTACCTATCTGCTTGACACTTATTGTGACTTCTTTTCTGACTTTTTTATTTGTCTTTATTCTCTTAATGGAAAATAAAAACACTTAAAATATGCTGTGAAGTAGTTTCTCAACACATCAAAATGTAGTTCAGCCATTAAACCACCTTCTTTTGCTATATAAATACACTTCTTTTCACCTCCTCACAGACAGCCAAAGGCATTTGAAAATCTGTGTGAAATCCTGGAAAGAATCCAAGTAATTTCTTTATTCAGGCTGCTGGCCAATATTCTCCTTGAGTTCAGCAAACAAAACCAAAAAAGTGAACGTTTTCAATTATTCTTTTCTTAGGTCACACATATATATGATGTACTAAGGTATACTCCTTAAAAAGAAAGAATGTTTTTGTGATAAAGAAATTGAGGGGTCAGATTTTTTTCTTGCTCTTGTAGTGGCTTTTCTTATGGCACCAGTTAAGTTACTTAAGGTGAGATTCAAAAATACACCTAACTCATAAAACAAAATGCTAGTGCATTTTCTTAGCAGAGAAACCCAGAAATTGGCTCTAACCCTCTTAGACACTTTAAGTATGACAAGCACCTAGGGCTGACTTATGTCAGAAGTTGTTAAATGAGTGAATGAGCATTCCAGAAATATTGCCACCAGTCTTGTACCAGTTGGCTGTGCAATGAGATAATATAGAGTTAAACTGGAATAAAAGCATTCACTTTTCCATTTTCTGCAAGATTAGACCACTGTTGGTATCAGTGTATGGTTGGTATCACTGAAAAACAAAAAAGATGTAGAAAAGGTGAGTGAAATATCTGGTCAAATGCAGATCCCCACATTACATTGCTAGACACTCATCACAGGGAATATGAAACTTCTTTCTGCTTCTAGTGTAATGATTCTGAAATTATTTGTTCTTTGTTTGGTAGCCCAATAAAACACTATATTTTACTTTATTAGGTATTAAGTTCTTTATTATTTGTTGAGAGCTTTTACAAGTAAATGAAAGTCTCATATATCAGTTTTATACAACTAATCTGTCTATAGGGCTTTCTGCTAGGCAAAAACCATTACAGGCAGAAGACACAAAGCAGTTTTATAGTATAAACTCTTTTGCTTAAGTCAATTAATATAGTTTTGTTGGTTAGCTTTATATAAGAACTCTTTACTCTGGGTCATGTACTACTTGACTAGCCCACTCTATGCAAGGTTATTTGTTGTCTGTTCTCCCACAGACAGCAAAAACACCAGTGTAAGCTCTCCAGTGTGTACTCTGGCCAACAGCAGACTTGTCATCTTGTGCTTTACTTACTCCTTATCAGATTGTCTGTACTTGGTTCCGATTATATTGAATGGTATAATGTGGGCTCAAAAAATCTTTCAGTCTAGTTTTAACCAAAAGAAATAGAGTCTCTAATTTCCCAGTTTTCTTTGCAATGTGAACCCAGAATTCAGGGACCTGAAGAGCTAGGAAGCCGATCAGTTATCAGGATACTTCAGATGAAGGATGTTGCTTCTTGTTGTGCCAAACTGTTACTCAGTATGAAGACCATTATTGTTCACTATGACAAACTTACATGTACACGTGCTTTTATATACTCTTCAAAGGCACAAGAACATATTTAAACAAGTTACACTTGTTAGCATCTGGAGAATTTCCAGATCCTCAAAATTTTTTTCAGACTAGCATTGGCTTATTTAAAAAAATATTTTTGTCTTTTATTCCTTGCCTGAGGGAACCTGTAATTAAATTCACACAAATATGTTTCATGAAGAAAACGAAGAAATAGTTTTAATTAAAATTAGTTAAAATATATTAGACTCAGATGTTGTCTTCTTGGTTTTTTTTTTTTATTCCTTTTTATGGTGAGACAAAATGTAAAAGAAGCAAAGTTTGAAGAAATGTAATATCAGCATGACAAACTAGGCATGTTCATTGTGTACCAAAGGTAATGTTTAAATTGCAATACCTGTTTGGCTACCACCTTTGAATATGATCCCAAATGCTAGTATTTTGTCTAGTAATAAATGAATTGGCTGTCTTCCTTGCAGGATAAGTTGACTCTGAATCAAATCTCAAACATCACTAAAAGGAAACATGCATGTGACCAGGAGGATAATATTCCCAAAGGTCTGTCCTTTAAAAAAGAAAAATTAACGTATCTAAATTAAGAAGTTACAGTTGCCTAAAAATCTCCTTTTAGAGCCATTACCTTCACTATACAACTGCCACTAGGAAATGAACATTGTTCCTTCCCAAATGCAGTTAATCTAAATACCTATTACTCAGTAGGGCAATGGAATGCCAGAATGAGATTTTATAATCAAAATAGACACTGTTTCAGATTTTTCCATATAATAAGGATCCACTCCTGAACTACTGTTCTTGATATCTCTAATATACGACTGTGGAAAGAGGCATGTGTCTGGTGCAATTTTTTCTACTGAAAAGAGCTGAAATTGGTGAATTGTGCCCTGAAGTGTATACATCTTTTTGATGAGTAAGAGGCTTGGAGAGTTAGATAAAAATTCAGATATCTGTAATATACACAGATATAAATCTAAAACTAGATTTAATAACCTCACTTTAATAATAATATTTCAGATCAAGTTTTCACCATTTCATGTGGGTGGAAGATTTCAGGTCTTCTAGCCAAAGTAGTATAAAGCATTCAGATAGGACAAAAAGTGCTTAAAATACAAACCTAATTCCAGGCATTTCATACTATAAAGAGTCCTCAATCAGCTACACTGTAACAAGGCTAAAAATTCAAGTCAAACACCTCAACATCTGCTGTAGTTTCAGGTGCAGATGATCTAGATGTATAATTCTTCTTTGGCAGTTGCTGCAACTGAATGAACTTCCACTTTTCTTGCATATATCAGGCAACTAAAAGAGGCAAAAAGAAATTAAATTACCCCAGAGCTGAAGGAAGCTCTGTCAGAGTAATTGAAGTTTGCACAGTAAAATTAAAGGGATGAGTTTTCCATGATAATGAGGCAGCAAGAACATTGTAATGCATGTCTGTCAGTAGGCAGTAAGCAGCTGTTTGTGATATATATTGATCATGAGCACAAGAAGTTGAACTCTTTGCAAAACATGGAGAAAATGTTGTCTTTTCTCCCTTTTATTAGTGATCAGGAAATAGAAAATGCTTGATGGCCTCCGGATACCTCCTGACCCTCCTAGAGACATAGGAAGAACAAAGCAATATATCCCTATTAGTCTGTTCAATGACTTGGAGAACCTTGGTCCATAAAAATCCTTTTATAGACAGACTCTCTCCTGTGTCTCTGTTAGCTGAACTATGCTAACCTTCCATACTGGCATCCCAAATCTCTTCCAATAGCTCAACAATTTTGTTTTGCATTTGGGACAAAAAAGGAGTTTCTGTAAGCCTCTTTATTCTTTTGGATGCTTACTCAGTCCATGTTGGGTGTGAGCTCAGGATGCAGCTGAACCATTTCCTCTGGCATGCAGGGCAAGCTTTCCAAGTTCTGCAACTCCCAGCTTCTGTATATAGCAAGCATGGAGTTTTCCTTTTGGACAAGAAGAAAGGATTCCTCTCTTACTCTAGGTAATGGGAAAAATTGACAAAAGATAAAATTGCAATAAAAAGATAGGGGAAAAACCCAAAACCAAATTATAATATTATAGAGCCTAAATTAAGAATAAAAATTTTACAAGAGCAGTATCTGCTCCTCATCCCTTTAAGACTGGCAAGAATAGGGTTTTCAGTATGAATTCTTTTCACACTGGAGTTTAGGATTACAGTATAACTCATCCTCTCATAAAACATGTTTAGGTCTCTGCTGGAATACTTCTGGTGAATAGGTTATAGGGGAGAGATTGTGCAAGTGCTTGAACAAGGAACATAGAGCTTGCTCCAGGACTTTGAAGAAATAAATCATCACAATTATATATTTATATAAGGCAACACCAAATCTTAATTCTGAAACTAAATTGATGGAGCACAAACATCCTTTATATTGAAATTTTAATATGGAATGGAAGAAATTATTTCACATCCAATTTACATCAAAGATTATGTTATGGAAGCTCTAAACACTAAGCTCATTGTACTTGATTATGATTTTATTACATTGTCTGATAAAATCACTACATAATAATCTGCTCTTGATAAACCAGCAGCATTATATTTTTACCAACACCATCAATGCAAATATAATCATGTTACAAAAGTTACATTTTTATGCATGAATTTGTTGTGTCACAGGCAGATTTGACATCAGAATAATAATCTGTTGACTTTAAATTTCTCAGAACCATACTCAAATTGGCTCAGGGAATACCTGCCTGTGTATCTAGCACATTTTCTTGTGTTGTGAGTTCTGTAACTATTACTGTTTACAATTGTTTAAGCTGTCCTTGCATGATAATGTTTTTTAGAAAAAAATAATTTTTCACCTCCCTAGATATTTCTACTATTGCCTGCTGAAATCATCTACCCAGTTTCAATATGACCTTGACAAATACTTTTAAAAAGTCGAGTACAGAGTGTCTAATATTAGCATTGTTGTAATAGGTGTTGAGTAGATACCACTTTTGAGCTCTATTTTTGGTTCGATAACTGACTTTTTGAGTGAAGATGAGTAAGCTCTAAGTTCTCTGCTTGAATAAGTAGGATGTAATATACTCATTCCCCTTTCTCTTTTAATTCCCATCTGTAGTCCCTTTTTAACTGATATCTACTGTATATGAAGAGAAAATTGTTGTGTTGTGGTTTGGTTTATGCTTTGTTTATTTTAGTTTATATTTTTATGTGGTTTTGCTTGTTTCTCTTTTATCGTCTTTCTAATATAAGGATCATTACTGGGATAGATTTAATTCTCTTTGAAATACCTTATGTTTCATATTTGTGCTGAAAAGCTTTGATAGCAGACTGATATTTTAGTTACTGCTGAACAGTGCTGACACAGTAACATCCGCTTTTCTCCTCCCCATGCTTCACTGCCAGCGAGGAGCCTGAGGGTCCACAAAAAACTGGAAGGGGACCCAGCTAGGACAACTGACCCCAAGTAACCAAAGGGATTTCCTATACTTATATGATGATGTACTCAGCAATAACAACTGGGGTAAAAAGAAGGGAGGGAGAGATGTTCTAAGTGATGGCCTTTCTCTTCCCAAGTCACCATCATGTGTGATTTAGTCCTGCATCCCATGGAGATGACTGAACACCTGCCCATGGGAAGTGGTGAGTGCATTTCTTTTCTCACTCTTACAACTTGTGCTTTACCTATTAAACTGGCCTTGAGAGTTTTCTCAGTTTTGATCCTTCATCTGATTCTTTTCCTCTCACACTGTGGGGAGGGGAGAAGAATGACTCCATGGCTGTTTGGGGTTCAGCTGTTGTCTGGAATTAAACCACAACATATAAGCACAAACTCAGATGTTATTTATCTACTTCTATAGAAAAATTGTAAAAAAAATTTTAACTTGGTATCTTTCAGTTCTGTGTGAGCAAGAGCAAAAATATCAGGAAACATGATTAATTCATAGTAATTCTACAGCTACAGTAAAGAATATTCAATTATTGTGGTATCTGTATCACCAGACCTGTGAAACTACATAAATTTTTCTATATGTTGTAAATTAATATAAATTACCATATTTTCTGAAATCCATAGTAATTTTAAAATATCATTGAATATTATGCAAATTAATAAATATTTTCTTAAAATTTCTTCTGTTCTGTGACTCTGTGCTATGAGTTTTGTCTTTACTATTACAACAGTGTCAAACTTTCTCTCCAAATTTTCATTTTAGACACCAGATTAGCAGACTACAAATGCTTTCTCTGATTTTCAACAGATCTAAACGACTTATTTCCTTAAAATTCTATTTGACAATTTACTTTGAATTTTCGAAGGAAACAAAAAAAAGAGTTACAGGAAGATGTCTGGATACTTCCACTAATTTTTTTCCCCTCCATAGGAAGGGGGAGATTGTCACTGAAGTTTCAGCCTCAAAGTTAGGTTTTGCATGCCAATTTCACTTTTAAAACATGCATGAATTCTTTGTTTTTATAGATCCTTATAGCTTAATGGGGATTAATGCTGCTCCACATGGTTACAGTCAGTTATGAATTGCTGAAGAAACTTGAGAACTTAATCTACCTGCCCATTTATTCTTGATTCCTACTTCTTTACTGAGCTGCTGTAAATTCCCATCTAAAAACCTAAAAGCACCCTGTATTCAGTACGTCAGCAGCTTCCCAGATCCTTGAAGCTAAAAGCCAAGCCCAGACAATTGGTGTCGCAAATGAGCCAAAGAAGTGTTTCTCACTAGTTTGTAACTGAGCATTTAACCTAAGGCTGAATGTTCTGGCTGAATTTTCTATGTTAGGACCACAAGTGACATGATAAGAAGATGACTGCAGTGGAGAATGCAGTTTTTTGTTTCACAAGTAGTCCATTTAATGAGTGAATCAGATAATACTGTTCCAACAGATGGCATTCCCTGAAACGGGAGGGAAATTGTAGTAGCGTTCATTGGGCTGCCCCCAAGAGCTGAGCTGTGGCACTTTGCAATAGCATGCCCTCATCACATGAACATTTCTAGGCAACCTGTGCTGTGTCCTGACATAATACCTGAAAGCCTTCAATATAAAATCACTGCACATTCCATTTTAACCTTTTAATTACTTAGAATCTGCTTATTTTAATCTCATGACTCTGGGATTTTTTTAATTATGGAAATCCAAACAGAGCTTTCCCAAAACTCTGAGTCCTCCATTTGATTCCCAAATCCACTTAAAAGTCTATAAAATATATGTTCTGAAGTCCAGAGATTAGGTGTTGGTCCTGCAAGATGGTGAAAACAATGTTCCTGGTTCACCAAAACACCTAAGCTTGAATAACATAACACAACACAAAACATTAAGCATGAATAATAACTTTTGAGATCTAGAGACATTGGATATGTATTAAGGCGGTTTATTGGATCATATGCATAATACTCAGATCTTGTAGACTCAAGTTCCATACTGTATCTATATACACATACACACATAAGAACATACACTGTGCATTTTAAAAGTCAGTACTGCAATTTTATTTCAATTTACTGATAAGACATCCTTGGTATAATTGTATTGCGTGCAAAAATTACTGTTCTGCATACACTAGTTGTAGGTGTACTTAGAACAAAATCCAGGAATGGCTGAAGGAGTCTGACAGCAGTTGTTCACTTTTCATGCAATAAGTCCAGCTAAATCTAAACAAAATGAATACTATACTTGAGAGCCTGAATTCAATAAATTTTCCATTTCTGGGTATAGGAAATGAACGGAAATGATGTTTCTATCAAATCAAGACAATGTGCTGGATAAAGCTATCCTGAGAAACAAGTGAAACCAACTGTAAGAGGATGTGCATTATGCTGGCATCATACCAGGCTGCAATTTACATTTGGCAATGACACACTGAGGTTTTGCAAGTGTATCAAACAATACATTGCAATATTTTTCTAAATCATTTCAGCTATCTGTGTTTTCTACCTCCTTCAATCCCAGCTTCAATATGCAATATTATTCAATTTTTATAACATCCCTTATGCTCTTTTTCATTGTTTTTTGCTTGCATGCTTGGCAAATGTGATTTATTTAAGAAAAAAACAAGTGAAAGAAAGATATTCTCACATTCCAAAGAGTTTGATATCTAATTTATTAAATTAATTTTCTGTTTCCAACAGTCTTCTCTTCAGCTTACAAAATCCTTCTGTTGATGATTTATCATAATTAATGAATTATCCATATTGAATTACATTTCTACAAATCTACACATTCTTTTTAAACAAATATGAACCCATTTGACATTTGATAGTGGTTTGATTTTCTCACTGGGATATTCCTATATTAAATATTTCCAGAGATAGCAGATGGAGATTTTATGTGAGATTTGCATGATTTTCTGTTAACTGAATCATTTGTTGTCAAATTATCAAAAAAATTAATCTGCTGTCTTCTGAATTATTCATGACCCAGTCATAATTTCTGTAAACATGACATAATTTTTATCAAATAATTTCTACAAATAAATATCAGCTGCCTTATTAATGAATAAGGAAGCTTCCTTATTAATGAAAATTAATGAATTTTTCAAACTTACTTCTATCTTAGTCAAATTTTTGCCTCTGGAAAACAAGGACAGGGTTAGTCCCTGAGAATGGCACCTGGTGATGGCCCAGTGTCACTTGTTGGAGGTTCCTCTGGTCCTGAGGCATAACATGGGAAGCTCAGGTAGTCTCAGAGCAGAGGATGCACTGTTAGGGGTTTAGGCAGAAAATCTGGCACTCCAGCATGAATCCATTTCAGCACAGCAAAGCCCACTGCTCATGTGCACTGCCCTCTTTTAGAAGCGCCTTGCTTTCCCACAGGGTGTAAACAGAGGAAGAGTTAGCCTAACATACAGGTCAGGAAGCATGAACAAGAGTCATTTCACTCCCCACATACAAGAAAGCTGAGAAGGATAAAGTTTTGCACTCCAAAAATGGGGTGAATATCTATCCGTTCAGATTCTGTGTCTAAAACTATTGTTTAAGTGTTCCTGTTTTGGAGAGCCCTGAAATAAAAAATTATATTTATATTCCTTTGTACTTCAAATACAGCTAGAAATCAAATTGAATTTTTGTTAAAAATAAGAATTTGGGGAGGCAGAATAATGAAATAAAATTATGCCAGGAAACTTCTTAATACAATACCATCCTTCTACATGAGATAACCCCTTAGGACTTAGTTAACAATCTGGAGAAATTACCAACTTGGCAGATGTTTCAGTATATCTAAAAATGGAATTGAACTTTTGCTTAAATATAAGGACTTCAGTACCGCTTCACATCTTCAGAAAAAGCAGTCAATTAAGGGTTTTAAAATTATTTTTTAAATTTAGTTTTTATTTATTTTTAAGAGCCTTTAAGAAGATGTTCTTTTATTATTTTGGGGGTTTTTTTGTTTGTTGTGGGAGTGAGGCTTTTCAAATGTCACTTTAGAGAGTTTTCCACTATAAAAAACTTCACTGATGGCAGACAAAAAAAGCTGATAACGTAGATAACATGGTACTGCTTTCATTTGTCTTAGTGGAATTTTTTCTCTAGCCCTGAAGTCCACAGTAACAAGACCTCAAATATTAGAAAGGCTTAGTTTTAAGCTGATTTCTGTGATATGATAAGATCCATCAATACTGATCTTAATTCTCAGAGATTACAAATGTCTTTAATTTGATCCACTACCATTGTACATAAGACTCATGTAATATGAGAGTATATGAAATCCATTAAATGATCTGTCCTACATGTTGAAAATCTTGTGAATCAGAGTTAAAAGCAACTGGTCAACACAGTATCTATTTCCTTTACTATCCCTAAGGAAGAACTTAATAAAAATACCTGTCAGAATTTAGAGTTCCTGTACCAATTTACTGCTTTAACAGTATACTTAGGTTTTTTGAGTGTGACTGTGTTTGCATTCTGAAATATGAAAAGAAAGAGAGTTTAATTACAAATTTTCTACAAAAAGGTGGGACTACAAAAGGGTGGGAGAACTTTCAAGGGAAAGTTCCTTTTTGTTTACAACATATTACATCCAGGCATAAAAACTAAGATAACTCCAGTTATTTATTTTTCTTTTTTTTTTTTATTCACCTAAATATATAACAAGAATATATATATAACATCTGAAACTGTTGCCTCAGAATGGAAAATCATCTGCAGAAAGTTATTTTGGTTAAGTGGGGATCTATTAGAGCACAATCATGCTATAAAACTGCGTGTGCTGATATGTACATATGTACCAATGAGATTAGCTAGTTTTTATCTTGGGCACGTGTGATTTGGAAAAATTTCCAGGGCAGGGTTGAAGAACACTGGAATATACACACTTTTCAAGCAAATGGGGAAGAACAAATATTTTTTTGTTTGAGGTAAGGCGAAGGAGGTCATGGTACAGACAGACTGGGTGTAGAGTAGCAAGGAGAGTACTGGACTGCCTCTTTTTTGACCCACTCTTTTATGCAGTGTAACACAGTAATTCTCTTCTAAGGACCTGTTTTCTTTGACACCCTTTGCCTGCCTAGAGTAGCAAGAATGAAAATAGCCTAATTTAAACGTACAACATATAGTTTACATCATTTCCATCAGAAAAAGAGGTAATTTGACCTCTCTACTCATAAATTTAAAGGGGAACCAAACTTAACTTCATACATTGCGTTCTCAGATTATGACCTCTTAGTGTGGTGAATTCTTCTCTGAAGGGGTATTTTACCAAGGTCAGAGCTGTACACTCTGAAGACAGATTTTCCAAGTGGACAGACGTAGATTTAGTTCCCAGAAAAACAAGTTTTTCTGGTAAAGTTATAACCTAGATACACCTGGTTCAATTCTCCATGATTCAGTTTAGGGGCAGCCAAGATATACAGGCTCTGCAATGAACATTCACATGCATTTCTGATATGTAGGTCTCTGATCCTATCTGGTCTTTGGGATTCCACTGTAGCTATTAAACTAATTGGGTTTTTATTCTTCCTCATAAGAGTGATGAAGACAGGGACAATATTTCTATGGAGCAAAAGACTGGAAGACAGAATGAGAGGACACAGTCTTAAGCTGTGTTAAGGGAAATATAGGTTGGATATTAGGAAAAAGTTTTTAATAGAAAGAGTGATAAAGTACTGGGATGGCCTGCCTGGGGAGGTGGTGGAGTCTCCATCCCTGAATGTGTTTAAAAACAGACTGGATGTGGCACTCGGTGCCATGGTTTAGTTGAGGTGTTGGACTCGGTGGTCTTGGAGGTCTCTTCCAACCCAATGATTCTCTGATTCTGTAATAACACAATTAAAAAGGAGAAGTCAGAAATAGTGAAAGTAAAATAAGTATCAAACATGGAAGGGAAAAAATACGGCAAAACTAAGAGAAAGCTGATTGCTCTGAAAATCTGCTGAATAAATAAAAATGGTAATACAAAATACATGACTAGACTACAGAACTGAGACTAAACTATTCATACAAATTAAAGTTCAGTATGATGCAGATATTCCCATTCCCCAGTGGAGTTCTCAGCACTCCTACCTAAGCCTGGAAAAAGAAATTCAGCTAAAATAATAATGATACAAAAGTTTTTGGAATAAATATATCAGATCATATTGAATGACCTCTCTTTCCCTGAGAAGGATCCCTTTGGGTAAGCAAATAATACTATAAACTTGAAAATGCTTACTTCACCTTTTCATGATTTCACTGGCTGTCCAAAAGATATTGTGCAGTCCACTTGCACCTGCCAGCACAGCCCTGGGTGTGGCAAGGTGGACTGTCAGATGCCCTGTTCTGCACAGCTTCATAAAGCAAGGAAACAAGCTTTAACTTCCTCAAAATGTTGTGGTGATCTTTTCCTTATTGACTGACCTTTGCCTCCCTGACCTTGTTGTTTCTAAATATCTTATTCTCCTCAGGGATAGGTGATGCTGGGATGTTTCTTGTTAGCTGACTTCCCTGTCTCAAAACCTTCAAAGTTCTACCCTGGAACAGTTTCACAGGCTGAGATTATTGCCACGTACAATAAATGACATATATTGAAAAGTGGTTTTAATTAAAATCTGGTTTAATGTTTTCATTTAATTTAAGCAGCAGCTGGCATGATTTTTTACATTGACTGCGTGAGAGAAAGATGTCAGAAAAAGAAAACTGGTGACTATTCCTTTGTCTTACTTTGCCAATTGAACTATTGACAATCTTAGCATTCTAAATCTCTTTCTCCAGCTTTTAAGAAAGGTAAACCAGAAGTAAACTGTGAAGAGGATTGATTTTCATCATTGACATGGTCATTATGCCAATATCATGTGACAAACTTCTAATTAAATTGCTGGTAACAAAAACATAGGTTCTCTGTACTGAGATGTATTTCTTTGGCAGAAGATTTCATAGCGTTCTTTATGACTGCTGCTTGAGAGAATTGACTGTAGTTTCCACTGGCATCTTTCTCAATTTCTACTTAACAAATAAAAAACTAGGAATACTGCTGAGCACAGCATGATTTCATCTAGTTACAGTCCTTGATCTGGTTGCCTTACTACAATTTAAAAATAACCTTTGCATTCAGGAAAAAAATAATTCAAACTCTGTTTGAGTTCCTCTTATGTATGTATATGCTTGCTTCTATTATTGCTTCCACACTATCCTCTTAAAAGGGCTAATCACATGGGGAGTGGCTTAATCTCATTAAGTTGAAAGCATCTATATCATGGACACCTACACATGAGAACCTCTCAGGTTCTCTTTGTAATTAGTAGAAAGAGAGAGGTCACCTTTGAATGCTTCTCATCTGCCCTGCTTTCACAGGAGCGTTAAGAATGGAGTGCCTGGGGTACACTGTGCAGTGGCAGAGAGGACAATGCAAAAGGAAGTGTGATGGGTCTTGGTATAGGTTATGGACTGACAAGTAACAGGAGGAAAATAGCTGAAGCTGCTGAAAAACTATGTCATGTAATCCTCATGGGCTGATTTCACTGACTGCTGTGCCTATACACCTCTCCCTGCACCTTCAGGGAGACTGGGGTGAAGCACAGTTATATGGATATATGAATTCTGCAAAAACACCCCAAAGTTATTAAAAAAAAAAAGACATTTTGAAAGATCTAGCATCTGAAAGAAGTCTTATTATGAAAATTCCTGAAATGGGTTTATGCATCAGAGTCAGATTCCCAGGGCTGCTCTCAAAGCTGTGTGCTTGTGAGATGCCTGAAGAACAGCAAGAATCCCCTACAGGGAAAGAAGTGGTATCAGAAGCACTACAAAATACATGCAATATGATTGACTAGTTACACTGAAATTGTGAGGAAGGTAAGGATGCAGATAAGAGGGGGAAAAGGAGTGGTACTATATTGCTACAGTTTGGTTATGCTGCCATTTTACCATACAAAAATGAAATGAAGTGATTGAAGAAATTAAGTTTTAATTGGGATTTCTTTACATTTTGGAAGTTGAAAGTAGTTTGGGATACTAAGATTAACAGAAATGCTTTTTTGTTGTATAACATGTATTTCAGTCATTGACTATCTAAACAAATATTTCAGGATTATATTGAATTCCCTTTTAGGAGAAGATCAGCTATGCCAAGCTACTTCCTGAAGTTTAAATCAAAACTCCACTTAGATCAAAGGATATAGATTGGGTCACTTTACAGTTCTTTTTGTAGCTTAAAAGATTAAAAAGAGATCATCAAAGAGGATACTAATTGCAATAAAATTAAATGACTGAATGGATTAGAATTAGGATGCAGAACTCTGGGAGAATATCTGCTCTGGTACATCCTGCTGGCTAGATACTTTATTTCTGTGTATTAGACAAACATTTTTTTGTACGTTTTTGTCATGATTGTGTGAAATTCACAGTGACCCAGCCATGGACTGAAGAAGAAAAAAGAAGAAAAAAATGGTTCTTTCCAGGTAAGGGCATAGTTTAAACTATGAATAAGTTTTATAGTAAGTTGTGCAAAATCATGTGTATGTGAGTTCTGGAGTGTATATATATATATATATATATATATATATATATATATACATTTTAC